>JBBPBQ010020323.1:40733601-40852012 GCA_037974755.1 Cicer yamashitae | reverse complement strand
CCCCCCCCCCCCCCCCCCCATGGATTTGAGAAATGGGAAAAGCTTGAAATTTTGTACGATGAACTATCTTCTCATAATACGGGAGTTATTGATTCAACATGTGGGGGCTTTATGCTAAATAAAGAGCCCGAGGAGGTTTATAACTTAGTTGCAGAGATAACAACCTATAGCGCTCAGTGGGAAACAAATGAAATACACATTAAGAAATCAACTGGGATGTATAAGGTAGATGTTCAAACCAAATTTTACATAAAGCTAGATGCTATTTCTAAACAGATTGAACCTTTGATGAAGGCAAAAGCTCAACCATCTCCCATAGTCTATTCGATTGATGATAATTCTCGCAACCCTTGGGCCAACCTAACTGAAGAAGCTATCTTTCTCGGCCAAGATTGTTTAATTAGGTACATGGAAAAGGTTAGACATCCTTGCTTGGGTGTTTTTATCAAATTACATGGATATGATTGATGAAAGGCTACAATCCATTGAAAAACTTATAAAAGCACAGGGTAAGCCTTATATGTCCACCGAAGAGGACAATTATATCCACAACCCCAATTGGAGCCAAAAAGATCCTCATTCAAACTCTTATAACTAAGGATGGAGAAACCACTCAAATTTCTCGTGGGGAGGGCAACAAAAGCAACAAAGTTTTAATCCTTATAAGCCACATATGCAGAGGAAGGAGGAGCAGAAACTTGGTACCAATGATGTGTTAGCTAAGTTCATGGAGCAAACAAATGAGACATTTGTAATCTTGGAGAGTGATATCTCAAGTATCCTTAATTTTTTATCTCAAAGGTCCCAAGCTCACTTTGTACTCAAATTGATCCTAACCCAAAAGAGAAGAGCGAGCATTGCAAGGCTATCACTCTTAAGAGTGCTAATGAGCTAAATCAAGAAAATAAGCAAGATGGGCGTGCACTCGAAAAAGGAAAAGAAACTCCCGCTAAAGGAAACGCTTCCAAAGATCACAAGTAAGGAAAGGAGAAAGATGATCAATTATAGGTATGTATTTCTTTTCTTGAAATACTTAAGATGAGCAACATGATGAGAAATTTGCTAGATTTCTTGAGATATTTAGGAAATCGCATATCAACATTCCTTTTGTTGAAGCTATTGCTCAAATGCCTAAATATACAAATAAATTAACATAAGTTATTTCTAACAAAAAGAAATTCAAAGTCTTTGAGACAGGTAAATTTAATGAAGAATGTTCTACTATAGTTTTATAAAACTTACCACCTAAGCTTAAGGTCCAGGTAGTTTCACTTATCCCTTGTACAATTGGTAACTCTCTTTTTGAAAAGGCATTGTGTGATTTAGGAGCAAGTATGAATTTGATGCCTTTATCTGTGTTTAGAAAACTTGGCTTGCAGGAACCACAACTTATATGATCTCCTTACAGTCATGGGATAGTGGAAGATGTTTAGGTAAAAGTGGGAAATTTTATTTTTCATGCAGACTTTGTGATGTTAGACACGGAAGAGGATAAGGAAGTTCCAATAATTTAGGGCGGCCATTCTTGGCCACAAGAGATGCCATAATTGAAGTTTAAAAGGGGAGGTTGACTTTACAAATAGAGGAGGAAAATTAAATTTTTATAGTTTTTAATTCCTTTAAAAATATATTTCCTATTCTATTTGTAATTTTGTGTAGGATATTTTTATTGTTGATAGGAGCTCTCTAATAGAAACTATTGCTCTACATGATCCCACACTTACTGAAGAGCCTCCTTGATTTTCATGTTGGGGCATTGCAGTTAGGCTTGTGACGTTAAACAAGCGTTTCGTAGGAGAAAATTTCCGCTAACATATTTTTATTTTACTATTTTGGTATATGTTTAATTTTGTTTTTAGGAAATAAAAGCTCCAACTGCAAGCTCTTTCAAGGTAGTCACTTTTACCTTCTCCTAGTTATTTATTCATTTTGTCTCAATTTTAATATTCCGCATTGAGGATTACTCACACTAACAGTCAGGTGAAAGGTGGGGTGAAATGTTGTTTTGTTGAGTAGTTTGAAGATTACTTGCACTAAAAGTTAAGTCAAAAGTGGAACGGTATCAAATTAGAAAGAAAAAATATGAAGTGTTGTTTCTCTGTGTAGCTTGGGGATTACTTGCACAAATAGTCAAGACAAATGTGGAATGATATTAAATTAAAAAGAAAAAAAAAGGCATGAATAAAAGGGGCTGAGTTCTCTAATTAAATCAAAGAAAAATGTCTCAAGTATTTAGAAAAATAAACCTATGTGTTCTATGGTAGGGTGAAATTTTATGAATGAGATGAATTAAATGGATTGATTGAAGAAAGTCTCAAGGCATTGAATGCTTAAAAGCAATAAGGTTAACCACACACACTTTGAACTATATGAATTAATCTTATTTAGTTGACATAGTGTAGAAGGTGTTTGATTTAGTCTTAACAATTCAGAAGGATTCTTGCTCAAATTGAAAAATTTAATTCTCGTGATTAGGTGAATTTCAATTATGTTATTTGTTTGTTTCTCATAAACTAAAATTTGAGTCCTATATTCCCTATACCTTTAAACACTAAGTTTTGTGATTTCCACCTTTGAAAGGTTTCATGCATGAAACTTGAGTCTCTAATTTGTAATTCTATTGATACTTCCTTAAAATTAAAAATTGTGTTTGTCTTAGTTACTTTATTATTTTGGTCCTTGACTTGATGGTGTTTGAATTTATCTTCGACTGAGTTGCTTAAGGGAAAACAAAGATTAAGTGTGGGAAGTATATTAACTATATTTTAATGCATTTTTAGTGATATTTTTGAATTCTTTTTAGACCAATTGTATGCTACTATATCAATTTAAATTTGCTCCTTATTACGTAAAAAAGGATAAGACGATGAAAAAAAATGAATATATATATATATATTTCGATGAGGATGGACTGATGTTATGTGTTAAGAAAAAGTTGTAGTTGTTCCCGAAAGAAAATAACCTATTAGTAGGTGGAGATATAAAAAGGCAGCAAAGGGACATCAGAAAGGGGAGGGCAACACAAGAATTTTGGGTATAAAAAACATCATTTTATGGCATAAGAGATAGCCTAAGTGGCACATTAGAGTGTATCACAAATTTCAAAGAGAAAACAAATATTCATTTTTTTGTGTTTAGAGTTGGAGTTAAGTGCCTTAAATTTTCAAGTTAAAATTAATCTCTTTATGAGTTTTAATTTTTTTTCTGTAATTTGATAAACAACATTATTCTTGTTTTGATTTTCGTTATAATAATGAGTAACTAAATTTTCTACTAGGATTGTTAGTGGATCTTGCAATTGAGATACGATTTACTATGTCTTAGTAATCTATGCTAGTTTTATTCTAATAACTTTTTATTGTTCAATTTAATTATCCTATTGTTCTAATCACATGTTAGGATTGATCGTCCTTTACATGTTCTTAATCAATTAGTTATTAGCGATCATACTACAATTAATCGGTTGATCTATATGATAATTGAGGCTATAGATCATTACATGACCAAACTTAATTTTAGCCATTCAATCGTTCAACCATTTTATGCTCTATGCTTTTCTTGCATTTAAATTCTTTGCATGACCAAACAAATGGTTAATTTAGGAAAAAAACATATTAATTACGAATGACCAAACATGTTAATAGTGTCAGTAAAGAGATATATAATTGAATCAAAAGAAAAGAATTCGAATAGAACTAGAATTAGGGGTAATCAAAGTTACAAGTGAGACTGTAACCCTAGAATTGTCTTCATTAATTTATAACTTTGTGTTTTATTATTTTTCTTAATTATTTCTTATTTGATTATTTTGTTCCCTTAACAACTCAACTATTATTGTTAGTCTAAATGATAAATAATCTTAATGAGTTTGATACTTGTCAACTAATCTATGTGGATACGATAAACTTTTATACTACTTATGAGATAGAGTACAATTACTCTGATTGTGTTATTAACGCAATAAATTTTTGACGCCATTGTCCGAGATTGATTTAACAATATTAAACGAAAAATATTTAACAATAATAAAAAGTCAACGCCCTGATAAAAAGTTTACACTCTGATAAAGTCAACCAATGATTTGAAGAGTGATTAAATATTTTGAAAGGTTTTTCTGGTGGTTAAGGTATAGGTGAAATTTTACGAATCTTATTGATTTTATGAATAAGAAGTCAACTCGAATGTCCTCTGCTCATCATAATGGACTTATTCTCTAATTGAATAAGTGCATGACATCATCTAGTAGTGACATCCTCTAAGATATGTTTTCTTAATTGAAGATACATAGAATCAATTATGTAGATATATATGGATATGCGTTAATGGTTGATTTGCCTAAAATGCTAATTTAAGATCTCCAATGGTTACATTCTCAACGGACACTTCTTCTCTGTATTTATGAAGAAATCGTCCAGTCAATCAAGTGTGAGAGAGAATGAAAAAGGCAATGTGTTAAGAAGAAATTCGGAAAAAGCTAAGAACATATCAAAAGAAAAATATGAATGAAAAATCCTCTTTGTAGATAGTTATTATAATTGATGTAAATCAGTCAAAGTGTTTTCATACACTTGAACTGATATAGGGCTTGATATGTACTTCCTCTCAATGAGATTTAGAATCCTAGAAACATATTTTGTGTCAATTCAAACACAAACTAGAACTGACATAAATCAATCTGATAGTGACAACAACTCTCTCACCTCTAAAAGGTACCTGAATGGATACAAAAAAACTCATGTATCTCAATAGTAGGCTGCCAGAATTTTGAAGAAGGGTTCGAACGATGACAGCCTGAAAAGGCGGGAGAAGAATAATCAAAGCCTGAAGAAGCAACGTAAACAATATTTGTATACTCGATTGGACTGAAGTAAAATCTCTTTGTAAGGGGAGAACTAGATGTAGCAACAATTATGTTACGAACTAGTATAAAGATATATGTGTTCCCTCTCTGTAACATCCCAAATTTTATAATCAACTATTTTATTAATTAAATAGGATTTTAAACAAATTAATTTGGTTTTAAGATTATTTTAGAATATATGTTGATTAATTTTATGATTACTTCTCCTTATATGTGCGAGTTTCTTATGGTTTAATAATGGTATATATATTTGATTTAATGAGTAATATAAATTATACATATTATGTTTAGTTATTTAATTTATTTTTAAAAAATATAATGGTATTTTAGCAAAACTATTTTAGAGAATAAGATTTTGAGTGAGTTTACATGTAGATTTGCATTAGATATTTGTGATGATATTTTCGCGTGCGTTTGACTACATGATAAATGTGTGTATAGTTATATTTTAATTATTTAAGTCTATTTCCTGTTTTAGTTATTTGTTTTATAAATAATTGTCTTAAGATATTAGTAATATTGTGATAAATTTATTTATTTTTATATATTTTCTATTATATGATGGTTTTATACATATTTATAGTGATTTAGTAATAAATATAAATTATTTATGTTATATTTATTTATTTTATCATTTTGACTATTCTATAAAGATGGTAGTATTTTTATGTGGTTATTTTGTAAAATATTATAGTAATAATTGTAGTTAATATTGTGAATATTAGTCCAATCATTAGAGGATACAGTGTAGCATCATACGAAATTCACTCGATCTAGGAACTGCATACTTAATAAGAACATTATTGCTTTAAATTTTTTCCACAAAATGATTTTGTTATCATCAAAATAAGTAAGGGTCATACTTCTTAATCTAACGGGTTTTTTCTTTAAATTTGAACCCTAAATTTTGCATATATTGCCATTTCGATTTTCAACGATAGTGGGTCTTGTTTATCTTTGTGTACTCTTAATTTTATACCTTAATTTTAGATTTGACCCCTATCTTTTGTCGAGGTCAACCTTCCATACTTCGACCTAGCAGGTCTTTATTATGCTTCGAACCCAAACTTTTTCCTAAGTTATCCTTTCAGAGTTTTGACCTAGGATATCTTGTTCATCTTTGGATACCCTAACCTTTGCCTAGGTCTCCTTTTTGGGTTTTCGACCTAGTCTTTATTCAATTTTGTACTATAATTTTTGTCTAAGTCTCTCTTTTGGGTTTTCATCCTAGAGATTTTTTTTATTTAGAAGTAATACTTTTTGATTGTGTCGGAGTTCACAAGGAGTTTCAAGTCTTTGCAATCCATATTTGTGTAGATAAGAGCCCCAAATGAAATTATTTTCGCTAATTATTTTTAGTGATGGTGAAACTTATTTAAAATGGTGTGGTGAAATTAATGCATGAATTTTGATAAAGTATGTTCATGCATGCATTGGTGATGTGAATTTTTAGGTGGTCATTCACAAATTCCTACAGGAATATTCGGTTATGTATTGTTAGGTGGACTTCACAATTTCCTCCAGGAAAAAAAGCCCTTGTAGGGGAGGTGATATTCTAGAATCATGTGCCTTGGCATATAGATATTGCATTATAGGGTGTTTAATGTATGAGTTGTGTTTGATACTATGACAGATATACATGCTTTGTTATTTTCTATTTATGCTTTTCACATATATGTATGTTATATGTTTATTTCAGTGATAATGTATGTATATGTCAAATGTATGTGAAAAGTGTAACGCACACGTGCATATATGAAGCATAAATAACAAGTTGGGGCATGCATATTTATGCTTTTTACCGATAATGTATGTATATGTTAATTTCAGTTGGTGGCCCTTTACTTTATTGTGGATTGGGATGAACGTACAAAATTATTAGGATCCATTTATGTAGAGTTTGGGACGATAGTGAAGGTGTAAAACTGTTATAGCTTCGACTACTAGTCTAATGTGGGCAACCATATGTAACTAGTGGGTTAGTAGTACCCAAAAACCTTTGTTATTACGGGTTACGATCAAATTAAGGGTAGTAGGGTTATCATTGTCGATAACCCTTGTTGCTACATTATTTAAGTATTTGTAAAATTATATATGAAATAAAGATGGTTTATTTGAAAAGAATTTGTTTACCGGATAAACTTTTTTGTGGATTTATCTATTTAAATGATTTTTTGAAATGATCTATTTTAGAAGAAAAAAATTACGGTGAAAATCGAGGCGTTACACTTTTCACATACATTATCATTTAATATATTTCTTCCTGTACGTTGCACGAATATTAATACTAGTAAAAGACATATGCAAGGGGAAAAATAGGTGGAAAAACAAGGAAAAATGAGATGAATAAGATGTTTGATGGGTAAAATTAAAGTACATATGTGTATTTTTTTGAGATAATTTTGCTAAATAATATATATATATATATATATATATATGTATGTATGTATATATATGTATTCACTACGCCAAAAATGACATTTTATAGCGCGTCTTTTACAGCGCTTATTAAATACAAGCGCTGTTGTAGGGTCACACAGCGTCACATACGCTTGCACATAATGTATACAACTCTTTTACAGCGCTTTTTTAGAAAGCGTTGTAAATTCAAGTGCTCTCACACAGCCTTTTACAGCGCTTTGTGAGCGCTTTAAACACAAGTGCTGTAAAATGTAGCGCTCCCACCTTATGTTACATAGCTTTTAAAGCGCTTCTTGTGTAAGTGCTGTAAAAGCCTTGCGCTTTCTCATAATCAAATGACCTATTACAACGCTTTTGATACAAGCGCTGTAATAGGCTTGCCCTTTCACATTTTTATAGGACCTATTAGAGCGCTTTTTAAACAAGCGCTGTAAAATCATTCATTTTAAATAAAAAACATTCACTTTAAGTAAATAAAAACAAATTTAATACGTCGTCCAAACCCTACGAATTCTCATCTCCCCTCCCCTGCGAACCCTCCTATGCGCCCATCTACAAATTGATTTACCTTCTTCCTCCTTTAAAACAAATTGATCATCAACGTTGTCTCAGGTACTTTATTTTATTTATTTGTTGTTGTCACTAATTCAAACTGATAAATTGTTACATGATATATATGTTCTGTTTTGAAATCATGCTTATTGTGTAACTGCATTTATATATATAGGTCATATAAATGGACCGGAAATGGATGTCTGTTAATCGATTGACAAAAGAGTATGAAAATTGAGTGAAGGAGTTTATTGAGTTTGTAGTGATGAATGCAAAAGATCCAAATAGAGTCGTTTGTCCTTGTTTAAAATGTTGTTTTGGAAAACGCATTAGAGCAGATGAATTGGAAGGACATTTAGTATGGTATGGAATTGATCAAAGCTATACATGTTGGATAAGACATGGTGAGAAAATCAATGGAAACACTCGCACAGATACATATGTTTCAACTGATTTCGACACAGATACATATGAGCCGGACCGAGTTGAGGAGATTGCAAAAGCAGTTGAAGAAGATCTTCTTGATTGTCCTAAAATGTTTGAGAGCTTGTTGAGTGATGCAGAGAAACCATTATATAATGGTTGTACTAAATTCACAAGACTTTCGGCGATACTAAAGTTGTACAACTTAAAAGCGAGTAATGGATGGTTTGATAAAACCTTCACAGAATTACTAACACTCTTAAAAGATATGTTGCCAGATGATAATGAACTTCCCAGTCGAACCTACGAGGCTAAACGAATTTTGTGCTCTATTGGTATGAGTTACGAAAGGATTCATGCGTGTCCTAACGATTGCATTTTATTTCGAAATGAATATGAATTGCTAAAGGCGTGTCCGAAATGCAATGTCTCCAGATATAAGAAGAAAGAATCTACTCCAGCAAAAGTCGTGTGGTATTTTCCTATAATACCAAGATTTAGGCGCATGTATCGTAGTGAAGAAGATTCAAAACACTTGACATGGCATGCAGATGAAAGAATTAGAGATGGAAAGTTTCGACACCCTGCAGATTCTCCGCAATGGGCAAAAATTGATCACGAGTATCCTGAATTCGGGATAGAGTCGAGAAATCTACGCCTTGCACTTTCTACTGATGGAATGAATCCAAATGGTCTTCAAAGCATCTCACACAGCATGTGGCCTGTGATTTTGTTGATTTATAACCTACCTCCATGGTTATGTATGAAGCGTAAGTTTATGATGTTGTCTCTGTTAATTTCTGGACCCAAATAACCGGGGAATGATATCGACATATACTTGGCTCCTTTAATTGAAGATTTAAAAATAATGTGGGAGACATGTGTAGAAGTTTATGACGGGTATAAGAAAGAATGTTTCAATTTGAGGGCTATGTTGTTCGGCACAATTAATGATTTTCCAGCATATGGTAATTTATCAGGATATAGCATTAAAGGTCAGTGTGCATGTCCTATATGTGAAGAGAGTACAAATTGGATGCGGTTGAACCATTGTAAGAAGAATGTATTTCTTGGACATCGTAGATTTTTACCTTATAGTCATCAGTATCATGGGTGGAGAAATGCATTCAATGGAAAATCAGAGGAAGATAGAGCTCCTGTAGCATCGACTGGATATCAAATACTTGAGAAAGTACAAGGTTTGACCAATAAATTTGGCAAACCTTTTGCGGGAGAGCTGGTCAAAACTGGGTGGAAGAAAAAGTCAATTTTCTTTGAATTGCCATATTGGAAGTCATTGTATGTAAGACATTTTCTTGATGTGATGCATATTGAGAAAAATGTATTTGACAGTGTTATTGGTACGTTACTCAATGTACCAGGAAAGTCTAAGGATGGCATCAATGCAAGATTGGACTTGGTTGATATGGGAATAAGAAATGAATTGGGTCCCGTAAAGAAAGGAAATCGCACATATCTACCTCCAGCCGCTTATACTCTATCTAGAAAGGAAAAAATTGTTTTGTGTAAGTTTCTACACGAAGTTAAAGTTCCAGAAGGATAATCTTCAAACATTAAAACTTTAGTTTGTATGAAAGACCTCAAGTTAAAATGTTTGAAGACCCATGATGCTCATATTCTAATGGAGCATTTGCTACCAATAGGTATACGTTCAATTTTACCTGAAAATGTTCGCCGAGCCATAACTAAATTATGTTTCTTCTTCAGGGAAATTTGTAGTAAAGTGATTGATCCTCAGAAATTACCGAGATGGCAGAGGGAAATTGTTGTTACTTTGTGTGAGCTTGAAATGTACTTCCCGCCCTCGTTTTTTGATATAATGGTTCACCTTACTGTTCATCTTGTTAAGGAGACACGACTTTGTGGGCTAGCTTATATGAGATGGATGTACCCGATAGAACGATATATGAAAATTTTAAAAGGGTACGTAAAAAGTAGAAGTCGACCAGAAGGTTGTATTGCTGAACGGTACATTGTCGAAGAAGGTGTTGAATTTTGTACTGAATATCTGTCAAATGTTGAATCCATAGGGCTTCCCATGTCTCGTCATTCGGGAAGATTATCAGGAGAAGAGATAATTGGAAAGAGACTAATGACTATATCAAGGACAGAATGGGAGCAGGCACAATTGTATGTTCTGCACAATGATGATGAGGTTCAGCCGTATGTCACAATACACATGGATCAATTATCTAGTTTGAACATGAATAGGAATGAAAATTGGATAACTCGAGAGCACAATCGAAGTTTCATAACATGGTTAAAAAATCACATAAAGTCAAAGTTTGGTGTAGACCCCGGATCAATTTCACAGAGATTGAGGTGGCTAGCAAATGTCCGAGTTTACATGTCTTTTCTTACACCGGTTATGTAATTAACGGCCACACATTTTATACCAAAGAACAAGATGATCAAACAACTATGCAAAATAGCGGAGTCACTCTCGTAGCTGAAGCGATGCATATCTCAAGTGCAAAAGACAAGAACCCAATATATGCAAATCTATCATATTTTGGGGTTATCGAGCACATATGGGAGCTAGACTACACAATGTTTCGTGTTCCCATATTTGGTTGCAAGTGGGTCGATAATAATAATGGCGTTCGGATTGATGAGTCAGGGTTCTTGCTTGTCGATTTTAATAGGGTGGGATACAAAGATGATCCTTTTATTTTAGTGTCGCAAGCTCAACAAGTGTTTTATGTCACTGATCCTGCTGATGATAAATGGTCTGTTGTCCTATCGACCAATAAAATAAGTGATGATAACAATAATGATGAAGATGTTGGTAATGATCTTTTCTTTGCAACATCACAACCACATGAAATTGGTTCAACTGATGATGGTTTATATCTTAGAGATGATCATGATGAGGGAATTTGGATTAATCCATCGTTTCGTATCATTAATGGACAAACAAATGTGAATCCCACCAAGAAAAGAAGAAGGGCATCTTAATGTGTTTAATTTTTTAATCCATGTAATCTGAACTGAGTTCATGTGTAATTTAACTGTATGTAATTGTATACTGAACTTGACCTGATCAGGTAATTTAACTTGAACTATTTGAACTTGACCTGATCAGTTCAAGTTCAAACAGTTTAACTAATTAGCTTGAACTTAAAAACAATTTAAGTTCATGTTATACATGTAATTTAGCTTGAACTTGACCTGATCAGTTAAACACAATTTGGAAGAAAAAATAATTTAACTAATTTGGAAGAAAATAAATTATTAGAGGGCTCATGAAAAAATAATTTAAGGAACCCTTTTACAGCGTTTTCCTCATAAGCGCTGTAAAAGGTTCACACAGCCTTTGGACATGATAAAACAAAGAGTCATTTCATAAACCCTATTACAGCGCTTTTCTAAAAAAGCGCTGTAATAGGGTTAAAAAATTAAAATAAGGAGGTCTTTTACAGCGCTTTCGGAATAAGCACTGTAGAAGGGTCATACAGCCTTTGGACATGATAAAACAAAGAGGCATTTCATATATAAAACCCTATTACAGCGCTTTTCTAAACAAGCGCTGTAATAGGGTTTTAAAAAAATAAATTAAGGAGGTCTTTTACAGCGCTTTCTTTATGACCGCTGTAAAAGGGTCACACAGCGTTTGCATATAATAAAACAAAGAGGCATTTTAAAGCGCTTTCTATAGAAGCGCTGTAAAAGGCTTTCAAAAAAATAAAAATAAGGAGGTCTTTACAGCGCTTTTTCACAAGCGCTTTAAAAGGCTTATAAAAAAGTGTTGTAGTAGGCTTTTAAAGAATAAAATGATGAGACCTATTATAGCGCTTTTTCAAAAAAGCACTGTAATAGGGTTTTATATATAACAGTAAACCTCTTCAGTTTTATATATAACAGTAAACCTCTTCAGTTTCCTCTTCAGTTTCATGTTCATTACGTAAATTTTTCAGTTTTCCTTGTTTCTTTCTCATTACTTACTCTCATCCTACACCTACGATCGTACGTAAACATCATAAACATTAAGTAATCCCGTTTTCATCCTCGTTTTCGTCTGCGAACCCCGTAACCCTACGATCGTTCGTAACTGTTCGTCCTCGTTTTCATCGTCTTCTGCGCCGTTCTTCTGTGAACCCGTAACCCTAAGCATTAAAAAGAGCTATTTCAGGTATTGTATTTATTAGTTTTTTGTTTCACTAAAATGCATGTTAACTTATTTTGCTACGTACTTAGACTGAACTGAACTGCATGTTGATGTTGAACTGAACTGCATGTTGATGTTGAATTGCATGTTGTAGATAAATGGATACCAACAAGGAGTTAGATTGTCAAAATGAAGAAGTTGGCAACACTAAGACTTACGAAAATGTTTACTTTCTGTTTCTGCTGTTTATACGATACTTTGTTTGCTGTTTACTTTGTTTGCTGTTTATAATTTGAGGTACTTACTTTATGAGTTTATTAGGTTGGATGGAATGAGAGTGGTCAACCAATTGACCCCAACAGTTCCATGTTTGTTTGTTATATTGGAGCTGTTGTTCGTCAAAATATACCAATCACAATAGATGATTGGAGAGATAAGGCATTGAAGGATGCCAAAGATGTATTGTGGGCTGATATACATGTAATTTTTTTACTCCACCCTATTACTTATAAATTTTTACATACTGCTTTGAAGTATTTTACTCAAACTATATATTTATTTGGTTTGCAGTCAGCTTTTGTTCTTGATGAGGTGAGAAAGAGCTATGTGCTCAGAGTTGCCGGGAAAATACACCGGGGCTTTAGATCTCACCTCTCTAATTGCTATTTAAAAGATCGTGAAGTAAATACGAATGCAGAAGCTCCAAAAATATATAAACATTATATATCAAATGAGGAATGGAGCGCATTCGTATCAAAACGTTCCGACCCCGCATTTGTTGTAAGTGATTAATTTATTAGCATTTGTGTTTTATTATTCATATTCATAGCGTATTTTAAATTTTTACTAGTTTGTTATTTTTATTTTTATTTAGAATATTAGTAAGGCAATTCGCGAGAGGGCAAAAATTATTCCCCACCCATACAAGAAATCTCGTATGGGATATGCTCGTCTAGAGCAAAAACTTGTAAGTAATTAAACATCACTTTTATTTAATTAATGTGGTATATTATAAACTATACTATCTAACTAATATTTTGTTTATGATCTTAACGATAATAGCTACAAGACACCCAATCCGATCAACCGTTGGGTCGTCATATATTGTGGAAGGAAGCTCGTGTAAATAAAGACGGAGTGGTTGATAACGAAAATGTACAAAAAGTAATAGAACTTTGTGTAAATATATTTATCACTTTAATATTTTTTAATATTGCATTTTAAAAATGTTATTGAACTTATCTTTTTAATCCTATGTGTATTTTAGGCGAATCTTGAATCGGAAAATCAAGAGGACAACAAGGCAAGTTGCAGGGACATATTAGGTAAAGTGTTTAATGTTCCTGAATATTCCAGCCGCGTGAGGGGGAAAGGATTTGGCGTAACTCCTAGAAGTTATTTTTCACAAGAGAAGCGCCAAAATCCATCTAACGAGGAAGTATTAGAGAAGATTAAAGTATTAACGGAGCAAGTGGCCCTCTTGGTGAACACAAATAAAGACAAGCAACTTGTGGACCAGCCCCAACGTGAAATTCACATTGAGAGTGAAAACGCAAGTTGCAACGTTGGTCTCAACAGTCTTCTTGAGGTAATTAATTAATTAATAAAATAAGAAATTCATTAAAGTTAATTTTTTCACATACTTATGTATTAACCATTGATTTTAGGGGGTCACTCTATGCGTGCTATACTTATCCTCCCCCACTCATCGGAATGTCGGAAAGGGAACATTGTGCAATGCTCTGGGCGAAGTATTGCACAACACACCAATCCCTGTAGGCCATGTCAAAGTATCGCCAGTTATTGCTTTGGAACCAACAGCTCCGTTGCCTGTACCGGACAAAGATGCAGATCTGAATTATTTGGGCGCAGCAATTGGCATGGCCCAAACATCTTGTTGCCCTTGACAAGATATGTTTAATTAATTGAAATGTATGTTTAATTGATTATATTTAATTGCTGAATTTTTTCCAATGTTAACTTTAATTTCACATTTATTTAGATTCAAACAAAGTCTAATAAAGGGAATGATAAGAAGATTCGCAGAAATGAAACAGTCACATCGCCCGAAAAGGTTTGTAACATTTATTCTGTAAGGTTTGTCATTTTTTCTGATTCAATAAACTAACAATTTGATTAACCTCATTTTTTCAGATTCAATCTAATAAACCACCCGCACATCAAGCCAGCTCCCGCACCATGACTGGTTGTTCGTGGCAAAAATAAAGCCGGCAAACCTCAAAAATTGGAGGGTAATAAAACTGGCAAAGTGCAAAAGCTGGAGGGTAATAAAGCGGCCAAAGTTGTTGCTGCTAAAAAACTAGATCGTGTAAAATCAGTTGCTGCTCCTGCTCCTAAAATAAGTCAGCCACGACTTGCTCCATATGGGTCGTGTCTTGACATACAGGCAAAAAAAAAAATGGGCAGCGACGATTCACGAATAATAAGCATGGATAAAGATCTATTCGAAGACGCGTATGAAGAATTTTTTGAAAAAGAGCACATATACGAACTTCTCGACCATAAGGAGCTGAGTGCTACTGTTATGAGCATTTACATGAGGTAAAAATTACTTTTCATCGCATTTATTTGTAATTAATTTAATTTATTGGTAATTAATCTAATTTGAAATTTTTATTGAAGGTTTTTGTATGAGAAGTTCGTGTGCGCGCGCAGATTGTCAAATAAATTTTCATTCTTGTCTCCGCATAAGATTTCGATGCTTAAACACGATCCAGCGAATGTAAATAAATACGTTTTAGATATACTATTAGGAAATAAAGAGAAAGACAAGTTATTCCTTGCACCATATAATTCAGGGTACGTAATTATATATTCTATATTTATATCTTTTTTAATTTATGAGATCTTAATTTATTAGTTGTGTAAACTAAATTTTTGTTGTTGTAGGGCACATTGGGTGCTAATTGCAATCAATGCGACCTCTGAAGTTATATACTACCTAGATCCCTTGCACGGCCATTACAACAATCGCCCCGAGATAAAGACTTTGTTCAACACGTAAGTAATATTCATTTATTTTTTACATATATATATATATATAAATAATGTGTTTGTGTATGCTATAATAATCACATTTATTTATTCGATAGTGCTTTACAAGTTTTTCGAGCTCAAAGAGGTGCGACAGTGTCGAAGCTAAAGTCAAATAACATCACATGGATTCCAATAAAGGTTTGAAATATATGCTTTTAAATTTCACTTACAATCAATGCACAATTAAATAATTATTGACTTATATGTTTTATTTTATAGTGCCCTCGTCAAACTAACAACATCGACTGTGGGTACTATGTATTGCGATTCATGAAGGAGATTGTTGATAAGAATCAAAATATAATCCCAGAAACGGTACGGTATTTTAATTATTTGATTTTCATATATAAACTATGTTTATATTTGATTCTAACTTATTTATGTCCAATTTTTATATCAGTACTTTGACAATTCCAGTCCAACGTATTCTGAAGAAGAACTAACAAAAATAAAGGAAGACTGGTGTCAGTATGTGCTTGAAATGAATATTATTTGATTTGCTGGGAAATGGCAAGCCGCAAGGGATATGGTAGTTCTGTGCTGTTTGTGAATATGTAGTTGTGAATATGAATATGTAGTTGTATGAAAATATAGTGAATATCTGATAGTTATATGAATAGGTAGTTGTGTGAATATGTAGTTCTGAGCTATTGTGAATATGTAATTATGAACTGATTGTTGTGAATATTTGTGCATATTTGTGCATTTTAAAATATAGTGAATCTGTTGTTGTTGTGTACTGATTCTTGTGTGTTTTGTAGTGCTGTTTTGTTGTTGTTGTGTACTACTGACTGATTGTGAAATGATTCTAGATGAAAATGCTTTTGGAATAAAAATTGTGAACTGATTCTAGATTAAAAGACAGCGCTTTTAAAAAAAGCGCTTCCTAAAAAAGCGCTTTTTAAAATTTACATCATATTATTTAATAAAACTAAAAAAAAACACATTTTACAGCGCTTTCTCAAAAAAGCGCTGTAATAGGTGCATTAGAATGCACCTACTACAGCGCTTTTTTGAAGAAGTGCTGTAATAGGTGCATAATAGTGCATAATAATGCATCTATTAAATGCACCTACTACAGCGCTTCTTGAAAAAGCGTTGTAATAGGTGCATAACAATGCATCTATATAAGTGCACCTTTTACAGCGCTTTTGTGAAAAAGCGCTGTAATAGGTGCATAATAGTGCATAATAATGCATCTATATAAGTGCACATTTTACAGCGCTTTTTTGAAAAAACGCTGTAAAAGGTGCATAACAAATCATCTATATGATTGCACCTATTACAGCGTTTTTTTGAAGAAGCGTTGTAGTAGGGTCATAATAATGCATCTATTGTTATACGCCTTTTATAGCGCTTTTGTAGGAAGTGCTGTAAAAGGCGTATAACAAGCACGCTATATATCCACCTTTTTTACAGCGCTTTTTTTTTAAACAAAAGCGTTGTTGTATCTTTTTACAGCGCTGGTAACTACAGCGCTTAAAAAAAAGCGCTGTAAATGGCTTAAAAAAAGCGCTGTAAAATGCGTTTTTTCGCGTAGTGATTTATGGATTGATTATCAATTAAATAAAATAATATTAAATTTAAACTCGATAGTATTCAAATTATATTAAAACAAATTGAATTATGTTATTGAAATAAAATTAAAAATTAATCCAAAAGAGATAAATGAGATGATATGTAGATAAAATTAAAGTAGAATTGTGTACTTTGTTTAGACATTTTTATAAAATAAACTGTTTAGAATAAAGATGAGAGTGACATATAAATATACGGATATTAATATATATATACATATATAGTAGGGTTAAATAAGTTTTTAGTCCGTATTAAATTTCAATGTTTTGTTTTTAAATCTATAAAAAATTTCTTCAATTTGTTGTCCCTAAAAAAATTTTATCTTCATTTTTTGTTCATGTTTTTTAAGTTAACTTAGGTGGATCCATTGAATTTTTAAATAATATTTTGCAATGATGTTTAGGACATTATAAACATGTCTCTCACAAAAATTTAGCATTTTTGAAAAAAAATGAACTAAATATGAATTTTTAAGTGCAAAAAGGTTTAAAAATTCATATTAAAACTTTTGTGGGGGACAATGTGTAGGGGTCTACATGGGTTGGGTTGGGCCGGTTTTGACAAAACCCAAGACTCGACCCGATCGATTATCTTTAGGTTGGGTTAAGTTCTAAACCCGTATTTTTTATTTAACCCGAACCGACCCGACCTGATCAAAAACGGGTTGGGTTGGCGGGTCATACATAAATAATAACCTATTTTTTTATTTTACTTGAATGAAAATATATTTAATACTGGAATGTCTCAAAACTATAAAATGTCAATCAAATTATGCAATTCTTTAAAAAAGTCAACAACCTCTCACACAAAAAAATAAATCCAACAATCTTCAAATACATAAATAAATTCAACAACAGTAAATCAATAAAATATGAAAATTCATCAATTCTAAGCAATGTCAACTTCAAGTACAAGCACTTAACAAGTTTCTCAAAGTATGGAAGGAAACAATTGAGAATCTGCAAAAACAAATATTAATAATAAAAGTGAGGAGATAAAGAAGGAGAAATAATAAATAAGTAAAATATGCATTAAACAAAACAATAACAAGTACCTTAAGATGTAGTAGTGATTGTGTTAAGCTCAGCTGCAGTTACCCCAATATCAATTGAAACTAATTCAGACAACTCTAAAATTTTAAATACAATACACAATCTCATTAGCACACCATATGATTAAAAGAATAAACAAAAATAAAAGAAAATTAATTTGAAAGTTAAAACAAAACATTCGTACCCGACTCAATCTTTTGTACTTCAACCAACTCAGCTGCTAAATCAATTTTCTTAAGAGATTTGATCCAATTTTGGGTATAAATCAAAGCTTCAACAGTAGTAGCATTTAATGAACTACGAATTACGAAATGAATCTAGGATATACCAATTATAGAACCCAAAATTAAACCAACATAAAATTCATGTGATAAACCTGATTTAATCTATATTAATTTTTATTTAATAAATTATAGTATTATAAATAAAATAAAAGAAAAGTAATTTTTAAAAGATTAGAGAAAATTTTGGGGTGTCCGTGGCCAACCTATCTCCCAGCAAAGATTAGCCACTGTTTACTCATAATCCACTAACCAATTTAGTTTACTAAGGTACCATTCATTTGTTTATAGTTACTATTTTCAAATAAAATAGTAAAAAAAGTGTTTAATAGATTTAAATATAAAAAATTTAAACTAAATTCATCATAAGCTTTTGCATAAGCATCAATTTTGCTTATAAATAGTATATAACTCAAATGAATAGTATTTAACTAAAAAAAATTGTATTTAACAAATCTAAAAAATTTAAACTAAATTCATTATAAGCATAAGCTTTCTGTTCATACCTTTGTTACGTAAAACTACAACAAAATATAACATTTAAATAAATAGTATTAAACTCAAATTAAATTGCTCATTTGAAAGATACCATTCAAAAATTAGATATGAATTTTATCAGTAGGCATATACGAGATTACAATGTCAAAACAAATTAAATTAGCCTAAACGCATGAACACCTTGCATCAACATTCATATAAAAATTACTTATTAATAATATCTTATTATAACTAATTCGTATAAAATCAGTTATGAGCACCTGTAGAACAAAAGAAGAAGGTGGACAGCGGCGCGACTTCAAGAAGTCTTGAAGACTTCAAGAAGTCTTGAAGAAGGTATAGGCAGAAAGTGGATGAAGGCAGCTGAAAATCTAAATAAGAAGAAGAATAATAAAATCCTATTGGACTACTGACAAACAAAATATTTTTTTTAAAAAATATAACTAGTTATCAAGTCGGGTCGATGGGTTCAAATTGTTAAACCCATTACCCGACCCAAATATAAGCGGGTTTCAACGGGTTGGGTTGGGTCGGACCCGAAAGTGATCGAGTACGGATAAAAATCGGGTTGGGTTGGATTGGGTGATCGAGTTGGCGGGTCGACCCGCGCCCATGTTCACCCCTAACAATGTGTTCAAAACTAGTCTACAAAAGAAAAAATCAAATATTTAAATGATGCATAAGAGTATACTTAAAAATAAAGACAAAATATGAAAATGAAAACGTTTTGGGGATTAAAAGTTCAAGAAATTATTATAGGACTAATAATAAAACATTGAAATTTCATATAGTGTGAACAAATAAAAAATACATTGGAGTAAAAAAGCCTAATCCCAACAAATCACAATTCTTTTAGGGCTCTCCCGCCGTCACCGGTGTTGGAACCTCTTGAATTTACGCAGTCATTTGCAATCACATAGACAGGAATCAGTTGTACCCACGACTGGATTTGGGTATGCGCTGCCTTTGTAAACGTATGGGCTTGATTTTGCACCGCCCTCTGCAACTCATCGTCACGCCGCTGCCCTCTATATTTTATTTTGCCGCCCACTCCAACTGATTAGTACCAATTGAATTGTTTTGCTTTTCTCTCCGCCTTCGTGAGAGCTTTCTCTCCTTTGTGATAAATGTTTGAATTGTTTTGCTATGTCTACACGATTCAGCACCACTCCTGTGTGATTGCCCTTTGAAAAACTGTTCCAGTGCCACAACCAACACTAGGTAGATTTTATGGGTTTTCTTTTGGTTTTCCTATTTGTAATATGTAATGATATCAGTAGTCAAAGAAGTTTCAGTGCACTCTTGGAACATCAGGGGAGCTAATAATACTAAATCTAAAAGGATCTGATGGTGTTAATTAAGAAGTATCATCGTACTGTAGTTGCGATTATGGAGACACATTTCTTATCATAAGATTGTTTCTTTTTGGAATAGAGTTGGTTATAGTAAGGTTGCAATTATTGAAGCTCAAGACCATGTTGGAGGCCCATGGGTTATGACTCAAAATGATATTAATTTTCAGGTCTTAGTGGTTAACATTCACAACCAAACAATCACTATTAGTATCTCCCTAGGTGGTTCCTCTTGGAGTTGCACTTCTCTTTACGCCTGTCATAATGCCATCCATCATAGAACTCTTTGGAAACACCTTGTCTCTCTAAATGCAAACATTAGTGGTCCATGGCTCTTGATAAGAGATTTTAATGAAATGATCTCTCCTAGTGAAGAGGCGTATATTTCCAATCAAGAAGAGTTGAAGACTCTCCTAGGGAATTTTATGTGGCATCGAAGTTGTAGAGGGCAAAGGATCATGGATATGAGAGTGGACAGCAGAGGGATGGAAAACTTACAATGGATGGTTTCTTTTCTAGATATTTTTGTTGATATTCTTCCTAGATGTCACTCGGACCATAACCCCATTCTTGTGAGGTGTGGTGGTCTTCCTCAATCTAGGGGTCGTTGCTCCTATAGGTTCGAGGCAACATGGATTGATCATGTTGACTATCCTATAATTGAAGATGGTCAGGCTACCTCTTTGACTTGTCCTATTACACTAGAGGAAATTAAAGTTGCTTTGTTCTCAATGCAATCCTTCAAGTTTCTTAGACTAGATGGATTTCAAGCAATCTTTTTAAAGCATTTCTAGGAAACTATTGAAGAGGATATTTGCCACATGATTTTTGAATCTTTTGTGATAGGTTCTTTCAATCCTTAGATTGCTGAAACTCTTATTGTTCTTAGTCGTAAAGCGGATTGACCTAAACACTTTAGAGAGTTTAGACCAATAAGTTTGTGCAACACTATCTATAAACTTATAACTAGAGTTTCTATTAATAGAATTAGACCTCTCTTGGACAACATCATTGGCCCGTATCAAAGCAGGTTTCTCCCTAATAGAGGAACTTGCGATAATGCCATTATTTTACAAGAAATAATCCGCTCCATGCATAAATCCAAAAAAATCAAAGGGGATGTGGCTTATAAAATTGATATTGAAAAGACTTATGACTATGTCAAGTGGAAATTTTTGAAAAGTTGCCTTGAAGAATTTGGTTTCCTTCAATTACCATTAAGCTCGTAATGCATTGTGTTTTCACTTCTTATTTGATTTGGAATGTTAAAAGGCTGCCAAAATTTTTGCCTACGAGAGGCGTTAACAAAGGGATCCTCTTTCCCCCTACCTTTTTGTCAATTGTATGGAGAAGTTGTCTATGTAAATTAATGAGGTTGTACTAGATAATCGGCAGAGTCACTACAAGAATTTTTCATTTTTACGACACTTGGCCTGCGACGGTACTGGAATAACAGCCGTCACCACAACGTTGCGACGGTTCTTGGAGCGGTTTTTGTCAACCGCCGCCGCTGTTTAAAGTACTCAAATCACTCCCGCGTTTCATTTTCCAGTTTTTGTTCTCTCATTTCTCAGTCCCGCGTACGTGTGTTCCTTTCTCAGTTTCTCCAAACCCTAAAATTTCTGAAAACCCCCAAATCTCTCAACCTCTGTCAACGCTGAAGGAAATGAAATCCAACTTTGAAGAAAAACGAAATCACCTCTGTCAAAGAAGGTGATTTATCATCTTGCAAACAAAATCAGCTCTTGCAAAGGTAATCTCTCAATTTATCAATTTCTCAAATTGCTAAAAGAGAAAAACGAAAACTAATAACTCTGGCAATGGCACCGTTTCTCACTTCGATCTTTGACGAAAACTAATAACCCTTTCTTTGTGTTATAATGGCTTGGATTGTAATAATCATGTGTGTGCTTGGGGGAAGGTCATTCTAGTTTTTGGTATATTAGGTTCATAGCTTATGCTTGAATATAGGTTATACTAAATTTTGGTGTTTCTTAAAACTTGGATTGTTTTCAATTAGTCTAGCTTTGTGAGTGTGCTTATGCTAATCCTAACTTTCAATTAGTTTAGCTTTCTGGTTGTATATGAAATGTGTGGCTGAAACTGTGTGAGTGTGCTTATGCTAATCTTAACTTTCAATTAGTTTAGCTTTCTGGTTGTATCTGAAATTTGTGGCTGAACTGTGTGCTTATGCTAATCCTAATTTGTGGCTAAACTGTGCACAAATTTGATTATAAGATGTTATAATTTTATATTCAAAAATAGTAAAAGGTTGTTTGTGAAAATTCTTTTATTGTGCAGATTGAAAAACTCAGAATGTTATTGTATATATATGGATTGGAAAATTCAGGATGTTATTGTATATATATGGATTTTGTGCAGATTGGAAAATTCAAAAACAGTAAAAGGTTGTTTGATTACAGGATGTTATTGTATATATATGGATTGGAAAATTTTTTATATCTGCAGATTTTGCTAAACTGATATGTTTGGGTGATTTTGTTATCCCATCTATTACTGAATATAAACTTATAAAATTCTTTATTTGTGCAGTAGTCAATCTATTTACAATATTTTGAAATTCATGCTCAACAAAATGCCTTTAGTAGTATGATGTTAAGCTAATATTTTTATTTACCAATCATGAACAAGTTAGTTTGTGCATTTTTCAGTTGTGTCTTCCAATGATTTATTGTTTAACTTATATGTGATAAGGTTGGCCATTAATTTTGATGATGCAAGTCCTGGCGTGATAAGAAATGAATACTTTGTCCACTTGTTTTTAATTGATTCCTTGACATGATGCTCTTGTTAGTTCCTAGCAGGTAAATATTGTTAAACTACTTCAAATATACGATTTTTTTACTAAATGGAATCCAATTTTGTTAAAGTGACTTCTATGATGGGTATCAGAGGTGTCTCTTTCATTGATGATTTTTCTTTTTTAAGTTGGCATATCAATTTATTTGTATACATATGTTTTTCTTGTGTAAAGAGACTGTAGTCTATTATTATCATTAACAAATTGATGTGAAAAACTTATTGTATTAATATGAGAACTTGTGTTTGATTATAAATGATTACTAGCCCATAATATTTTTTCTTTTGTTCCTAAATATTTGGAGTATTACAAGGTTGTAACTTAATCTTAGCATCAGTTATGCAACTAAGAATTAACATTAAATGTGATATTGTAAAGAAGTTTGTGATGCAATCACCAATTAGGAAGTTATTTTTCTGATTTATTATTTATTTTTTCTCGTACCTGTCCAATTTTTTTCAGTTAATACTTGTTACTATGTCTATCTATTTGTTTATGGAATATTTTCCTTCTTAGACTTGGCAGACTCTAAGAAATTGACTGAATGTATGTTTAGAAGTTGTCAACAAAACATGTTGAGATACTCTTTTAATATCTTATAAATAGATAGTGAGAAGAAATGGAAAGAAAAAATAGAGGATAATAACTCAATTGAATAAATTGTCTATAAATACAAAATCGATATTTATATAGATACACAATTTTCCGGTTATATATAAATTGTACTAATATCATTATAATGCACTTACAGCTGTTGTTTTTTTATTTTATATTTTTCAATATTTTAATTAGTAGCTTATTTCATCACTAATGTTGCAGGTAGAATGCTGTTGTTTTGAGTCTCTGGAAAAACAACTGCTAAAAAGATTTTGTATTCAGTTTAGAAGTGAGTATTGTTGAAGGTTATAGACTTTAAGAGCTTGCTAAGGTTAGTTAATGCTATCATTTTCTAACAGTTTCTTCATTTGATTGGTATTTGAGATAATTTGAAACCATGAAAGAAATTAAGAAAAATGGTTCAAAGCATGAGTATGAGGTTAATTAAGCACTTCTAACTTTTTATGTATGAATATGAGGTTGTTATGATCTTGTTCTGGTGGAGCTGTTCCCATAACATCCAGGAAATAATGGCTTCCTTTTTTTGCATCTTTTATGTTTATTCAGACTTGTTCTTCTTTTAGGACATTTGTTTTATGCATAGTGAATCTATTCTGTTTAAGGTTAATCTCTTTTCTGTTCTAAGTTGAATTATGTTCTTTGTATGTCAAAATAACATATGTTAATCTTCTTTGAAGCAATGGATAAGTCATGGATTAAAAAGCCACACACATCGGCTGAATATGATCAAGGGATAAAGGGATTTATTAATTTTGCTTTTCCAGATGAATTAGAAAATGGCGAAATAATATGCCCTTGTAAACGTTGTGGTTTCAAAAAACCGCAGAGTAGAAGTGTAATGTACGATCACTTAAAGTGCAAACCATTTCCAAAGGGATACACCCTTTGGGTAAATCATGGGGAGTCCATAGGAGAAACTAGTACTATCTCACCTAGTAGTGTTTCAAATATAATTCAAGACACAATTGTCGTTGATGATCATATGCAGAACATGATCAACGATGCTTTTGGAGTCGAAGATCATGCAAACGAAGTAGCCATTGAATCAAATGCAGATATTGATCGGAATGAAGATATGGTGCCAAATGCAAGTCAACAAAGGTATGAAGAGGCCAAAGAGTACTATGAATTAAGTAGAGAGGGAGAACAACCTTTGTATGAAGGGTGTGTTAAATATTCAAGACTATCTTTTTTGGTAAAGTTGTATCACACCAAATGTTTATGTGGAATGACTGATAAAGCCATGACAATGGTTATAGAGTTATTAAAAATGCATTTGAATTTGCAAATATACCAAATTCATTCTATGAAGCCAAGAAAACAATCACCAAGCTTGGTTTAAATTATGAAAAGATCCCTGTTTGTCCGAATAATTGTATGCTTTATTGTGGTAATAAGGAAGATGAAGAGAGGGAGACCTGCAAAATTTGTAACACTTCCAAATGGAAATCAAAAGCAAAAGTTGGTGCAATTGGAGTGTTTGGTGATGGCAATAATCGAAAGAAAGTTCCTGCAGAAGTTCTTCATTATTTTCCATTAAAACCACGGTTAGAAATATTATTTTTGTCCTCAAAGTCGGCTGAGGATGTGAGATGGCATGCAATCGATAGTAAGAATGATGGAATGTTGAGGCATCCTAGAGATTCTGAGGCTTGGAAACATTTTGATTTGACACACACTTGGTTTGCATCAGACCCGCGAATTGTGCGTCTTGCATTGGCTAGTGATGGTTTTAATCCTTTTGGTATGATGAGTACAAATTATAGTATTTGGCCAGTTGTTCTCATTCCATACAACACTTCTCCATGGGTATGTATGAAACATACATCTTTTATAATGTCAATTATAATTCTCGGTAAAAAAATGCCAGGAAATGATATTGATGTGTACTTACAACCTCTAGTCAAAGAATTAAAGGAGTTATGGGCAATAGGTGTCGATACATATGATTCTTTTAAAAAAGAGATGTTCACATTACATGCAACTTTGATGTGGACAATTAGTGATTTTCCATGGTTGGGTACACTTTCTGGGTGGAACACTTACACCGGACTTCCTTGCCCATCGTGTAACATTGACTCTACTCCTCGTCGTCTTCCTCATAGCAAAAAATGGTGTTTTATGGGTCATCGTCGTTTTCTTGATCGGAGACATAGATTTAGATTGAACAAGGTCCGCTTTGATGGTCAATAAGATATGCGTGGTCCACCTAAAATGTTATCTAGGATTCAAATTCTTGAACAGGTTCAAAACATTGATGTCACATTTGGTAGAAAGTTAGAGAAAAAAGGTTGGGAAAAAGAACACGTAGTGGACGACCTACACAAGGTGTCAATCAACAATGGAAAAAGAAAAGCATATTCTTTGAACTTCCATATTGGAAGGATAATCTTCTGCGCCATAATCTTGACATGATGCATATTGAGAAAAATATGTGCGATAATATCATATTTACTTTGCTAAATGATAACACAAAAAGTAAGGATCATCTTAATGCAAGAAAAGACCTTAAAGCTATGGGCATAAGACCTGACCTTTGGCCCAATGAAAATGGAAGAATTTCTCCAACCATCTTTACTCTGACTACTAAAGGTAAGAAAAGATTTTTAACAACTTTAAAGAATATCATTGTGCCTGATGGTTATTCGAGCAACATTTCTAGATGCATTGACATGGAAAAATTGAGTTGAATGGAATGTTGAAGAGTCATATTCTTTACTTGATGATGTTTCAGCTATATTAGCCATTCGAACAACTTCTACCGTTAGCCATTCGAACAACATTACTTGATGATGTTTCAGCTATATTGATTGAGGTTTGTTCATTCTTTAGACAATTATGCAGTAAAGTATTGAATGTTGATGATATTTCCTTCCTCATTTTTCACTATTATGGTTCACTTGGTTGTTCACCTTGTTGAAGAAGTTAAACTTGGAGGTCCTGTTCATTATCGATGGATGTATCCTGTTGAAAGGTAAAATAAGTGTGATCTTGTTCCTTCAATAATTAGTAGTTGACAATTTTGTTCTAACTAATATTATTGTGGTTCAATAATAGGTACTTAGGACAACTTAAATCGTATGTACGCAATAAAGCACGACCAGAAGGGTGTATTGTAGAAGGATACCTTGTACAAGAGATTCTTACATTTTGTTCAAGGTTTCTAAAAAACATTGAGACTAGATGGAATCAACTTGGTCGTGTAGATGATGAGCCGATTAATGAGATACAAACTAACTCACGTGTAGCTGAATTATTTCATACAGTTGGAAAATCTGTTGGTGGATCTTCATACTACACCCTTACACCAATTGAAAAGTTACAGGCTCATAGACACGTTTTAACAAACTGCATCTTAGTTGACTACTATCTAAGGTAAGTAATTTTATTCTATTTGTATTATTTACCACTAAGTTTTTTTTTTTCTATACATATAATTTGAAATAACCAAATAGGCAATATAGAAGTATGATTCGAAGCCAAATGAGGAGTGGTGCAAGGAGTGCTTCTGAGGTAGACAAGAAGGTTCATAGAGAGTTTTCTCATTGGTTCCGCAATCGTGTTAGTGTTCATGACAAAATTGGTGATTGAGTTGCTTTGGTTTTTAATAAGAATGTGACTAATTGTATGTTTTATGGTGTTCAGATTTGCAACAATCTCGTCAACATTAGTGGATTAGATTAAAATGTTCTCGTTAGTCTTGCTCAAGGTCCTTCTGATAAAGTTAGAAGTTTCACTACATATAATGTCAATAGATTCAAATTTCGAACATTGGCACGAGACAATTTATTAAAAACTCAAAATAGTGGAGTTTTTGGCATGTTCGGAAAATGAAGTTACTCAAGCAATAGTGATGCCCAAATAAGATTTGGAGGGGTGCCTTACTATGGAAGATTGATAGATATCATTGAGCTTTCCTATGATGGCTTCAAAGTGCCCATGTTTAAATGTAAATAGGCGAATACCACAAATCCAAGAGGCATTAAGATTGATAAGTTGGGTTTTACCTCTATAAATTTTGCAAGCCTAATACATACTGGAGAGCATGAAGATGATGAGCCATACATTAAAGCGTCAGAAGCTCAAATGGTTTATTATGTGGGTGATGAAAAGGAACAAGGATGAAGCATACCTATTCGTTTAAAGCCAAGAGACTTGTATGACATGGGTGAAGATGATGAAATCATGGCATCCATTGAACCGTGCCCATCTCAAAATTTGGAACAAATTTTTTCTAATGAAACCAACATATACAATTGGTAAAAATGGCTACAGATGATGATCTTGAAACTTCAACTTTTAATGATGATTTTGATGACAACAATCATGATATGAATTTATGATTGTTAATAATTCTAGTTTGTTGTTTATGATATGGTACTCTTCGATCTATGTTATTTTTTTTACTACTTTTTTTATTGTTGCATTGTGTTTAATGTGCTCATTTTTGTTATTGTGTTCGTTTTTGTGTTAGGCATAATTATGATTGACATCTTTGAAAATCCTATTTGCTTAGCTATTTGCATCAGTCTAACTTGGTTGTCATCAATGTTTGCAGTGTAAGTGTGTTTGGAGTCTCAATCTTGTGAACAAAATGGAATCATCATATGAGGATATTTGGCGCAAAACAATGGAAGAGAATGAAAAAAGGATGGAGGCTTTCAGTCTAACTCATCTTTCTCAATCCCTTCACAAATCTTCTTCTACCATTTCAAAAACCTCACTGATTAGTAATAACTCAAAATACTAACAATATAACATGTTTCTTATTCGTATTATATGTTGATTTTTATTTATTTACATGGATAATAAATGATTGTAGCGTTTCACGAAGGGTCGCTCGAGGCTTATACTACTTGGAGATCTTGAAGTAGCCAAAATGAAGCACTTGCGGAGACATGGTTTACAACCAACAGTCCAAACGACAGCTCTGCCACCTACCCATGTGACAACACCACCAGTAATGAAAGCGATAGAACCAGTACCTTCTCCGATGACAACACCACCAACTACAGTGCAACCGACAAATCCACCACCTTCTCAAGCGACAACATCGCCAGTAGTTCAAACGATAGAACTACATCCTTCTCTGGTGACAACACCACCAACTATAGTGCAAACGACAAAATCATCACCTTCTCATGTGATAACACCAAGAGCTGTGCAAGCGACATAAGCAACACCTTTCCAAGAGACACCCTCTCACTCTGAAGATGTGGTAGAAGATGAACCATAAATTTCTCAAAAAAGGAATTTTACATATTGGGATATGGAAGTTATTAGTATGTTATCTAATGTCTAATTATATTTATATAATTTAATTGTTTTACATGATTGAGGTCTGACATATTTC
Source organism: Cicer yamashitae (assembly GCA_037974755.1). Classification (NCBI taxonomy): domain Eukaryota; kingdom Viridiplantae; phylum Streptophyta; class Magnoliopsida; order Fabales; family Fabaceae; genus Cicer; species Cicer yamashitae. Next base: position 40,823,016 of record JBBPBQ010020323.1, on the reverse strand, counting down.
GTTGAATTGTGTGTTAGATGAGGCGGGACATATTTCAAAGACACACTTAAGGGTATCAAACGTGCTTAAAGCTCCTCCTAATGTTAGCAGAATAATAACTAGATGGAATTCAAATGAGCAACCGGTAGGATCAACTGCTGGTTTGTTAGGCGGTTTTTTGGGTGAAATTGGAAGGAAGTTTAAGGATTTTCCTATAATGTACGACAATTGGAAACTAGTTCCATCAACAAGAAAAAATGAAATTTTTAAGGATAAAATACAAGTATCAATGATAAACAACTGAATATTCTTTATTTATTGTTTTGATTGTAAACTAATCTTTTTTTATGATTATGTTAGTCAAAATTTGTTGTTGATGATGAAGACAAAAAAAAAAGATATCCTTACGAGCCTTTGAAAGAAATGGCAAGATGCACAATGTAAGTTGTTTAAGAAATTTTATAAGTGGGATCTTTCTTTGGAGGAAAACCTACAAAATTATTCACGTTCTATTAATCAAGACCATTGGACTATTTTTGCCCAATACAGGCGTAAGACAGAAACAATGGTAACCATTCTTTTGTTGCGTTGTCATTTGTTTTCTACTATTTAGTTTTCTGATGTCATTTGTTATCACTGCAGGAGAAGGCTGATAAAAATGCTGCAAATAGAGAAAAGCTAACGATCCTTCATACATTAAACTCTAAGACTCTTGCAAGAAAGAGGAATGAGTTGGTAGGATTCACTCAATCTACTATTGATTGCATACTTAATTGAACAAGTACTTATTACATGTGTTTACTTGTAGGAACTTAGAGGTGGTCGAAAATACAATAGGGGTGAAATGTATCAATTTGTCATAAAAAGTTTGATGGGTCATTTGTCGATGACAAGGCCAAGGAAAAATATGTAAGTGTAAAGAATAGAAGTGTTATGTGATTGTAATTTCTTATTGACCACTTTATAAATCAAATATGCAACTGTTAGTTTTGGTAATTGTGAGTTACAAAGCTATAAAATTACTTATTTGGTTGGTAATAGTGAGTTGAAAGTTAGACATTTCTATTATAGAAAGGAATTTAGTTTGCTTCATTTGCTTGTGGAGGAACAATTGCAAGCTGAAATTGGGAAGAATCATTATCCAAATGAAGCATTTGTTAATGTGTTTGGGAAAAGAACATCCTGGATATGTTCGTTGTATGGGACTTGGAATAACACCGTCTCATATTACTACATCTACTTCTCACTCTGTAAGATCAATGTCTTCCTCCGAAGCTAATGAGAAGATGGAGAAAATGCAAGCTGAAATCGATAGGCTTAAGAAAAGGGATTCTGAAGTTGATATGTTGAATGAGCAAATTGCTTTCTTGTTGCAAATGCAAAATTCTAGAGAAAAAAAGGTAAAATTGTTTTCATAGCAAACCTGTTTAAAAAATCATGTGAGAATTGTTTGTCCTTGGTTAAAAATATCAATTGTGTAATGATTGTTTCTAGCTATATGAGAAATTTAGTTAATTAGTACTTGAAAATATTTATCAAGATTCATTGAGGTTAATATATACTTTTTTTTCCAGGCAACAGACATAGAATCGCCAATAGATGGTAGACGTTCATCTGAGTCTAGCTACCATCTGATAATCGTGGAACAACATCATTAGAGACTAATTAGATATTTTGATGAACTTCTATGTTTGATGGAGTTGTTTTGTATGTTTAGCCTATCCACTAATGTTTTGAATATTTAAACTACTTTATTTATTGTTTTAGTTAACTTCAATGTATGAATTGGTGTTATTTCTTTTGAAAAAATTATATAAATTAGATTTAGATACAATAGTTATATAATTGTGTATTTAAATTATGTGGATGATATTTATAAATATTTTTTATTTTAATTAATAAAAAATAGGAAAAAATTGTATCATATTTTTTTTTATTTTAAATTATTAAGCTTGCGACGGTTCAAACTGCCTCAAAATAAATATAGCGACAGTTGATAACTGTTGCAATTTTTCAGAAACAAATAAATTTGAGCGTGTTTAGCGACGGTTCTAACTGTCGCAAAATGTATGTTGAGGCGGTTAGGAACTGTCGCAAATGTTGTCGACGGTTGGAATGACAGTTTTTTAAACCGTCGCAAAATGGCCTCGCAACGCTCTGCGACAGTTGCAAAACCGTCGCAATCATCCATTTGAGGCGGTTATAATCGTCGCAGGTGTCCTTTGCAACCGCTGCAAACCAATTGTTTTTCTTGTAGTGAGCCCTATTGAGGTGTTTAAAAATGGGTCTAGGTTTTCTCACCTCTTTTATGCAAATGATGTCCTCCTTTTTTTCCAAAACTATTTGTTCCCAAGGGGAATTATGGTTGATCTGTTTGATCATTTCAACAAGACTTCCGGTTTGAAAATTAACCTTTCTAAGTCAAAAGTTTGCTTCTCTTCTGGTTTCCATTTCATCAATCTGCAATACAAACTCTCTTGAAAACTATCTTGGTTTTCCTATGATCAAGGGTAGAACAAGGAAGGAGGATTACAATTTTATTGTGGAAAATATGAACACCGGATTGGCCTCTTGGAAGAATAAGTTGCTTAACGAAGCTGAAAGATTGACTTGGGCAACTTCAGTGCTAAGTTCAATCCCGACTGATTAAATGCAATTAAGTTGGCTTCCAACAAGTATTTGCAACCTCATTGACCGGGTAACTAGAAAATTTATTTGGCAGGGTACCTCAGATAAGGGGATCCATTTGGTAGGATGTACGAAGTTACTAGACCAAAAAACGAAGAAGGGTTGGGAGTGGGATTGATGAGACAAGCTAACCAAATTATGCTTGGGAAGTTAGTGTGGAATATTCGAAAGCAATCAAATAAGCCTTGGGTTAATATGATTAAAGCTAAATATGTGAAGCATAGTAACTTTTTTAACTCTCCTCAAACTAATGGATATCTGATTTGGAATTCTATTTCCAAAGTTAGAATTCCATTACAGGATGGCTTCTCTTTTGTGTCGGTAATGGTGCATCATCCTTCTGGTTTTCTCCTTGGATTGATAATGATCCTCTATGTAACATATTGGATTATGTTCACACTTCTGACTCTCGTCTTCATATATCAAATGTTTACCACTAGAATGTTTGGAACTCTATCATCCTAATTGCTATAAAAGATTCTATCTCCATTCATAATTTGGCAAGGTAATTTTGATGGTAGATACTCAGCAAAATAAGGTTATAAGTGGTTGCTTGAAAAGAGAGAGGGAAACCTTTAAATAAATTCTTTGAATTGGATTTGGAAGATTTAAAGCTCCGAACAAAATCAAGTTTTTCATATGGTGTGCTTGCAATGGTTCTTTGGCTACCCTTTGCATGCTTCACAAGCGAAACATGGCCACCACTAACGTTTTTCAGCGTTGCAATCTTGAACAAGAGTCTTTCCTTCACTGTGTTAGAGATCGCCATATGTCAGCGTCAAATTTGGCTTGCAATTGGTTTCACAATAACTGATTTTCTCACCAACCTGGATATTGTTTCTTGGATCACACTCGAAGCTTCAAGTTCTTATCCTCACATATTTTTTGCTCCAATTTGGTGGGGTTGGAGAGTAAGAAACATTGATTGTATTGGTAAAGAATCTATTCAGCTGCATAAAATTATTTTGGAAATACGGAGGCTAGGTTCCACTTGCTTGGAGTGTTTTGGTGCTAATATATCTTACCAAGCACCTGTAAATGGGATCTCTTGGCATTCTACAAGAGAGGATATTTTTGTTCTTAATTAATGTTGATGGGAGTCGACTTGGCTGGTGGTGTGGGCCAATCCGATTTTGGTGTGTTGCTCAGGAATGGAGACGTATTGGCGTTTTTGTTTGGTGGTCGTCTCAGAGATTCCAACGTCCTCCACGCGGAGTCGTGGCAATTTTTCATGGTTTGCTTTTATCTTTATCTCGGGGTTTTGCGAAAACTTAGTGCTACTTAGATTCTTATTTGCAGTCGATTTGATAGCTTCACTTCCAGCTGATTTTCAAAATTATGCTCATATTTTGCATAGTATTCGAGATCTTATGAAACTTGATTGGAATATTAAAATTGACCATACTATTCGCAAAGGAAATTTTTGTGTGAATTTTGTTGCTAAAGAAGTAGTTTATCATGATGATAACTTGAAGATATGAGAATCTCCTCCTAGTAGTCTAAATGGTTTTTTTATGGCTGATGCTACGAGGGTTCTTTTCCCTTATGCTAGACTTTTTCTTTTCTCTTTTGTCTTGGTTGTTTTTGTTTTTTTCTTCCATTCGACCAAAAACAAAAACTTACTTAACTTTTGGTAAAACAAATTATTTTACTCTACATAGTATTGATTGTCAATTAAATAAAATTATCTTAAATTTAAATTCAATTATATAAAATGAATTGAATTAAATTATTAAAATAAAATTAGAAATTAATAAAAAAGAGACGTAATAAGTATTAAAATATTAATATATATATAGTATTGATTGATATTAATTTATTGATTTTCGACTATTAAATTTAAAAATTAATTATATCATGAACTATAAACCACATTATAAACTTTCTCACTTTATAATCAATTCCTTCTTTTTGTCTTTTTTTTAACTAAAGATCCAATTTAGTCTCTCACAATTAACTAGCTATCCAATTTAATATCTAACAAATAATTTCCAAATTAGTCTTTTATATTTTTATACGGAGGCACATTAGACCATAGATTAATTCTTCTGATTTAACTTGTTGATATGAGCCACCAAAAAAATGATTGGTGTTCTTTTGAAAGAGTTATAAGATTATAGAAAATTATAAACTATGACACATATCCATTACTGTTATTAATTTTAGTTGATTCTATTGTAAGTTTTTAAATATTTTCATGAACTTTTTTGTGATTTGCTTTATTTTTTTGAGGGAAACACAATCTATACCAATGTAGATTGAGAAATCATGTTTGATTTCGAGTATACTATGAAGGAGAACATAGGAGTATAAAAATGTTACATTAACTAAAATTTGTATTTAATTTATTTTAAAATATATTTTCATAAATCAAAAAAGATAATCAAACTTTTACTTGTGGTTGGCGCATACTCCATACTAATATATATATAGGATTGATTGATATTGATTTTCGACAAAAAAAAATTGTTTCAAATTTAATAAACATAAGTCATTCAATTTGAGACAATTATTAAATATTAAAAAGAATTAAAGAGTATGTATTATAAAATTATTTTACATTAATATCCAATAAAAATCTATTACTTTGTCACATTATTCCACCTTTTTATGATTATTTTATAACTGATCATGTGATATAAAAATATGATAGTTTTTTAATAAATATGATAAAATTATTTTACCCTCACTCTATATGGCCATTATACTTATACTAAATAAGAATTTTTTTTGTTTTGAATAATACTAAAATAAGACATTTAATAATCATACAGGTTGCAGTTTCTGGTTTGGTATACTAGCTGCAGACGATTCCCATTACCTTTCTTCCTTTGCTCTTTCTCTTCTCCTCCGCCATCTACTCTGTTAAATAGAAATCTCAACTGCAATAACTGAAATCTCGACCCGTAAAAGATCCGAATGAGGGATTCGAATCTGGAGTTGCAGGAATCAGGTTGGGAAGAACTCCGAAAGGAAGCGCGCAAGATCGAAGGCGATCTCGACGTCAAGCTTTCTTCCTACGCCAAGCTCGGTGTTAGATTCACCCAAGGAGGTTCCATTCCGTTCCCTGCTTTATTGCATTCCTTTTCCTTTGGATCATGAATGTTGTGTTAAATCAAACAAATGATTATAGGATAATCGTGTCTGTGTTGAATTGATTTGTTTTTCTTTTTAGTGGATGCTTGGTTCCAAAGTGTAGCGCGGTGGCTCGTCGTGATTATGCCATTCTCAATGCAAATCCAAACATCAACTAAAATTTGTTTTAAACTTACTTTTGTGTGAATATAGTAAAACAAAAAAAATTACTTTGTATTCAATTCATTTTCAAAATTTTACAAAAGTAATTCATTCAAATTAATATTCGCTATTGCAGAATCAAACACACTGTGTATGTTTGGTTATTGGTGATATATCATTTCTTGGGTCCCAATGTTGATTGACCATGAAATTTATGAAGTGGTTGAATGCATGGTGATACCGTTGCGCTTAGTGTCTTTGATTGGACATTTGTCAAGATTGATTTTCCCTCTTGTCTGAACATGAAAACTCAAGTGTTTGATTACTATGAGGCAAAATTAGATTAATGGGCTGTTTGGAAACATGGTAAGTAGCATGTAGTCGCACATCCTTATTGAAGCCAAATGTTGTAAGCTTCTAAGTTTATGTGCATTGGAACCCGGTATCACAGCAGTTCCAAACATATTATAATTGTTTTTTGTCTCAAAACTTTGGTTTAACTACGGGTTATAAAAAGGAGTTGTGTTAGATTGAAAAACTACATAAGTTTTACGCCAAATTTTCTTTTGGATAGTGATTATTTCTTACTATATTCAGTTTGCTTGGTTATCGATGAGTTATTTTTTTTTTTATTAATGAAAAGTATTGGTTGTTACTTATTACTTTTGTTGGTGGGGGAGTTGAACCTCTATGTTCTCTCCAAACCACCAAGCCACCTAATCACTCCTGTGCTAATTATTGATTAAGTGATAAGACACTTTTGAAGAATCAAATGTTGAGCAAATGAGTGTAAGAAAGAATGACATTTAATATTGAAATTGTGTTATGATAATATGGCTATGATGTTTACTTTTCGTTTACGGCACACCTTAGAAAGGCTTATCATGAGAATATACATACCTCTTGTTAATAGGTTATGTGGATAGTGGCTCACCACCTGTTGGGTCCAGTAGGTCTTGGAAGTCCATGGAAATGGAAATCCAATCCTTGCTCGAGAAACTATTGGACATAAATGATTCCATGAGTAGATGTGCTGCATCTGCTGGACCAGCTACTTCTGTAACGCAGAAGTTGGCTAGGCACAGAGATATTTTTCACGAGTTTACCCAGGTATGTTTATATCACATTTCTATTTGGCATATGTATTTTCAATTTTCAATTCTCCTTCAGTTTAAAAAAAATGAATTTCTGGCATCGAAATTGCTTGAGAAGTATATATAGTTTGTTTTAACATGACCCACCATAACCTATATATTGTATGCTTGGAGTTTTGATGGACATTGCATTGGGTTTGATTCTAAGAATAGGAGGATTTTGCCATCTTCTTACTTGAAAGGCTTGAACTTGGGGACAAGTGTCAGCTGTGAGTTAGATGTAGGCTTCTAGCACCTGTTATTTTCCATTCTAGATTCAAATTGTAAGCCTTTGTATTTTCTTTGAATAAATTGCTGTCTTACTGTCAAAATCTGTTTTATTATTAAAAATATCCCAAAATTTGGTTGTATAGGAGTACCAATAGGGATTTGATTATATAAGAGTACTAATAGGGATTTGGTTGTATAGTAACCTTGTATATATATGTATTGTCAACATATTTCAATTCAATAAAACATTATCGAGATGGTATCTTTTTTCTTGAAACCTTAGCCACCTTCATTGTGGCCCCTTTTGTTGCTTTCATTGCAGTGAGATTTCTTTTTGGCTTGTTCGCTGCCATAGTGTGATTACTGTTTGCTGCCATAGTGTGTTCACTGTTTGCTGCCATATTGTGTTCACTGTTCACGTCATTACTGTTTACGTCCTTTGACCACCTTTGACCTTCTACTTCACGCCACCGCCCACACCAACACTCGCGCCTCTATTAGATCGGCTGAAACCCAAAGCTCCGCCGTCAACGACCTATTCTCGCGCCCTCACACACGCCTTCCAGTTCGGCGCGTGTGCACCACACACCGCTTTCTAGATCGTCGTTCACCGTCGTTTGCATCCAGATTGTAGATCGGCCGTTTCTCGTTTCGTTTTGGGTGTTCAGTTTCCGATCGAAGCACTTTTGTTTGTGGGTCATTTGAAGCTCCCACGGTTTTTGCTCGGACTTTTCTATTACAGACTTTGGCCATTATTGTTATTGCAGCATTATAACACACTTATAGTTTGTCGATATTTTTTGGACATTTGAAGTTTGTTTTGTTTGATAGATCAATCTTTCGTCTCTAATATCATTTGTCTGCTGATTTTACGGATATGACAACTAAAGAAAGCAAAAGTGGTTTGGCCTGAATCAATGAAGATGAAGTAGAGAAGATGTAGTCAGTTGGAGAAACCAACAAATACTAGTTCTCTGGTATATACAAGTACACTTCCTCTTGGTAGATTTCAACTTTCTTTTGGACTTAATGCTTCTGACACTCCCTATAACCAACATTGGATACTAGATTCTAGAGCCACTAACCACATGACACCCTTACCTACACATTTCTCCACTTATTCACCTTGCCCTAGTAGCAAGAAAATATCCATAGCAAATGATACTCTTATAACTGCAGCAGGTCAAAGAGATGTCCACATAAACTCATCCATAACTCTAAGAAATGTCCTTCATATTCCTAAATTGTCCACTAGCTTAATTTCCATACAAAAACGTAACTCAAGACCTATCATGTAACGTTTTTTTATAACAAATCTTGTGTCCTTCAAAACAAGAATTCAAGGAGGACAATTGTTAATGCTAGAGAATGGAATGGTCTTTATTACTTGGATAATCAAAATCTTCCTCCAAAGGAGGTTTTGGGTGAAGCAGGCATTAGTCTAACAAGCTCCAACAATGGTGGTTGGTTCTTCAACGCCAGAATAGATGGGAATGATCAACAACCGAGAAGCTATTGTACTAATGAGGGGAAGGGCGTTTGATGTATAGGACCTTCAAAGAGGAATGTTTGAAGAGGGAAAAGAGGCTGCAAGTCAGCTATGGGTACATGTCATGGGCTGTTAGCTTAGCGTTTCTGGACCCAGGCTTGTTGGGAGGAGAAACCCATAACAACCTATTGTAAAGCAGAAAAACATAGCAAAAATTGTCTGGAAGTTTGATGGTTGAGTGTAATTTTGGCAACATAGGATGTCGTGCTCAATGTAAAATTACTGGGTTTAATTGAACCAAAGATTAACAGGTTGAATGCAATTGATGTCTTTGTTTTATATTATATATGGAAGAATCTTCAATTAAAGGTTTGAATGAATATCGGTGGTTGTTCTAATCCTCAAGCTGATCCCAACTGTTGAGTCGTGTTTGGTTTATTGTAGCTATTGCCCTAAGGAAGGTGCTATGGAAACAAGGGAGGTGCAGGTATTAGATTGGGATTTACAGAAACGTTGTCTTGAAGATATAGGACGTTACTCATTGTGCCTTGAGCAATGGGACCTTTGTGGAGAGCTTGAAGTTACAAGTCAATCAGGCTCGAAGGGACACAACACCAAAAGGCTATATGCACCTTTATATTAGAAATAGAATCATGAAGTTGCTCTAATTTTTCAAAAGCGGAATATTACAAAATCATAAGAAATGAAAAGAAGATTGGAGTAAATGCTTTGTTTAGGAAAGAATGGTAAAAGATGCAACTCTAAAATCATCTTTGTGGTCTAGGAATGAGGCTTCCAGCCAACATATTCCAAACAATGGGTTCTTGGTGTAAATTACTATTCTTCATGCCCAAGTTAGTTTTTATGTTTCAAGCAGTGGGTTCTTGGGAGGAAAATGTTTTGCTGGTGGTTCTTGTTCATACAGTCACGTAGTACAAGGTGTGTCTTGAGGAAATGAGTATTGATAGGACCCTTAGAATAACTAAGGTGTACGTAAAGAGAAAGAAGACATGTGATGTAGGGAATTATGGCCAACAGTGTTGAAAATCTTGTATGGGATAGTGATATGGCTTAAACGTGGTTATAAGTTGGAGGCAATTCTCACCCTAGAAGAGCATAGAAAAAGGCTTCACCTAATAAGCCAGATTATACGGGTTGATTTAGGCTCAATTCAAATTCTACGATAGTATCATAGGGCCACATGTATCAAGCCACCCAGGTCATGACTCAGATGTGTTGAGAGTCCCACATCTAACCATCATATAGCTTGATTAGTGGTTACAACTTAAAGTGAGAGGTAATCATCACCGTACAAGCAGGTTTTGTGGGGTTGGGTTAAGTTCAACCTATTTTCTAAGAAACTCATAAAATGGAAGATTTTCCACTATGTAACAAACTTCTGAGGTAGAGGTAGCGGTAGGGTGTTAAGTGTGCGATTCTTCAAAAAGGGATAGATATAGTGTGGGAGTGAGAATTACAGGAGTTAGGCTGGGAATTTTGGGAGAGATTGGACACTTGATATAGGCTTGTTGTTTTTTCAATTTTTTCTGTATTTTCTTGTTGTAGTTTCAGAACCCAGGATTTGTTGTCACCTTGATACAGGTCTGGATTTTCACCATTAATATAGTATTTTGAGTGCTCTGTTTTAATCATATTCAGATAGAACACTGAAAATTAAGAGGAATGAAGGCCCAAAGAGTGGGCTCAACTCAAACAAGTCACACATGCTACTGTTTTGCTGCTTTTAGGTAACTGCTTATTGCTTATGGCTACTTATGAAGATTTATTTCGGTGGGTAGAGTATTGTCATAACTCCAGTTCCGCTGTTTCGGCCGCACAAAGTGGTAATTCATCTGTTTGCATCTCACCTTCTCTTAGCCCATGGATTCTCGATTCTGGTGCATCTGACCACATTACTGGTAATAAGGCTCTTTTCTCCTCTTTCACTACTTCTGGTTATTTACCTAGGATAGTCTCAGCCAATGCTTCCAAAAGACAGTTCCAAGGGATTGACATTGTCCAAATCTCCCTTCTTTGTTAGTTACATCTGTCCTCTATGTTCCTGGATGCCCATTTAATTTAATTTCTATCAGTTGATTGACTCGTTCTCATGATTGTGTTTTCACATTTACTAATTGCAATGTTACTTTGCAAGATCGAATATCAGGACGACAAATTGGTGTCAGATGTGAGTCTAATGACCTCTATTATCTCTCAAACCAGTCAACGGCGTGCCCTACCACAAATTCTCCTCTTACTATACATGCTTAGTTAGGTCATTTGAGTCTTCCCAAACTTCAATAGTTATTAGTACTTAATCTAACCAAATTATCTAGCTTACGTTGTGAGTCGTGTCAGTTAGGGAAACACACTCGTAGTCATTTCCCTAATCGAGTCAATAAACGAGCTTCGTCCCCGTTTGCTTTAGTTCACTCATATGTTTGGGGTCCTTCTCGTACTATTTCCACTCTTGAGTCTAGATATTGTTGCTTTAGTTCACTCATGATTTTTCGCGTTGTACGTGGTTATTTTTAATGAAAAATAGGTCTGAATAATTTTCTATTTTTGAACAATTTTATAAGGAAATTAAAAACTCAATTTGGTGTATCCATTTGCACTTTGCGCTATGTGAATATTTGTCCCATCAATTTCAAAATTTTATGGTCTCTAATGGCATTTTTCATCAAACATCTCTTGTTCATACAGCTCAACAAAATGGGGTAGCTGAATGCAATAATCGGCATCTTATTGAAAGCACCCGTACTCTCCTTCTTCATGGTAATGTACCATATTGTTTTAGGGGCGATGCTGTTTTGACGGCGTGCTATCTTATAAATCGTGTTGAAGTTGTGGGATTTTAGAGAAAAGGAGAGAAAATAATAAGGGTTTGAATATTATTGATAATAGCTTTATGTTAACTTGATTACAAAAGACTCTATTAATCTCTATTTATAGAGATACATAGACTCAATCTTAAATAAGTAGCAAATCATAATAATAATTAGAGATATTCTAAGATATCTCTATGATTATAAAATGATCATAGAAAATAACTCAAAATACTCTAATATATTATAAAAGATATTATAAGATATTTTTAAATATTCTAACAAATCGCATGCCTTTGTTTGTCCTTGATAACAAAGTCCCTCACTCGATCCTCTTCCCTCATACTTCTCTTCACTCATTTCCTCCTCGTGTCTTTGGGTCTACATGTTTTGTCCATAATCTTACTCCTGGTCTTGACAAAATTTCAGCTCGATCACTAAAATGTGTCTTTCTTAGTTATCATCAGTCCCAAAAAGGTTATCGTTGTTATTCTTCAACTCTTCGACGATATCTCATATAGGTTGACGTCACAATTTTTGAGTCTGTTACATACTATGAGTCGCTTTCTAACCCTTTGTCTGCAACCATTCTTGTGGACCTACCAGAGTCTGTTTTACCTTCTCTTTTACCACTAGAGTCCATTACATATGTCCCACCTAAGACACCTCTAGTGGCCCCTCCCGTTGTCCCACTTGAGACTCCTCCTGTGGATCCTCGAACTGTACAACCTCTTCAGACATACCGCTGTCGTCAACCACCATCGGTTGTACATGTCCCTACAACCGTTTTTGATATCGAGGCCACCTCCTCCTTTATCTGATCCGACCCTTGATATTCCTATTGTTATTCGTTAAGGTATACGTCCTACTTGCAACCTATCCCTTCATTACATTGGTTTGAGTTACCATCTCCTTTCTCCTTTGCATTATACTTGCTTGTCTTCTCTGTCTTTTGTTTCTATTCCTAAATCTCCAAGTGAAGCTTTATCCCACCCGAAGTGAAGGCAAGAAATGATTAACGAGATGTGTGCACTTCAGAGTAGTGGTACTTGGGAATTGGTTCCTTTACCATTTGGAAAGTCTTTAGTAGGATCTCATTGACTTTATACAGTGAAAGTTGGTCATGATGGTAAGATTGATCGTTTTAAAGCTCGTTTGGTGGCAAAATGGTACACTCAAAATTTTGGCTGGATTACAGTGATACTTTCTCACATGTGGCTAAGATGGCCTCTATTAGACTACTCTCTATAGCAGCCATCTGACATTGGTCTCTGCACCAACTTGACATTAAAAATGCATTTTTGCATGGTGACTTTGAAGAAGAAGTGTATATGGATCAACCACCTGGGTTTGTCGACTTCACAGGTCTTTTGATGGTCTTAAACAGTCTCCTCGAGCTTGGTTTGGCAGATTTTGCACAGTAGTGCAATAATTGAGTATGATTTGAAGTGAAGCTGATCATTCTCTTTTTTATCGCCACTCAGCCCAAAGGTGCATTTACTTGATTGTCTATGTAGATGATATTGTCATAATAGGTAGTGATCAACAGGAAATACTCCAGTTGAAACAACATCTATCTCATCAATTTAAAACTAAAGATCTTGGCAAGCTCTGCTACTTCTTGGGTATTGAGGTAGCTCAATCTAAGGACGGCTTAGTAATTTCACAAAGGAAATATGCCATGGATATTCTTGAAGCGCCAGGTTTATTAAATGCCAAGCCGGTTGATACTCCTATGGATCCAAATGTCAAACTTCTACCTAATCATGGGGAACCATTTTCAGATTCAGGAAGTTACAGAAGATTGCTTGGTAAATTAAACTACCTCATAGTCACCTGTCCAAACATTTCTTTTGCAGTCAGTGTGATAAGCCAATTCTTAAATTCTCCTTGCCAAGAACACTGGGATGTTGTGATACAAATCTTGAAATACATTAAAGGTGCTCTAGGAAAATGTTTAATTTATGAAAACAAAGGACATACAATAGTTGATTATTCAGATGCCGATTGGGTAGACTCACCCATTGATAGGCAATCAACTTCTGGGTATTGTGTACTTGTTGGAGGAAACTTAACATCCTTGAAGAGTAAGAAAGAAGTGTAGTTGCAAGATCAAGCTCTTAAGCTAAATATAGGGCTATGACATTAGTGACTTGTGAGTTCATTTGGTTGAAACAGTTACTCAAAGAGCTTCAATTTGAAGAGGCAACACAAATGACATTAATCTATGATAATCAAATAGCATTGCACATCGCCTCTAATCTGGTTTTTCATGAGAGGACCAAGCATATTGAGATAGATTGTCACTTTGTAAGGGAGAAGATCAAATCAGGCGACATCACCACAAGCTTTGTTAATTCCAATGATCAATTGGCAGATGTATTCACTAAGCCCTTGAGAGGTCTTCGAATCAGTTATATATGTAACAAGCTTGGTGCATATGATATATATGCTCCAGCTTGAGAGGGAGTGTTGAAAATATATTTATGATCTTTATATTTATTACATATCACATCATATCATGTAAATAGGGATAATATCTTCTATATTTATTTTTGTATTTATTGCCTTGAACCTATATAAAACCGACTCCATTGTGTAGTTCAGACACGATTTCACCATATGCCTCTCTCATTTTCTCTCATTCAACATAGGTCGTTCGCGAAATTGGCAAGGAGCGAGAGAAGGAATTAATGGGCTTACTAATAGAAAGGGGTCCGGACCAGGACATTTCTCAGGCCCAAACAAGGGAAATGCGAGTTTTGAGCCAAGTGGGGGAACCCAATTCAGAAATACCCAAACTGGCTCAAATTCTAACCCATAATTGAGCATGCAGGGATCCAAACCTAATCAGAACCAAACGCGAGCGAACGGCGATGAGGAGCGACGGAGGAACCACGAAAATCACAATTAATGGATCGTAAGGCGCGAGACCTCTGTTCTTGATGTGGGGAACGGTTCAATCCTCTTCATCATTGTGCTGAAAAACAGTTGCGTTTGGTGATTCTGGGAGATGATGAAGTGACAAACGACGTCGGTGAAGTCCCAATGATCGAATTGAAGGAAGGGAAGACGCTGCCGTGGGATGTAACTCCATGATGCTGTTCGGGATAGAAGAGGAAGGCAGAGCTCGAAATCCTTTCCCTAACCCCCTACATTTGGAAGGTGCCATGAAGGGCATGTCGGTCACGATGATGGTTGACACTGGTGCTAGTCACAATTTTGTGACTCCTCAAGTGGATGCAGTTCTGCAGCTTCCAGTAGAGCAGATTCAAGCTACAAACGTGAAATTTGGGAACGGTTCCCGTGTGCCTGTATCAGAGAAGTGTGGGAAGTTTGACATTCAAATTGGAAATTTTTAGACCACTGTTGAAGCTTACATAGTGGAATTGCAAGGTGAGGACATGATTTTGGGAGTGGCTTGGCTCCATAAGCTTGGAAAGGTGTTATTTGGTTGGGAAGAAATGGCAATTTGCTTGGACTGGAAGAGGAAAGCTGTGAAGTTGCAGTGTCAAATTCCTCTGAACTGGAGAATCAATCAGGAAAAAGAACTTAATGTTGCTGCCATGAATATACTAAGGCAAGAAAAATTATAACCTGGGAAGGGAATAAGGAAACCATCAGCTAGGAATCTGGAAGTCTGCTGCAGAATCAATGTCTTAATGTTAGCCTTGAGGACAAGGCTCATTTTGAAGGGGGACAGTGATAGAACATTGAAAATTAAGAAGAATGAGGGCCCAAAGAGTGGGCCCAACTCACACACGTACACCTTCTAGGAGTAATTAGAAGCAAAGAGAATAAGATAGTTAGTTAGAATCTCTCCTTATTTCAAGGGAGAATTCTGTTATAAAAGGGAGGGGAAGAGAGTGAGAAAGGCATTCAGAAAAATATGTTGAATTAGTTAGTAGAATTATTCCCTGGTTCCGGAGCACTAGTGCTCTGGTTTATGAGTTGTTGCAACTGTTTATTGCATTTTCTGAATTTTCCAGCTTTCACCACCATTGTAAGAGCTTTTCTCATCAGTTACAATCAATAAAATTCCTTCCATTACCTTTAAAATTCTGTTTATTATCATATTCCTGGTACCTATCAGTATCAAGCTAATCATACATGTATAATATTGGACACAAATAAGAGTAGGACTGAAATGTATACTCTCATGTGACATTTCCTTCCAGTGAAATCCCCACCATCCTTCAAAATGGAGAGGGAGATGCTTTTATCTAAATATAAAAATGGGGAGATGGATGTTTAATGGTGGAGATTAAAACCGAAGAGAAATCCATTCCCGGCCGCTATAGGACACTTAGCCAAATTGGACTATCTGTGCTTCATAGCCTACCATCCTACCATTTTTTATTATCTTGCCACTTTGACATGATACATTGTTCTTGCTTCTTTGTTGATAAGCCTTATCTATTAAGAAAGCTTATGTAAGAAATAGCAAGGTTTTTTGTATAAATTCTCACGTTACTGTAATGAATAGGTTTCTACAGTAATTTTTTTAGTAAGTTGACTTTAAATATGTTTTCCTTGTGTGTTGTTCACTTCAGGAATTTAGGCGTACCAAGGGGAACATAAACTCAACGAGGGAACATGCAGAGTTTTTAGGTTCTGTCAGAGATGATATTACGGACTTTAAGGTGAATCCTGAGCATGATCTGACTTAAATTATATAGATACATTCTTATAGGTGTACTAGACTTACCTTCTTCTAGCAGACATCTGGTAGTATGTCACCAAGGATGCAGTTATTACGTGAGAGAGCTGCCATCCATGGAAGTACGTCTCATGTAAGTATTTTTCTGCTTAACTCTTAATTGGTAAACATTTCTCTATTGTTCCATGGTGACTGCTAATTAAGCATTAGTCCCATTAAAGCTCCATTGGAGACGGAGAACTATGCCCGTTTGTCACGGAACCCTTTTTCATAGAGCCCTTTGGCCACATTCTTTTAAGGATTTATCGCGTAGTGCTTACATGAACCCCTTATCATGGGTCCTTTAGAAGCTCTTGTTTTCAGCTCTTTTAAATCATTACTCTAATATCCTTGCTTTTGAGGATTCTTGATTCACTTTCCCGGCATTTTGCCAGATAGATGATGTGATTAGTCAAGCTCAAGCAACAAGAGCTGTGTTGGGTTCTCAAAGGGCATTGTTTGGTGATGTTCAAGGAAAATTGAGGCTTCTTGGGGACAAGTTCCCCATTGTTCGGAGCGTGCTTGGTACGGTGTAAAGTAGTTTTTATCTTTCAAAATTGCCATCGATTTTCAAAGTTACATGTCTTGTCTCTTTTTGTTTTGTTGACCTGAAGTGTTGCTCTTGCAGGTTCGATAAAAAGGCGACGGTCAAGGGATACTCTTATTCTATCAGCAGTCATTGCTGCTTGTACGTTGTTTCTCATCATTTATTGGTTCTCAAAGTAACAAAACAATTTTGCAACACTACGAATGAACTATGGTACTTTTATTCATTGATATTTTCTGCTTCTTTCTTTGCCTTTTTCTTTTTTAGGGATGAGGAAGATTAAGATTTTATTTTACAATCAACATTTGTCTAGGAGCCTCATTTGTATTTAATGGATAGTGTAAAGTATTTATTTGATTCTTGACTTTTTATACGAATCAACAATCTTTGGTTCTCCTATTTTTAATCATGTAGATGCTACTTTTCTGATTTTTATTTTTTTTATTGGGGGTGGGGGGATACTGTAGTGTTTCCATGGTAAGTTGTAGTATGTAAAGATGTAAAGCTCATTCCTAAAACAAACTAAAAAACAAACTAAAATTCATGAGGTGGTAGTGGGTTTAACGGAATGAGTGAAAGAATGAAATATGCATTCGTAAGGAATTGGGGAGTGAGGAGAGGATATCAGAAAAGTTGTTAAATGTTTGTTAGGCAGAGAGCTCTAGATTCTCTGTAGGAGCTTTGAAGAAGTGAATAGTTGGCCCTTCCATACACAACTGAACTAAACTTACCTTCATCTTAGGGCTTGTATCCAACACCGTGAAGTAAACCTCAGCACGAGCGGTCCATCCAGCTGGATCTTCGCCATCGAACATGGGAATTTCAATCTGCTTGACGGATTGACGAAACTCGTCAAGAGCTTCGCCCCTGAACGGTTTCTCCCCCTTCTTCGTCTCTGACGCCTCAGATTTTGTGGACAGATTTCTCAGCTCTACTCTTTTCCACGCTTTTGGTAATGAGGGAAACAAGTCGCTCCTGGTCCCGGCTTGAACGTGCATTTCTGCCATTGCTTGTTTGAGCGTCGTAATAGCGTTCTCTAATGCATTCACCTTAGCCTCCATCTTCTTTGGTGGCATCTGCTTCCTTCTCCGTTCATGCTGGCTCCCGCAAAACTCTCTGGTTAACTGATCTGGCAGATCAAACCAATTAATAGCAAAGATCGAACCAATTATTGAATATATGATAAACTCTGCTAAGAATTGATATCCCTAAGCTGCCAAGAGCAAAGCTCCTACAGCTCTCTGCCTAAC
Source organism: Cicer yamashitae (assembly GCA_037974755.1). Lineage (NCBI taxonomy): Eukaryota > Viridiplantae > Streptophyta > Magnoliopsida > Fabales > Fabaceae > Cicer > Cicer yamashitae. The sequence goes on along the minus strand of JBBPBQ010020323.1, from coordinate 40,804,935 downwards.
AATCTTTTAACAACTTTTCTGATAATCCTCTCCTGACTCCCTAATTCCTTACATAATGCATATTCTCATTCTTTCGCTCATTCCGTTACACCCACTGCCACCTCAGCATTCTCTTTGACCTTCTTGCCCTTCCTTGCCCTTCCTTGCTTAGACCTTCCATACACTGGGCCTTACATTCATTTCCACATCTAGGCCCACTTCTCTATTAGAAATTGATCAGGAGTAACCTCTGGGTCATGTCCATCTACTTTAAAACTACTCGAATTGGGATTAGACCGTGACCGAATAGCCAAATTAAGTAGTTATACAAGATGTGCACACGTCACCAACACTTAAGTAGTTATACTTAGAATGAGGAGGATGACTTAGAGCCACGAGTAAACAAAAGGTTAACATAAATTTGCAAGCAATTATATCCACAACAATTTGTAAGCAATAAGCAATTTATGTATGTTATAAATCACAAATTTTGATATTGAGTGAGTACACGTGAAGGAATCACTACTACTTGATTCTTGTCTCTATATGTCCATAAGATCGGCTTGCTGTTCATGAAAGTACTGGCGATTTTTCTTTTCACACTGCTGTGTGGTCCCTTCATGTTTTGATGTTGTTTTGGTCCTTGTTCAACATTCCTATCTTCATAGCCCATTAATATGTCTTTTAACAGATTATAGATCTCTTACAACATGTGCAATCTCATCATGTTTCCTTAAAAATCTGAAACATATTTTATCAGTACTGTACATATCTTCTCGCCCTCCTAGATTATGTGATTTCTAATGTTCACAAACAAAACGTTTAACTCGAATTATATATATCTTCTCATAGTATTGATTGAAATCATAATGAAACTCAAACATTAAATTTCTTGAAGATAGGGGAAGGATTTTGTGTATATAATTCATCATCAATTTTTCACTTTTTTTTTCTTTTCTAACAGTGATATTAGAGCTATGGAAGGAAGTACTAAAGTTTGAGATCCCATTATGTGTAGGAAAATAAATTTTAAATTTTGCTATAATATTATTTAAGACCTCTTAGTCCAATAAGGTTTTAATCAACTTTTAGAGAAGAAACTAGTCACTATATGAGTGCATGTGATTGGAGTAAAATCAATCATATAAACGTGTACATTCGGCTTCAACTCTAGAGAGGCAGTTCAATCTGTTAATCATATATTTTTTTTGCAATTTAATTTTTATTATATATTTTGTTAATCTTAGGCGGAACTTGAAGAGTCCTTGGAAAGTCTAGGGTGTGTTTTGGTGGTGATTTGCTTCAACGGATATACTCAAATACTTAAGTTAACTGTAGTATAAGAGTAGTAAAAATAAAAGCCAGAGATATGGGAAGTTTAGGCCTTCCTCCTCGTCCAAAGGATAATGGCGAGTTTCACACTACCATCATTAATCTTATCTTGCCTTAGATGGCCTAACATCTCCAAAACCAAAACAAAGAGATAAGGGTTTCATATTCAAGATCTTTTGAAGTATTAAACTTAGGATCAGGGTCACCATTCCAATTTATTCACAAATAAAAAAGATACAATGAAGAATTAGCTCACGAGTGTGACAAGACATGTTGAGATGGATTAAAGTACCTTTTAATAAAACCTTACTCTAATGGATTATAAGCTTTCTCTAAGTCAAACTTCAAAATCATGAAACTGCTTTTCCCATGCATATGACCTAGGGTATGAGTAGGTACCCGCAAAACAACAATATTATCAAGAGTACACTTGTTTGAAATAAAACTATCGTGTCTGAAGATAAAGAGGAAGAGTCTTATTCTTTGAGCCACAACATTAATGATAACTAGAATATAACTCGCGTGTTGCGCAGAATATATAGACTTTAACATATTAGTAGTATTGCGAATAAGATTTTAAAATTTCAAAAATAATATAATTTATTCATTTTGTTTGTAGAGTATTTTTTCAAGTGAGTTTATTTGAGTAATTATTATATATATTTGAAAATATGTAAAATGTTTTGCATAACGTAATTGCAACTAATTAATATTTTTAGTATTAAAAATCCATAGTGAAGATCATCCTACAAACAAATGATTTTGTCATTTGGTATTCATTTCATTCTAATCTATAAAAATGATTTTGTCATTTGGTATTCATTTCATTCAAATCTATAAAAATGATTTTGTCATTTGGTATTTATTTCATTCTAATCCTGTCAAAGAAATGACAAATCTAAATTCCAATATTTTGAGTATGAGACTTCTATACAACATGACTTGAGAATTTTCACAAACAACTCGCATGTACGGTTGAGTAGAAGTAAAACAGATGTAAAAACTTCAAATTGGTAGTATTTTTAAAAAATTTGACAACAAAAAATATCTCCAAAAAAAAACAACAAATAATTTTTTAATCTAAATATTATACATTATTCTTTTATCTATAAATGGTAAATAGTTTTCTCCCGAAGACACAATAATAACACTCATATAAAGCTGAATATGGACAATCTTCTTTGTCTTTTGAGGAGCCAATATATTTTCATGTCGTAAATGAGATCAAATATGTCTGCGAAAACAATACTCTAACTAACAACAATAAATGTTTTGAGAAAACTGAGCAAACAGTTATAATATGTTACAAAATACCACTTACTAAAAAGCTATTTGTGCAAAAAAAAATCCAACTATATCTACTTCTTTGAAAATAATTGGGTTGCAAGGCACTAATCGTAGAGATTGTTTGAAGAAGTATAATAGTATACGGAAAAAAAAAATTTATACATTGATTGTACTTTAATTGTAACTCATGACACATTAATAGTTATACTTAATATTAGATGTTAAAGAATAATAATAATATTAATAATAATAATAATAATAATAAAATAATAATAATAGTAAAATGTGTGTTAAAGCAAATTGGAAGTTGAATAATAAGGAGAATTGAAGAGGAAAAGCCTTTTAGATGTGCCACATGGGATTTTTTGTTGAGGTGACAATATTTGAATGAAATGTCACAATATTAGATGATGTTTATGTGGGAGTCTATTTTAATATATATATATATATATAATAGATTTTGTAAATAACATTGCAGAGAGAAATATGACGCTAAAGAAACTCTAGAAGAATAAATACACTTGCAGAATCAAAGAAATAATAATATGATTAGCTAATTGAATCTTGTTAGGGTTGACGAAACATTCAGATACAAAAATTAGAATAAAAGTTCCCATAATTTCGCACTTAGTTCTTAAAAATGAGGGGATGGTAACTATAAGGATTAAGAGATTTGATAACCTTTCATGTTGAAAAGATATTTGTAAAGACCAGTTTGGTTCAGATAGAAATACGTATTATTAATGCTTTGATGGTAACAAAACAAAAGGACAATTGTTTAACTAGTTACTTTAAGTTTGTAGGATATAAAAGTTAAATCAAATGCTATGTTATTAACTATCTACAATAGTAATATAAGTATTTGTGAGTTAGTAATAATTATCCATGTGTTCTTCATTAGAAGAAATACTATAAAAATGATTAACTAATGATTAATTAGAAGTTACTAATGTTAGAGTAAATTATAACTTGGAAAGGGTAAATCTAATCAAAGAGAATATGATTCTGGTTCGAGCCATATATTGGTTCCACATAATAAGTATTGAACACATCATTTGCTTAATCATTGTCTAGTAAATCCAATAAAAAAGATGTAAAACTAGATAAGTTGAAAATATATAAGCTTTGCATCAACACTCTAAGTCGGTAACAAAGAAAAGTTTATCATGAAACCAAAATAAATGAAAGAATCATCCAATAATTGAAATGCCACTTGAAGAGTGTATGTAGATCATCTGGTACAACGATCATCTATTGCAATAGTCAATTTCAATTGATCAATCAAAGTAAGATGTTTGATCCTATGGACAATACAAAGTACAAGACACAACCTATCAAGCTTTATGATAATGTGTCTAATCACAAACGACCATCTATATGATTGTAGCAACTTTTTATGCATAACACAACAACTCTTTTCACAACAGCTATATTATAAGGACTATTTAAGGAACATTATTTGAACTGAAGAAGGTGACGATGATCATCATGATCATGCTCCTGACAACGTCAATATAGATTTTATGATGATGATCCTCACAAGATTGTTTAGTTGAACATCCACGGTAAGAGAGAAAAACTTGAACAAGATGAGTGAAATAGAAATATCATCTCTATTGAGAGTTATTAGAAATTTATTGTAAATCAATCACGTATGTTTCAAATGAACTCTTAACTGATTTATTTTTTACTTTGATTGATATAAGATTTATTGTAATATCTTCTCTTCGAGAGATAGAATCCTAATATAACATTGTGTTCATGGTACACAAACTCAATCTCTTACCCGTGTATTCTTCTCATACCTTATCTCTTTATTTTCACATTTTAGTTCTTTGTATCTTATCTTCACCTTTCACTTTATCTAGTGTGTATTATAATGAATATAAGATTTTGATAAAGAACCAATATTTTGTAAAAGTTTGAAATGGTCAATACAATTCAAATCCCAATTTTCTTGTGTTTTCTAGTACTTTCAATATCCGAAGACCTCTTGAACTATCACAATGTTACCAATATAATGAATGTTCTCACCATTAATAGTAGGAGAAAAGGAGGAAGTAGTGTGGTTAGTATCCAATATGAAATTAGAGGAATACATATGGACATAAAACTTCATCACTTGTTGCTTCAACATGTTGTAACACCCCGTTTTTCATTTCCTAGTTGACACATACAATGTTTTAATGTGCTTGTTTGTGCTTAGGATTTAGGAAGGTATTTAGATGTCATTCTTGTAGTGTTTAAGTGTAGGAAAATGAGTTTTAGTCAGGCAAATTCACCTAGACAACATTAACTAAGGGTTTTTGCTTAGGCAAAATTCGCTCCGCGACTCCAAATTCACCCAAAAAAATTTATTCATGATGACTACCTTTTGTTGTGGAATTCTTTGATTGGTCATAAAGAGAGGGAAAAGGCGGTTCTAAACCTTGGAAAATTCGCCTGGGTAAGTTAGGGTAGAGTTTTACCTATAAATAGACTTCAATTCATGCACTTTTTACTCAAACTTCACTTCTTTCTTCGCCAAACCTTGGTCCAAATGTCTCCAAAGGCCTTGTGAACTTGTTTCAATTCTCAAATCATCCATTATCCATCAAGTTTAAGCATCAATCTGAATGTTGTTTTCGTCGATATTTTGGTGCAAACTAGGGTTTTGAGTTTGAAACAGTGTTCTCCATAGTGGATCATGGAAAATAGAGAAAAAAGCAAAAATCCGATTCAAGTGCATAAAAGAAAACAAGTTGCTTACAAATAAAAGCTTCAATTATATATAAAAGAAAACAAGTTGCATAGAAAGCTTCAAAGTGACATCAAGTGTTGTTTCATTGTAGATAATGTGGAGATATTTTATGAACTAAAATAACAAAGTAACATCAAGTACTGTTTCATTCATTGATTCCTCCACAAAGTGTCTTGCTACAAAAATTCTAGATAGTATAAATGTTGTTTTTGAGTTTCGAAAACTGTTTCAAAATCAATTTATGCCATCGAAGATATTACAGGGTTGAGTCGCGGACTAGATCGCTCTCTTTAACACGTTTCGCTGCACTGCCCAAATTGTGCAAGGTAGACTATCAACCACGAAGTCCCCAAGATAAAACAGACCAAACAAACTGTATTGGAGTTCTACTGCACCGTAAAAAATCGTTCTAGAATTACACTCTCAGTATGGTGGTTAAAGTCACTCTCAATATGACGATTAAAGTCACTCATAATATGGTCCTATGACCACTCATAAATCAAAATGACTACCACACAAAAAACCGCTCTAAATGACTACAACACAAAAACCGCTATAAAAAACTACAACACAAAAACCGCTCATAGTGGTATTAGGACCACTAAAAAAATCAACGGAACTACAACATAAAAACCGTTCTAAAACAATAGTGGTATTAGGACCACTAAAAAATCGACACAACTACGACATAACAACCGCTCAAAAATCGAGGGGACTACAACATAACAACAATTAAAAAAATTGAAGGGACAACGGTACAAAACCGCTCATAAATATCGAAAGGACAAAAAGAAAAGAGAGAAGTGGCTCAGAAATAAGTCGAGCAAAATAGAAAAGGGAGAAAAGAGAAAGTTGGGATGTAACTCATTATATAGTAATGGAAACAATCTCACATATATATTTTCTATCCAATGTGAGACTTTAGTATTTATAGAGTTGAAAACTACTCAATATATGAGAGTTTTCCAAGTTGGAACTTCAACAATTTTTAAATTCACACATTAATATAATCTATATTCCAACAATGAATAACTATACGAGTTGAAAAAAATATAAAAAACAGAGAAAGAGAAGAAATAGAGAAAGAAATAAATTAAATAGGGGAAGGGAAGTAGAACGGAAAGGAACTCATTTGGCAAAAAGTAATATAGATGAAATAAAATGACAAAACAGAAAAATACAAGAAATAAATCAAATAAGGGAATATTATGGAAATTAAATAAAACTCAAGAAAAAACGAGAAAGTTGTGAAACAATTGAAGGAGAAATAAAAAAATAAAAAAAAAAGAACAAGAAGAAGAAGGAAGAAGCTGAAAAATAGTACTAGTATTTGTTATCTGATAAAGAAAGAACTTTTGTGAAGAAGCCAGAAGCTTGTTTGAAGAGAAGAGGTTGGAGGCATAGCGTAGAGGGCAGAGGAAGTTTACGTAAGGGGAATGTTACTTAGGAGGTACGGACTGAAAAATTTAATTTTTTAATGTTTTTTAAATTTAATCATGTGCAGCTCACGTGATGTTTAGGAAAAAGAACCTGGCATTCCTTTCTTACGCTATTTTGCCATCACCGCTTCAAGAAAAGCGGCCGCCATTTCCATTTTAGCGAATCAGTCACAACATATTGGATTTCATAGGGTTTGCTCAAAATCCCGCTACCCAACATCCCGCCACCGCTACGTAGTAGTAGGGGTGGACAACCACCTGCGGCCCGGATTAAACCGAGCAGCCCGTGGTTCAATTTCTGTAACGAGCGGGTAGACGGGTCTGCGGATAAACAAAAATGGGTTCCTGTGGTTTATAATGGGCGGGTTCGGTTAAGGATTTGTGGACCGCGGGTTTCCGAACCCGCCCGACTCAAATTATAAAAAAAAAAATATATCTAAGAGGCTTTACCCTGACTAATAAAAAGGCCCAAATCCAGTAACTCATCTAACTAAAAAAGGCCCTTAGTCTTCATTCTTACTCTCACTCACAACAAACCCTAATCTCATCACTCTAACTCATACCCTAACGGCTCAACTGACCCTTCTACAATAAACTGCCACCACCTCCATTGTTTCTGCTTTGAAGCCGCCGCCACCACCACCTCCATCATTTCTGTTTCGAAGCCACCACCACCGGTTCCTCCTGTGCAAAGCGTCAACCTACCTCCATCATTTATGTTTCTAACCAAACAAAAACTTAGTCACCGATTCCGTCGACGTTAATATCCTCTTTCTTTTTTCCTTTTTCTTCTCATCAACTGTAAATGGAGAAAAGATGATTCGCAAACGCACATAGGTACATGCAACATGATATGATATGAGTTCTTGTTTTTGATTTTAACGATCTTAAATCACAAGTTTTTTGTTAGATTTTTCAAGTCTCGTACGATTTGAGATTGATTAAATAACTTCATTTTTTTTTTCTCATCTATATTAAAGTAATGAATCTACTAAGCGTGCCACGATTTCTGGGTTGAAGTTTTGTTTTTGTTTTGGGGTTTGATTTCTGAAAGTTTATTATATAACGAATATTTTAGGGTTTTTGAAAGTTTTCTCTTTTGTGTATTTTATGGTTTCTTTATATTATTGTTAAGTTGGGTTAAATATGTTTAGGCGCTTTTTAAGGTTTTATTTTCCATGATTTTTTAAGGTTTTATTTTCCATTTATATGTGTATACATTTTAAAAGATTTTAGTTAATATTAGGTTTTTATGAGCATGGAAGAGAAAAACAAGAAAAGCAAGATGATATGTTAGAAGATGATATGTTTAGAAAAGCAAGATAATATGTTTAGAAAAGCATAGCTTGATTATTGTTATTTTATACCCTCATTATTAATAATTATAGACTTACATTTGTTATCTGTTTCTCAGATTGGGCATCAAAAATCAACAAAATTGATTCAACAAATTGATGGAAATTATAATTTCATCCCTATAATTTGTTTTGATTCGTAAGGGAATTATAATTTCATCCCTGTAATTGGTATTGATTTGTAATATGAAAGGTTATTGTTGTATACTTGATAACATCTGAAAATTTGAATTTGTAGCTAATTCATATATAATGACCAAATTGGACTCGAGAAACCACTAATAGAAATGGAGAACCCAGTAATAGAAAAATAACAAATATGTTAAAATGAATAAAAAAAATTCAAAGTTTATAAAATGGGTCTAATAATTGTCTTCAAAATGGGTTAAAAAATCTGGCCCAAAAATTGGGTATCACAAAAAAAAAACGCAATTGGACCAGATATTTTGAATGGCTCAATGATTGACCCAAACCGAATTAACCCACCCGTTTTACCCGAAAATCCGTGAACCCGCTACCCGTCCAAACCGAATCAATGGGCGGACTGTATTGGGTCTATGTCAATCACCCGTTGGGCCGGTTGTTGTTTTTGGGCCCGAACCGACCCAATGTCCACCCCTACGTAGTAATGCAATAGCGATGCTATACCAGTAATTTAACATTGGGTTGAAGTTTTTACCATTTACTTCTTTGACCGTAAAATCAATTTCCTTACAATTCTAATATTTTTCTGTAAATCTAAATCTATTTAGTTCATTTATTGGATATTTTTTTATTTATATCCTTTTTTTTTTAAATTGACCAATTTGTCACACTGCGAACAAAATATACAGGAATGTCCTTCTTTTTAGCTCCAGTTGCTGATCGCAACCTGGGGATGCGACGCCGTGAAGAGTTTTTTTTTTTTTAATTCTAATAGAAAGTCGCATTCTGGGAATGCGACCATGTGATAGTATGACTTTTTTTGTTCCATTTTATTTATAGGTTTAATTATTATTTAATAAATTATAAATAATTAAAATATTTAAAAAATCAAAATACTAATAATAAAATAAAATACATTATTAAATAATAATACTAATAATATTATTAATTTTAATAATAATAATAATAATAACAATAATAATAATAATAAAAAGAAAATTATATTAATAAAATAAAATAAAAATACATTAAATTGAAAGAAAAAAATACATTAATTTTGAGTAGATGTGCCAGCAGCGTTTGGACAATGTTTTCTAGTATGACCAGAGACCCGAGATAATCCGCACTTTCTTGGCACTCGTTCTGTAGTGTCCATTTCTGTTCTAATGCGTTTGCTCATTGGGCGACCTTTCTTGACTCTCCGCATTAGTGGATTGTGACACACCTTAACACCTTCATATTCTGGCCAATATCCTTCGTTTGTTATAGGTTTGAACATTTCGTCGTACACTTTTAGTACCGTTTCCACTTTGTACACATCAGGTATAAGACTCCAATAATCATATTTGATGCTAGAACATGCTGCTATCACATGTGAACAAGGCATATGTTTAGCTTGATATTTCCCAAAGTCGCACCAATTGTTAAGAAGGTTTACACTGAAATGACCAATTGGTCTCCCTCCTCTTGGATTTACGGTGTCGTGGACCATGAAAATATGGTTGCTCCAATCAAAACTATCGACTCTCTGACTATTGGATTTACGTATTTCCGATTTCATAAAATTTATGCATGGTTCTGTGTATACCTGACCAGAAGCTAAAATTGATGCGTGTTGTTTTGCCATGGTTGGAAACAGTGTCCCTGTTTTATAATATGTTGATTGGACCAAAGCAGTGATTGTAAACAGTATATTTTTTTTGCAGTGTGGCAAATTGGTCAATTTGATAAAAAAAAGGGATATAAATAAAAAAAAATCCTCATTTATTTATCATCTATTATCAGTTTAGAGTTTTATTCGCTGATTAGAATTTTAAACAACCCGTAAGACACATAAGGAATTTTCTGTCTTATCCTTTTGAATTTGTTAAAAAACTTTTGAACCTTGATGTCACCGCTTTGATACCACGAAAATATGTCTTTGGTTTCATATTAATTTGTTCTATCCTCGTTCTTGAGCTTCTAATAAAATATCAGTTATGGAATCGTCTTTACCATCTAATTTCTATAAACTATGTACCTATGAAGGGCAGTGACTAATCATATGATTACAACTCCTTAAATTTCATTAATTCCATTATAGATTTGACTGAATCTGTGTGCAGGTCACCTCGAGTAAAATAGCTTTAAATCTTATGCGTAAGGTGACCCAAGTCTTACTAGAGGATGGAGTAGTTATTGAATACTTGAAATTCAATTAGTATATCTCTTGATTAATACTACTTGAAGGTTAGATATTTGAAAACCACTCGCCGTTAGGTTGACATCCATTGATTCGAGGTTGTTTTCTATTTTTGCATCCATAGAGTAGTTATTGAATACTTGAAATTCAATTAGTATCTCTCTTGAGTAATATTATTTGAAGGTTATTTTCTATTTTTGCATGTTTGTGATTGTCGTAATATGTTGAGTTATATGTGTATTTCCTTATTTGATGTGTGCCTTACTTGCCTACATGAGTTTAAATATTGATTGTGATCATTTGATGATGTTATTAAAGATAGTTGTATTACTTGCATACATGAGTTTAATTATTGATTGTGATTATTTGATGATGTTATTAAAGATAGTTGTATTATACAATCATCTTTAATAACATACAAATTGTATTGTGTTGTTATAGTCCACTGTCGTATGTATGGGTTCGCGAGGTTATGAATTTATCCTAGTAGGGAAGACTGGATATGCTTAGGGTTAGGTTATCCTGGTTTGATTTGCGTTGCGATTGACTTTTAACGTCTAGATTCTACAAAAAGTAAGTAGTGTTTGACTTAATGTAATCAAGAATTCCTTCGGATAAGTAAAATTATTTACATGGAAATTTACTCAATCTAGATTCTAAGTAGACACTTTTTAATTACTTTAATAGTTGAATTCGTTTTTACAACGAATAAAAATCTCAGGTAAAGTCAAACTACAACTGTTTGATTCTCATCCTAGTGCCACTTATGAGAGAAGTTGAGATCCCAATTAGAAACAACTTGACTCGATATTAACCAAAAATTATATCTTCATATAGCATCCATAGCGATCGCACTATTCTAACATCCACTGTAACCTACGAAACATATGCGCCATCATAGCTCCAAACACTAGAAACTGGAAGGTGAGTATATTGATATCATATACATGGAACAAAATGGATAGGACAAACCCTTATACATATAATACAAATAACACATATCGTAACACCTCAATATTTTCATATATATTACATATGTGTCTTTTAGTAATTGTTGTGATTTATTATTTAATTACTAATTTATTCCTTGCGTAAAGAAATTAAATTAAATTTTATGACCCTATATTTTATTTGAATAATGATAACCTTTGTTTTTATTTAATTGTTCTGGCGTGACAATTACATAAAGACGATTTATGGCACACTTATTTTCTAGATGGACTATTGTGTATTTTGTTTACTGATTAGTTTCAATAATCATGAAATCGATATGTAAGATATGTTGGTTTTATTTTGTTATGCGTGACCTACAGTGATATTTTTTGTCTTGCTTAAGTTGTATTGTTTGTTAGTTTTATTTTGGAGTATTCGGCTTAGGAGATATATAGTAGAGTTATTGAGACCCGACTCTCATGTATGAGTGTTCTTGCTTGAAAATATTTTTGGTCCATCCATCTTTAGTATAAAAAAAATGACTACATGATTCCTTTTATTCTCCTTCATGACAAGATTTAATGACAATTCATGGTGTTGGCTTGACATATTGTAGAATGGCAAAAACATGTCTTTCAAGAGTTGTATCTCTTCCTCAAGTGACATTATTTTTCTATAAATTGTGTCGTTTTGGACAGAATGACACACGAATTTTGGCCATTACTATCCACTTTGTCTCATCCATTTTTTATATTCTAAGTCATCCTATCATTCTCTAATGCATGAGTGAAGTGTAGGAAACATTCTTTTGTAACGTACTATTGAAAGATACTCTTGATGTGTTAGTGCAAATTATATCAAGGTTTTCCAAATTACTCTCAAGCGGATTCGTTGTTCATCCCACTTGCATCTGATTGGTAAGGGAGAATCGAACCTAAAGGCTAGTGTAACAACACGCTTTAAAATTTGCTAGATACAATCTTGATCAACAACTTTATTGTTAAAGTTTTGCAGGAACTTTCACCAACAAAACCAAGAATCTTTAGGTTTCGATTTTATTTTCAATCAATGGTTGCATCCCTCAAAGAAATGACTACTGATTTTGTGAAGTTGGAGAAATTCGATGAAGGAAACTTTATCCGTTTGCAAAAAAGGATGAAATTCCTTCTTACAACTTTGGAGCTGGTGTATGTTCTGAACACCACAAGGCCACTAGAGAAGGAAGTGGAAACGTTAGTAGAAACAAGAGAGAAGCAGAAGTGGGACAATGATGACTATATATGGATAGGCCATATTCTCAACGGTATGTATGACTCCTTATTCAATATATATCAAAGTAGCCATTCTGCAAAGGAATATGGGAGAAATTAGAGTCAAGATACATGCAAGAAGACGCTACAAGTAAGAAGTTTATTGTTTCTCAATTCAATAAGTATAAAATGGTTGATAATAAGTCACTAATGGAACAAATGCATGGGATTGAATGCATTCTTAATAATTACAAACAACATCAGATGCACATGGATGAGACCATTATTGTATCCTCCATAATAGAAAAACTTCCAACTTCACGGAAATATTTCAAAACAACCATGAAACATAAGAAAGATGACTTATCTCTTGAGAAATTGGGTAATCACCTTCCTTTTAAAGAAGAGTGCCCGTAAATAAGAGGATACTAAAAACCAATTTTCTCATGAAAAAGTCCATGTAATGGAGGAAGGAAATTCAAGTAAAACTTTTAGTACACGAAATCGAGATTTTGATAAATCTCATGAAAAACACAATGGTAATGATGAAAAATGAAGGAAAATAGAAGGAAGTTGTTATCATTGTGGAAAAACAGGACACTTTAAAAATGAGTGCAGGTTCTTGAAAAGGAAGAACAAAGAGCAGAATCAAGTGCAACAAAGACAATCTTGTTGCTGTCATTTTTGAACTCAAAATGTTTGAAGATGTTGAATCTTGGTGGATAGACTCTGGTGCTACCCACCATATGTGCAAAAACAAAGAACTATTCAAGACCATTGATGAAGAAGATGGAAGTGTTTTGTACATGGTGTAAATATGCAAGAATACTTATGTTTTTGATGAAGACAAAGACCAAGTAAAGTGATCAAGTTGCAAGTTCAAAGTGAGGTCAACAATCAAGTCAACTATTGTCAATATACTAGAAGTCTTATAGTTTAAGGTACATGATCCAATCTAATATTGTTATATTTCAAATGCACATGAGAATCTTCTACTTTAACATATGCATCAAAAGAATTTTCAAAGTGTCAAAATGCATGAACAATGTTTGAAAATCAAGTTTTTGACAAAAGTCAAGGTTGTATTCGAATACATATATGTATAGCCGAATACAGATGAAGTCAGTAGCAAAAACTGCACATCTGTATTCGACTACAGCATGTTGTAGCCGGATACAAACCTAAGTCAGTAGCAAAAACTGCACATCTGTATTCGACTACAGCATGATGTAGCCGAATACAAAACCAAGTCAGTGGCAAATTTCAATCATCTGTATTCGACTACATGGATCTGTATTCGAATACAAGCACAAATTGTTTGAAAAATTTGAACGTTACAGAAGTGTATTCGACTACATTTAGGCTGTAGCCGAATACAACTGTGAAGCAATGCAATTCTTCAGTTCTGATTCAATTTGGATCATTGCAAATGTTCATCAATCTTCTGGGAACGATTGCCACTAATATGAAGTGATGTCTAAGGAGTATAAATACTTCCTAGTTTCAAATTTAACTTTACAACTTTAAAGAACCTCAAAAAAAACCTAATAGAAAATTTTAAAGATCTATTAAAAAGTCAAACTTTCATATTTCAAGTACATGTGTTACATTGTCATATCATTTAGAAATGTTCTCTATTGTACTTGAAATTATATTAGACTGTTATCATTGTACAAAGAAAGTACATAAACTGTTATACCCTCTTGATTTCAGTCAAAATCATTGTTGTAAAATCATTCAAGTTATTGTGTAAGTTGAAGAAAGTGGTTTACTTTCTTCAAGTGTTGTAAACTAGGATAGTGGTGTGCTATCTTAGGCAGATTGTTAGAAGTTTCTAACAGAAGTCTTAGAGTTAGACTTGTACTTATTCTAACAATAGTGGAAAATCTATTGTGGTGTGCAAGAGGACTGGATGTACTCTTGGTTTGAAAGGGGAACCAGGATAAATTCTCTGTGTTCTCTATTTTTCTGCCATTTACATTTTACTATACTCTAATGATAGTCAGAAAAATAACTCACTAAGTCTCTAAAAACCAGAAAATTTCTAAACACCTAATTCATCCCCCCCCCCCCCTCTAAAGTGCGCCTCTGTACTAACACATGGGAAATACCTCAATTGTCTAGGTCAAAGGAAAAGGAACAATAGAGATTGAATTCACTTCTGGAAAGACACTTACTCTTACAGATTTATTTTATGTTCCTAAAGTTTGGTTTCAAATGTGTATTCAAGGGAGATAAATTTATTCTCTCTAAATGGGGTATGTTTGTAGGGAAAGGTTACCTTTGTGAGAATATGTTCAAATGTAATGTTGTTAGTAACAATAATAATAATATGATTTTTGCTTATATCGTTGAGTCTTGTAATTTATGGCATATGCGACTAGGACATGTTAACTTTAGAAAATTAAATGATATAGTGAAATCAGATTTAATTCCGACTTTTTACAAAAATTCAAATTCATGTACTACTTTCATGTTAACTAAAATTGCAAGACAACCTTTTAAAAGAGTTGAAATAAGTTCTAAGGTATTAAATTTAATTCACTCTAATGTATTCGATTTACATGGTTGGCCTAAAATTGGTGGTAAAAAGTTTTTTGTCACTTTTATTGATGATTGCACTAGATTCTGTTATGTTTATCTAATGCACTCTAAAATTGAAATTTTAGACAAATTTAAAATATGTAAAGCACGAGTAGAACTTCAACATAAAACTTTGATTAAGTGATAGGGGAGGAGAAATCTATCATTCTGATTATTTTGAGTCCACAGGTATTGTGCATCAAACAACTGCACCATATTCTCCATAACAAAATGGAATTGCAAAAAGGAAAAATAAGGTTTTAGAAGAAATTTTGAATGCCATGTTATTCTATTCTGGTTTATCAAAAGGTTATTTGGGTGAAGCCATGCTAATTACATGTTATTTTTCAAATAGAGTTCCTAATAAAAGGAACAAGATAACCTAATATGAACTCTAGAAGAGAAGAAAACCAAATCTCAAATATATAAAAGTTTGGGGTTGTAGAGCAATTTTTAAGGTTCTTAGACGAAAAAGAAAGAAATTAGGAGAAAGAGCAATTGTAAGTGTATTTCTGGGCTATGCTGAAAATAGTAAGGCATATAGATTCATGGTTATTGAATCTAATGACTCATATCCTGTTAACACAGTGATTGAGTCAAAAGACACAATTTTTCAAGAAAAGAGGTTTAACTCAATTCCACATCCCAAAGAAATTGTACGTACTAATGTACAAAGTCTAGAAAATAATGTATCTAATAATGATACTTTGACAAGTTCAGAATCTAGAAGAAGTAAAGGAGTTAAAAAAGAGAAAAGTTATGGACTAGACTTCTTTATGTTCCTTGTAGAAGGTACAAATGATTCCATTAACAATTATGGACCGATTATAAAGGAAACTCGGAGGAAATGACTAGAGGATACCACCACCACAAGATACCACCCAAAAAAGTAACCAGAGGATACCACCACCATAGGATATCACAAAACGATACCACCACCAGAGGATACCACCACCAAAGGATATCACCAGAATACACCACCAAAAAAGAAAATGAAAAGGTTAGAGGAAACAAAATCAAATTAGTCAAATCCACGCACTGGAAAAAATTGTGAATCTGCCTCTAATAGCGTGCTTCTAGTAGGTCAACGTGTTTTTGTGTCTTCCTCTGAAGATTGAAGCGTGCTTCTTTTTTGCAAGCCTCTAATGAGTCAATCTGTGCATCTGCCTCTGAAGATTATATGTCTACCTCTAAAGATCTTTGTGCCTCTGATGTTTCAACATGCCTCTAATGAATAGTAACTTAAGCATGCCTCTAATGAAAATAATTTTTTGAGGATGCCTCTAAAATTTGAAGCCATTGTTCAAGCGTGCATCTGAAGCATATATTTCGCTGACTCTAAAGATTGGAAATCATTCCAAAAGGATGCCTCTAATACGTAAAGTAGCACACTCTGAAGCTACAATAACTCTAATAAAGAAAATAAGGTGAAGTTGCCCATACCACTAATCCTAACTCACGCAGCTTTGCATCTGCCTCTAGCTTTGATTATTAAAGGAACACAACATTTGACTCCAGCAATCAAGTCAATGATTCTTATGGGGAAAAGTCAATGACTTTGATGGAAAGACGAAAGCTATGATAGATTGAGAAAAATATTGAATTGGATATAGTGGTATCCTTACTTCTAAAGATCCAAGACCAAGCCCAGATTCATTCCTGCTCAAATGAAATCAACCGTATGAAGGAAGATTCAAGTGAATCAATTTGCAAATGCAATCTGAACAAATACGCACAATATCTTTCTAGAAGAATTTCTCAAATCAGGTTCACAATAAGGAATGGGCTAATGGTCATATAATCAAAACATACCTTTCAAAATTATATTTGGAAGAAATATTTGTTGACCAAGCTAGAATGAATATATGATTCAGAATTCACAATGAAGTAAACTGAAGCCCTAATTTTTCCTACAAATAGCGGATCAATGTTGAAGAAGAGTAAAACCACAACGTACAACAAACACGGAAATCCTAAAAACCAAAGTCATTCAGAAAAACCTCAAGAGCTCAATTTTTCTTAGTATTTGGAGTTTAAGGTGTTAAAGTTCTAGAAAAGCACTCGTTCAATTTTATATTATTTAGTGCTTAGTGATTCATTGTAAGTGTGTAAAATCATTGTATCAAATGTTCTTTCTTAGAAGCAAACCAATCAAGGTCCAAACTCTTGTAACCCAGCCCTATAGTTGCTTTAGTATTCCTTAAGCAATCTGAGGTTGTCAGATTGAGTTGAGAAGACTTGACTTGTAGGGTCAAGGTGTTGTATGCCTTCAACAATTTGGGGTTGTCAAATTGTGTGGAAAAGACTTGGCTTGTAGAGTCAAGGTGCTTGTGTTCCTCAAAAAAGTCTAGGGTTGTCAGACTGTTTTGAGCAGACTAACTTGTAGGGTCAGGTGTTTTGTATTTCAAGAAGTTGAATTAGTGGATTAAATCCTTCTAAGTGAAGGGATTGGACGTAGCTATCAAGTTGGTGGTGAACCAGGATAAATTTCTTGTGTCACTTTAGTCCTGCATTCAGTCATCAAACTCAAACCAGTTTTAATCAAATAATGAAAAAGAATCAAACTTAGACAAACACAATTCAATCCCCCTTCTCGTGTTTGCACCTTCAACATACGTATTAAAATTTTATCATTGAACTAATTGTCTTTAATATGTCAATTCTAGTTTGTTCTAGTTGTTACTTGAATTATTATTTTTTTCGAACATGGTTTTATTTGTCTGTTGTATTTATCGTCCTATTATATCTATATAATGTTTGTTCTATGGTTCCTTAACCTTGGTTTTAGTTTATGTAGTTTGAATTATGTTGCTTTATGTTAGTGTTTTGGAGTTGATTTTGTATCATTTCTTGGCTGACTGTATGCTTTGATTATTTAATTCCATCTTTTGGCTTTCTATGCTTTATGCGTTGCGATTCATTTTTAGCATAGTTTGGATTGTACGGTAGAATGCTTTAACTGTTTAGCTATTTGTGTTGCACAAGAAATATTTGATATTATTGATTTGGTAGTTGCTCTTTTCTTTTTAATAATGTCAAAGAGGGAGAAATAGGCTTTTGAAAAATTGTCTAACAAATCAAGGATTTCTTAAAGTTTGTTTGCACTTTTACACTAACGGCACAAATTCAGGCAGAGCTTGCACAATTTTATTTTTCATCATGAAGTTTTGCAAAAGTTTCCATGCAGGCTGTAACACGGCTCAATTGGTAGTGGGACTGTGTGGAGGCGGTACTTATCCCCTAGGTACCGGGCTCGAATCCCACGGAAGGCAAAAACTCGCTAGATTTCCAACGGTGGGAAAGGGGGGATCAAGAAGGTCGTGAGGTAGCATCGCTGGTAACGGGAATGGCCGGGGTGTTAAATAAAAAGTCCCACTACCAATTGAGCCATATGTAACACCCCGGCCATTACCGTTACCGGCGATGCTACCTCACGATCTTCTCGTCCCCCCTCACCACCCAGTAGAAATAACGAGTTTTTGCCTTCCGTGGGATTCGAGCCCGGTACCTAGGGGATAAGTACTGCCTCCACACAGTCCCACTACCAATTGAGCTAGGGACGAGAAGATCGTGAGGTAGCATCGCCGGTAACGGTAATGGCCGGGGTGTTACATAAAAAGGCGCCTTTTTTTGTAACGTTTTGGATTAAAAAAATCCGGGGCGCTACACAGGCCACCATCAAAAAGGGGGAGATTGTAATTGTAAGGTGTCTCCTATTTAGTTTAGTTTTAGACATAGTATTTTGAGTGATGTCAACTTGCTTAATCTAGATGGTGCTTTAAGTATGAGCTTTGTTTGATTCTTATTCTCTGACTTTTGCAAATACCACTTGATCGAGAAATATTGCATAAGAAATAAATTTTTATGATGCATAAGCTTATTTACGTGTGTTTTAGCATGCATTATGCTTGAATCATGATCATATTGCATTGGTTACCTTTTAAACTCATATCAAATCATTATCTAAGTGGTTTTGAATTTGTAAATCAACTTACCCCCTTATGAATCAACTCATGAAATTCAAGAACTCAGTTTTTGAAGTCCCAAAGATGGGAATCCACTCATCAGCAAGGCAGAGAGTTATTTGAGTCGACCCGCAATTGTGTGAATCGACTCACACATCTTCAAACTTCAAATCTGTTTTTTTTTTGTCAATGAGTGTGAGTCGAATCATTTGTCGTATGAATCGACTCACACAACCTGCCTACTTATTTGATAGTTTTAAGGTTGTTATGGCTGTTACAAAGTGGTTATTTTTCTTAGAACTCATTTTTCATTTGGTTACCTCTTTCGTGCAGCATAAAAAATGTTTTCTCATCATTTCTAAACACAAGAATAATTTCACTCATTCCTCATAATCAATCATTCAACATAATATCATAGATTGAAAACTCTCTCTTTATCAAGTTAGTTCTGCAAATGAGTAGTGAAGCGATAAACAACAGTGATGGGATATCATTTGTTGAAATCTTGTCTTGGTTTTAATTGTTGAATAGAATTCTATTGTGAACATTAGAATTCTACATTTAAGACTTGATTCAATAGAAGAAAATATGATATAATAATAGTTCTATTGATTAAGATTCATTGAGTCTTTATTTGATGATATTGGTAATATTTTCATTGAAGTGCTAAAAATATTTTTCTAAAACTACTTCAATCGATCTTCTATTTTTCTCATACAGTTCTCTATTAAATTTTGAGTTGTTTACTTCATATACCATCATCGAACAATTTGATTATCCTATGCGCATAACCAAGGCCTCTTGTTCAAGGAAGGTGAGTATGTGGGATTTTGATGGAACTAGAAAATTAAGATCATCGAAACTAGATTCATAGGTAATGTGATTCTTTACCCTTTGTTAAGAACTTTTTTTAGTTAAATGGAAAATACATAACCTATTGAGCAAAAGTGAATTAAGTGATAGTGGTTCTGATGTTGTCTACAATCAATAACCTTGTGAGGTGATAAATCAAAAAAATAGGTTCATATTGTTTACTGAATAAAAGAAAAAATATGTTACAAAGTCAAACTTTTTTATTTCAAAAAATAAGAGATAAAATGTATTATGTTAGTTAATGAAGAACAATGGCTCTTCCACAAATAGTTGGGACATGCAAACTTGAGAATGATCTCAAAATTAAACTAACTCAATCTATAATATAAAATATAAATCAGATGTTCTTTGTGAGGCATGTCAAAAAGAAAAACAAATCAAAACTTCTTTTTCTTAAAAAAAATTTATTTCCACATCAAGACCTCTTAAACTTTTACACATTGACTTATCTTGTTCTGTAATGACAGCCTTTGTTAGTAGTAAAAAGTATGAACTTTAGAACGAGAGTTAGAAGAAGGGGGTTTGAATTGTGTTTTATTTTAAAACAATTTTAACAAGGTAAATGTAAAGTGATAAAAGCAAAGCAAATAAATAGAAAACAGAACCACACAACCAATTTATCGTGGTTCACCACCAACTAGGTAGTTATGTCTGGTCCCTTCAACCTGAAGGATTTAATCCACTAATTCAAAGACTAAATTACACTTCCATTGAAAACCTACTAGACAAATTGATTGTGTTCAAGTCTTCTCAACCTTCTAGCTTAGTACAATCAAAATGTTGAGGGATGCAGCCACTACGGGGCTAGGTTACAAAAGAAAGGTTTCAAGGTTTTCTGAATAACCCTCACAAGAGGGTGTTTAAAATGTTTTTTTTTCTTAGAAACAATATTTCTCAGCACTTAGACACTATAAAAGGTAAAGAGTAAGAGTGATGATACGACTCCAAAATGTTTATTGTGGTACATTGTTGCTTGTACTTGTCAATGAGAGTTTCACGTTCTTTTATAGATATTTCCATATTTCTTGCCATTGTCCTAATTGCAAGAAATCGACATGTATCATGAAGTTTTGTACTAAATCTTATAAGATTGATTTTCCATTAAAGCTTGTCAAAAATATCCTTGAAACTAACTCTGCAAATCTTGATATAAGCCAACAGGAGCGATGGATATTGTGATCAGATTATGTCGCATAGACCTTGAGGGTGTTTCTTAGAGGATGCAAAAAAACTGTCTTTTTCAGAGCGTTAAATATTATCAAAGTGTTGACTTATCATAACCTTGATTATTATCAGAGCATTGACTTATCTGAATTAGATGATCACTTGCTTGTCACACTTATCAGAGGTAGAATAGTCAAATGCTTGTTGTATTCGTCAAATCCAAACTAATTTGAGCATTGCTTGCAATAAAAGAATCACCATAGGCGCGTTCCAGAGCGCATTCAGCAGACTTAGAGTACGAAAATTAAAAGCGGAGTCTTGATGTTTCTTTAACTTAGATAAAACATCATAGGATGCAGCGTGACTCATTGTTGTGTTTAAGGAACTTTACCCATGTCCATCAAGAATAATCATCAACAATACCGAGTTCGTACTTTTGACCACTAACAGAAGTACTGGGCCAAATAAATCAAGATGTAACAATTCAAATGGTCTAGAAGTGGAAACAAGATTATTAGAAGAAAAAGATGATTTTGTTTGTTTCCGTTTCTGACATGCCTCAGAAAGAACATTCGATTCATACTTAAGATTTGGCAAGCCTCTGACCATGTCGAGTCTTTACAATTTTGAGATTAACCTCAAATTGACAATATCGTAATCTCTTATGCCAAATCATTTTTTCTTCATTTAGATACATAAGGCACTTTACTTCTTGTTTTTCCAAATCAAGAAAGTTTTTTTTTTTGTTTGTAAATATTAGTTTTTTTCCTTACACGACTTTTGATTGTAGATAACATCATAACCATTGTTGCTTTATTGACTTATGCTCAATAAGTTATGCATTAGTCATTTTAAAAGTAACCCAATTTTAATAGAAGGAAGGGAGCCATTACCTATTGTACTATACCCAACGAACTTTTTCTTCTGATAACCTATGAAGTTATGAATCTTCCGTTCTAGAGGGTCAGGCTTTGGAACATAGACTTTCCTCCCTTACTGGTGTTTTAACTTTGTTGCTAAGGATATCTGCAACATAGATTATTTTATTCTTAGGTAACTAAATTTGGTTGGGTCTTGTTTTGTTAGTTTTGAATGGTGTCTTATTTTTCAACGCGTTTTGCATTGGACAAGTTCTTTCATTGTGACCTTGTTGGAACCAAGATGATTTTATACTTAGAGTTTTGATGGTAACAAAAGTATTTTATGAGAACAATATATTTGACTTCACATAGTACAAAAGAAGATTCATGTTTTTGAAGATAATCTAAAATAAGATTTGATTCAGATTGATAATTGAAGAAAATATTTGACCAAGTTGAAAAGAACTAAAGCTCAAAATTCCAAATTCATCTTACAGTTCAAAGAGCGAGAAACACTTTTTCGAATGAGAAATATTCTAATTCATCTTAGAGTGTGATAGTCATTGTTATAATCAGCTTGTTAGAAGCAACTACTCATTTTCCAAACCTTTGTATTCAAACCCGATAGTGGTGTTAATATGCCTTCAACAATCTAGGGTTGTATGATTGTGTGGAGAAGACTTGGCTAGTAGAGTCAAGGTGTGTGTGTTTCTCAAAAGTATGGGGTTGTCTAGCTATTTGAGAAGATTGGCTTCAAAGGTCAGGTGTTTTGTATTTCAAGTTGTTGAATTGGTGGATTAAATCATTCTGAGTGAAAAAACTAGATGTAGCCAAGTTAGTGGTGAACCAGAATAAATAACTTGTGTCACTTTATTCTTGCACTCGTTAGTTTTGTTACTACTTCTACTCCAAGTAAATCATCAAGTCTGAACCATTTTAATCAAATAATGAAAAACTTATCAACTTAGTCAAACACAATTCAACCCCTCGTCTCATGTTTGCACCTTCAAATCTTTCCTTAGACAATATACGCAAGCAGTATCAAGTAAGTTAGCGTTAGGAGTTTCCTCCGGTTCTTCAAAACCAATACCTTATTTATTATTTCTGCTAGCACCATATATCATAAAGGCTTGTTTTCTTTTGTCTATTCCATTTGCAAGAAATTCTTGAAAGGCTTTTTCATACTTAACGGAATTAGAGACTCTATCCTATGAAGTTTTTAGAACTTTTTCTTTAAGAGCTAGATTTTCTCTTTTTAGGTTTTCAAACTCCTTTTCAAGAGAATGGTATTTATTTGTTAAGATCTCATGAGATCTCAAGAGGTATTTATTTCCTCTTAGCATTCAGTAGCTTGTAGAGCCTTCGAGGTTGTTTTCAATCCTTGGGAATTGAGAGCCAAGGACTTTGACATCTTCTTCTGCTCATCAACTCTTCCTAAGGTAGTTTTTTTATATCGTTACCATATTAAGTTGTTGTTACCTTTGGTCTCCACTTGCTTGGAAGACTTTTGAGGATTTTCTTTATGTGGTCAGCCGTAGTGTAACTCTTTTGGAGGACCTTCAATCCAAAAACTAAAGTTTGGAATCTAGAAAAAATTATTTCATTTTCTTCATCTTCTTCCATCTAGAAGAGTTCATACTTCCTGACTAGTAAATTTAAATTAGCTTCTTGTACTTTCTTATTTCCTTCATAGTTGAGAACTAGAGCATAAAATATACTTTTTGTTTTTTCTTTGTTGCTCCATTTTTCGAACTCTTTGAAGGTAATAGCATTCATCATTGAAGTTATGGCTTTATGATGCATCTAGTATTGTTTCTTTTAATCAGCATTGAGATCCTTTATAGAAATTTCAACACCACCAGCATCTTATGGAGCCTTACAGCCATCTATGACTATTTCCCAGAGTTTAGGATCATGAGAGATGTAGAAACTTCTAAGCCTATATTTCCAATACTTAAGTCTCTCTCCATCAAATAAAAGAGGCCTGCTAACGTTTCCCCTTGAAACTTCGTCACCAGAGTTAGTCATAATAACACAGATCTTTACTCAAAAACGGTCAAGTGTTTAGCTTTTAGACCGAGTTCTTATACAAATTGTAGAACGAGACAAACAAGAAAATGGGGATTTGAATTGTGTTTTATTTTAAAATTGTTTTGACAAGGCTAAAGTAAAATCATGAAAAAGGTAAATAAATAGAAAACAGAACCACACGCCCAATTGAAGTCATTGAAAAAACACAAAAAATGGGGGGTTTGAATTGTGTTTTTCCGTTTGTGAAAGATACTTCGAATGCTTTACAAAAAAAATATTATTTATCAAAACATTCAACTTACCTTCATAAAACAGGTTTAGACAAAGTAAGGTAGAATCATAAAGAACTAAGATCAGAGAAGAGGAAAGATAAAGCAGACATGTAGATTTTTATACTAGTTCACAACAGAATGTTGCTACATCTAGTCCTCCATTTAAAGACAGATTTTTCATCAGTATAGTCGAGTACTTAATCCATTATTTCAATTAATAGCATACAAGTATTCTTTGCTCTTCCTCTTCAGGCTTTGAGTATTTTTCTCTAGTCTCTTCAGGCTTTTGTCCTCTAAACCATCTCCAACTTTCTAGCATTCTACCGTTGAGGTTCATGAGAGTCGTTGTACCTTTTGGGGTACCTCTTATGGGTGAGAGGGTTGTTGCCACTATTGAGCTAACTTACATCAGATCTAGTTTGTGTCTGAATTGACACAAAGTCTGTTTCTAGGATTCTAATTCTCATTGAAAGAATGTTTCAAATCAAGTCCTATATCAATACAAGTGCATGAGAACACTTTGACTGATTTACATCAATTCTAATAACTCTCTATTGAAAGGATATTTTATTCATACTTTTCATATGATGTTTTCTTGGCTTTTTCAAAATTTCTTTCTCACACACATAACGGACTAACTGACTTCATCTTAAATAGAGAGAAAAAATGTCCATTGAGAATACTATCATTGGAAATCTTCAATCACCATTTAAGGTAGATTAGTCTTTAATATGTATGCATCAAAATGTTGACTTCTTTTCAAATAATACAACATAAACCAGAGTCAAGTGATCAGATGTGTAAGACCCTTAATTTTAAACTCTAATTTATGCAATTTTAGTATATTTGGTGTTAAATTGTTGAGGCATTTAGCCCAATTTTAATTCATTTTTTGAATTAAATACCAAAAGCATACTTTATTAGAGTTTGTTATATGTTTATTATATATATATATATATATATGTATTTTTAGATCCGGTTGAAATTATTCCTCAAAGAATAATTTATTTACGTTACGGAGAATTTATTAACAGACAGTTTTGTTAAAAATATCTATGGTTGCTGAAAATTTTACCTGTCAATTGAGTTGCGACGAGAGTAGATATTTTTATCAAAATAGTTGAGATGTGAGTGAAGTGATGTGTGTAAGAGTTTTAGCTATTTTTGGTTTGGTTTAATTTTAATATGTATATATTTATATGTATATATATATATATATATGTATTAGTGGAAAGTTAGTAATATATATATACAGTTAGTAAGTTATATATATATATATATATATATATATATATATATATATGAAGGCTAGGAATTAGAAAGAAAAACAGAAACATTTTCCCCCTGCCACGCGAGCCTTCCCTTTCTTCTCCTTTCTCTCTGTTTCAAAACCGTGTTAGTGGTTTTCAAAACCACCAAATGTAAACCTCCACTTTTCTTCAACTTCGGAGCTTCATCTCGTGAAGTGACAGAAGGGAAACTTACTCACCTCCACGCTACGGTGCTAGTGAGCCAACTTTGGAAACGTCGTGCGAAGCAAAGTTTTACCGGAATTTAATTGCGGTGTCGTAATCGGCCGGTAAAACTACAACGAAGGTAAGGGCTCCTTCCAAATTTTTAGCTTGCATATAGGACTCTATATGTGTATTTGTGGGGTTTGATTTTGGTGGGGTTTATGTGTGAATTTGGGGAAAAGGAATTTAATGGGTTTTTTGTGAGTTGTGGAAAAGAAATTGGTGGTTTATGTTTAACAATTTGGAGTTTTGATTTGGTGTGTTATGGTTGAAAATTTTGGAAAATGAATTTGATGGGTTTAAGGTGTAATGTTGTGGGAAATGAATTTAATGCATTTTATGGGTGAAATGGTGAAATTGAATTTACTGAGTTTTGAGGTGTAGGTGGTGGTGATTTTTACTTGGTGTGATTGATGTGTTGTGGGTAATTTTATGAATGTGAAAATTTGCTCTATGTTTGAGGATGTGGAGTTTTGAATAAATGTAATTTATGTGTAGATTTTGATTTGGTGTGAAATGAATTGATGAGATTGGTGTATATGGTGATTTGAATTTCCTGTGATTTGAGGATTATATGTATGAGTATGCTCCGGGTTAAATGTGAAAATCATTAGTGTTAAATGAGCATTAAAAATGGGAAATCTTTTAATAGCTACATTTACTTAATGATTGTGGTGTCGAGAGTCAGAGTATGCTCATGCATTTCATAGTACATGGTGACCGCGATGGTGCCATGGTGATAGTGGTGACCGGATGGGCCACGAGATGATGCCATGTGAATTGTTGGGTCATCTTATCCTTGCGGGGATTATCGCGTCGTGCTGATCCGTGAGAGATTGCACTCTAGTTGTGCTGATCTGTGAGCGATTGCACTCTAGAAAACACTGTACAGCCTGTGAGCGGCTACACTTTAGTAGATCGTGCTGGTCTGTGAGCGACTGCATCTTGTTAATTAGTACATCGGCCCGTGAAAGGCGGTACAATTATGATCTACGCCCCTTTGAGGAGGGTTTTGGTGATATTCTGGAATCATGTGCGTTGGCATATACGCATTGCATTAGGGTGCTTGGCTCGCGAGTCATGTTTGATATACTGTGATGGTTGTATATACGTACTTCATTGTGGTGTGTGGAATGTGCTATTTTTGGTGTTTGTGATTGATTGAATTGATGTTGAAAGTGTTTAAATGACTTAGGTGTGTTTTCAAAACTGAAAATCTGTCATTTTTACAATTGTATTCGGATACACCAGGGTTGTAGTCGAATACAGATGACTTGTTTTTGCCTCTGACTTGCGTATTCGCAAGTGTATTCGACTACGAGGAGGTTGTAGTCGAATAAAGATCTCAAAGTTTTGCCACTAACTTCGCAATTGTATTCGAATACAAGGGGGTTGTATTCGAATACAAAATCTGCAGGATTTTTCACTGTTTTTGTAACACCCCGGATTTTTTTGATCCAAAGCGTTACTTGAAAATATATTGGTTAGAAAGATTTACGACAATTTTTTTTTCTAACTACCTAACATTTATTTATGCAAATAATTAGTAACAACCACGTTTATTTAATTTTTATTAAGAAAATGTTTATTCAAGACTATAACAAGAAAAACAATAATTCCTAACGGAAGGGAACCCACTTCCGTATTTCTAGAATCCTAGTGCATTTTAGGAGTTGGTGACAAAAGATTAAAAATAAACTTAGAAATATCGCGGCAATTCTATCATTACAAAATTGTATTGAAAACCCATTTTTATCCCCCGTTCGCCGCACATTAATACTCATCAACTACTCTTGAATCTCCTCGAACTCATTAGTACCTAAAATGTTGTTGTAAGGGTCAGTTTTATCCATCATCCACATCAAACCAAAGTTAAACATATAGAAGAATAACACAAAATATATAAGAGTAAAAACTTCCAATTTAAAAGAAAAAATACACAAACCAATAAATTGCATAACAAAAATATATACATGATGCATGCTCCTCAAACTATATGATCCGGATATACCTGCCACTAAGGCAACTTCCACACAGAAAAATCACCCATACCAATGGGGAAAACCTGCCACTAAGGCAACTTCCACACAGATCACCCATACCAATGGGGAAAACCTGCCACTAAGGCAACTTCCACGAAGATGCATATGCCATGACATGATATGATGATATATTATCAAAAAGATATATTTCCACACAGCCCACTAAGAATCATGTCATAAGCATTCAAATCACTTTTCAAAATCATCATCTTATTCACATATCACTAAGATCACATATCCATAACAAATAATCATGAAAATCATAACTTTCACCACATACACACAAAAATCAAGACTTGGTATCATACACATCATAAAGATTAACACGTTAACATATATAACAACAAGATTCAACTCCAACTCATACATCATCATAAAAGTTTGTCACATATAACATACAAATTCAACTCTTCTTTCATATTCATTATAAAAATTAAAACTTTATTACATACAACATAAAATTCATACTTTATTTCATATTCGCCATAAAAATCACAACTTTATCATATATAACATAAAAATCTATACTTTACTTTATAAAATCATATATTATATAATGAACTTAACTCAAAGGATTGGGGTTTCATTACTTTAATTCATTAGTCTACATTTATTCCTTTCAAAAGCAAGCAATCACAATTATTAATTTCATGCCATCCAACTAACGGTCTAACTATAATTTGTGTGGGGAAAAGCCCTTACCTTGGCCGCATTTCTTCCTAGTACAAATCTCTAAGCCCCACGAAGTTGTTCACAAGGAAAAGAAGTTCCAAGCTTTTGATGCACGAAGAGAAAAAGGAGGTGATGGTGATGGTTACTAGAATTTTGGTATTCTTTACAGAATCTTGTTTGTAAAGGGTTTGTGAAATAGGGTTTGTGATGGTAGCTAGGGTTTCAGTATTTCTTCCTATTTAAAGAGAACATTATTGGGTAGATAGTGTTGGGCCTGAATAAGGAATAGAAGAGAGAAAATATTATTATTATTATTATTATTATTATTATTATTATTATTATTATTATTATTATTATTATTATTATTATTATTATTATTATTATTATTATTATTATTATTATTATTATTATTATTATTATTATTATTATTATTATTATTATTATTATTATTATTATTATTATTAGTTAACCTTCATCAATAACAAGGCATAAACTCCCAGCCCAACTTCCTACTCATTCAAATGGGCCGTTTGATACCGAGCCACAACCCTTAGCCCAAATTCTTCTTGCCTTAGAAATAAAAATACATCTACTAAATAATTCTTACTAAAAACTTTACTACAATAAGGCAAACAAGGCGAATAATTACCACACCTAATTTAATATTGGAAAATATATTTATAGATCCAAATTATTTTAATTAATAATTTTAGAGGATGTTACAGTTTTTGCATCTGTATTCGACTACATAGAGGCTGTAGTCGAATACAGTTGTGATGTTTGTGCTGTTTTTGCTATTTTTCTGCTGTTTTCGCATCTGTATTCGAATACAACAGTGCAGTTTTGTCCGAAACTTCATTTTTCAACCTTGTTTATGCATGTTTAGCATATGCAAACCCTTTCTAGATGCATGCTAAGTTGAAAGGTGCTTTTGTGCATTTAAAATTGAATGTTATGTGGTATTTG
Source organism: Cicer yamashitae (assembly GCA_037974755.1). Classification (NCBI taxonomy): domain Eukaryota; kingdom Viridiplantae; phylum Streptophyta; class Magnoliopsida; order Fabales; family Fabaceae; genus Cicer; species Cicer yamashitae. Next base: position 40,775,352 of record JBBPBQ010020323.1, on the reverse strand, counting down.
TTAATTTCGGTTGGTGACCCTTTACAACTTTTGTGGAAATCTGGGTTTTTCCCTCAGATGAGAACCAAGGTCGATCTAAGGTGTGGCACGACGATGGGTTGGTTGTGTGACCGAAAGCAGGGGGCTTGATGCTGCTTGTGAATTCTTAGTACCCAGTCACCCTCAGTTAGATGAATGATCAGCTTAGAATGTTAATTAAGAATTTTATTTATTTTCCCTTTCCCATTTCAAGTTGTTGCTGTAAAAAGGGAACTTATGTATTCGAACAAACTATTTTAGTCGGTGTATATTTTACTAGGATACTTTGGATTTTTGTTCAAAACCATTTCCGCTGTTTGTAATAAATGTTGACCTTTTTCGTTTGTGTTACGACTTAAAATATTTTATCCAAGAGTATTTTCTTCATTTATGGATTAAACTTGGCATTTTTATCAATTTGTTTTGAAAAAAAAAAAATACACTCGCGCTGTTAAAAATCGGGGTGTTAAAAGATGCTTGAAGTGATGATTTGATTATCAAATGCAAACGACCACTTGTTTGTCAAGCTTATCAGAGGTAGATGAACACAACATGACTGCATTCACCAGAGGTAACTAAAACAGAACATAACATGTGTTTCAAAAGTCACTAGAACCAGAGCATTGCTTGCATCATCAGAATTAGCCAAGCCATAGCATCACTCGTGTTACTAGTGGTGCATGTTAGAGCACTTGCATGAGAGTCAGACAAACCGAGAGAAGCAGAGTCTTGTTTGAAGGTGCAAACACGAGAAGGGGGGTTGAGTTGTGTTTCACTAAGTTGGATTCCTTTCGCTAATTTATTTAAAATTGGTTCGGGTTTTGTGACTTACTTAGAAAAAAAATAGTAGCAATCGGTTTAAATGATCAGAAGCAGAAGTGAAACAAGAATTGCATAATTAAATTGACACAAAAATTTATCCTGGTTCACCACCAACTTGATAGCATAAGGATTTAGGAACAAAACTTACAGATTACACAAAACTTACTTGGCTTGCATAAGGATTTAATCCACTAATTCAAAACTTGAATTACACAACACCTAACCCTACAAACTTGTTTAGGAACAAAAACACCTTCACTCTACAAGCCAAGTCTTCTCAACACAACCTAAAAACCTACAGATTGTTTGAGGAACACGAAAGCCACTATTGAGTTAGGTTACAAGAGTTTGGAACAAATTGGTTTGCTTCTAACAAGCTGATTGTAACAATGACTCTCACACTAGAAAACAATTAAAAAATATTTCATTTGAACAAATGTTTGTCAATACCTTAACCTAATGAACTCTAATGACTTGGGAAATTTTCTTGTGAGTTCTCTTATTTTCTTCTTTAGCCTTGAGTATATATTTATAGAATACTTTATTGTTTCTTCTTTGTCCTTGCAAAATCTGAATCATATCTTTGCAAATAATAAATGTAACTTATTGTGAGTGTTTCTTCTTGTAAACAATTATTGATCATATCTTCTTATAAATAATTCATATCTTCTTACAGATTCTTATCAACTATTCTTGTAAATAATTCATATCTTTTTGTAGATAAATCTTGATTAAATCATCTTGTAAATAATTCATATCTTCTTGATATAAATCTTGATCAAATCTTCTTGTAAATAATTCATATCTTCTTGTGATAAATCTTGATCAAATCTTCTTGTAAATAATTCATATCTTCTTGTAGATAAATTTTGATCAAATCTTCTTTTAAATAATTCATATCTTCCTGTGATAAATCTTGAGCAAATCTTCTTGTAAATAATTCATATATTCTTGTTGATAAGATCTTGGTCATATCTGCTTCATATCTTGACCATATCTTCTTTTCAACTTAGTCAAAGATTTTTTCAATTATACATCTGAATCAAATCTTATTTTAGATTGTCTTCGAAAACACAAATCTTCTTTCATACCCTTGCTTGATTTGAGTTGGATTGGATTCGGGTTGTTCATGGATCTTCACAAGTTTTTGATTCGGGTAAGTCTTCTTTTCATACTTAAATCTTTCAATTTTAGCCGTTGCCTTCCATCAGAGGCATTGACTTTCTGGCTGGAGTGAGAAGCAGTGTTTCTTAAATAATGATAGTCAGAGGCAAAATTGCATGACTTAGAATTAGTGGCATTTGAAAAATCACCTTGTTGAAATTTCAAAGTCAGTGCAACATTAGAAGCTCTATATGAACTCTTTAGAGGCACACTGACTTTGTGCACATCAGAGACGTGCAAGGGCTTCAAAGACATTCTACAAATTCATTCTTTAGGAAGTCTTCAGAGGCAAGCTTCAAACTCAATTTTAGAGTCATTCTTCAGATGCAGTTATCAGACCAAGTCTTCAAATCCAACATCAGACCCAAACTTCAGACCCAGCCATCAAAGGCAATCTTGGTAACCTTCAAAGGCACGTTATTTTCCGAGGCATATATTCAGAGGAAGACGCGTATACTTTTTTCCTCTGGTCACATCCTGTAGTCACTTCCTTTTGTCACTTCCTTTTGTCACTTCCTCTAGTCACTTCCTCTGGTCGCTTCCTCTAATACCTTCCTCTAATTTTTTTTCTTCCAATTTTTTGCATACTTTGGGCTTGTTTGATTCACATCCCAAAAACTCTATTTTAGTATTTTAAAATTTAAAAACTAAAAAACTTGTTTGGATTACTTGTTTTTAAAAACTATTTTGTAAGACTATTTTTAATATTATACTTTTTAAAACTAAAAAAGCAAAATAGATAAATGGTGTTTTACTTTTTATTTTTTAATTTTTTTAATTCTAGTCAAAAACTGTTTTAAAAAATTAGAGTTGCCAAACAGATTTTTTTAAAATTTTCTTTTTAAAAACAGTTTTTTAAAATTTATTTATAAAATAGTTTTCAAAAACTAAAAAGTAAAACACAATCAAACAAGCCCTTAATAAAGCCATTCATCCTATTTTATTGTTTCATAAAATACTTTTGTTAACATCAAAACTATAAGTGGAAAACCAACTTGGTTTCCACAATCTCCCCCTCTTTGATGATGACAACTATATTTTTTTTATAACAATTTTTCTTTAATTACTTGAATCCCCTTGACATAAGGCTCCCCCCAAGTCCAAGTGATTTTTTTTATTATCTTCCCACATTATTGTTCTCAAATATCTTTCACCACATTTGGTCATCAGATGAAAAATACTTGAAAGTGAATTTTTTTTTTTGTATTTGCCTCTTCTTTTTTTAGAATGAACAGAACATAAAACAAAGACTAATATGAATAGATTATAAAATTGACCCTAGTATGAATCTAAACTATTTGAAGATTGGCACAACATCATTTAGGTATAAAGGTAAAGTTTATATTTTTTCTAATGAAGTCAAATCTATCTTCAGCTAGTTGTTTGATGAATATGCCAGTCCACTGGTGTTCAGTGTCTACAAACTGGATATTTAGAACTCCTTTTTGAACAAAGTCTCTAATGTAGTGATGTTTGATTTAAATGTTTTTAGCTTTAGAATGTAGGATTGGGTTCTTGGTTAGGCAAATGGCAGAAGTGTTGTCACTAAATATGGGAATGTTACTCTTAGGAATCTTGTAATCTTTAAGCTGATGTTTCATCCATAGCAATTGAGAACTGCAACCAGCTGCTGAAATCTACTCAGCCTCTGCTGTTAACATTGCAAGTGTGTTTTGTCTCTTACTTGACCATGAGATAAAGTTTTCACCAAGAAATGTGCAGTTTCCACTTGTGTTTTTTTCTCTAGTTTGTCTCCAGCATAATCAACATTAAAAGAGCCACTTAAAATTGCAAGTGTGTTGTTCTTAGTAGATTTCGTGTATACAAGCTAAGGTTGGTAGTACCTTTTAAGTAATTAAGGATCCTCTTAACAGCAATTAAATGAGATTCCCTTTGATCAGCGTGAAATCTTGCACACACACTAAACATAATATCAGGCATGGAGGCAGTAGGGTAAAACAGTGATCCAATCATTCCTCTATATGTTTTCTGGTCAACCTTCTAGCCTAATTCATCCTTTTTCAAGTGAAAAGGTAAGGTGCATTGGTGTAGTCATAGGTTTACAATCATTCATTTTAAACTTCTTGAGAAGCTCTTTTGTATATTTGGTTTGACGAATGTATATGCCTTTTTGACTTTGATGAATGCATATGCCTTTTTAACTTTGATGAACTTGTATCCCTAAGAAGAACTTAAGTTCTCCCATCATACTCATTTGAAATTCAAGTTGCATCAACTTAGCAAATTCTTGACAAAGAGTGCCATTAGTGTAATACCCCAACTTTTATAATAAACTATTTTACTAATTAATTTGGTGTTAAAATTATTTTAGAATATATGTTGATTAATTTTATGATTGTAATTTTCCTTTTATGTGTGCTTTTTATGATGTGTTAATCTTGTACATATTTGACTAGATAAGTAATATAAATAACAAATATTATACTTCATTATTTTATATATTTTTCTAAAAATAATAGTATTTCAGTATAATATTTAAAAGAACAATATTTTAGGCGATTTTACGTGTATAGGCGTGTACGCAACTTATGAGATATTTTTTGTGCGTTTAACTGATGTTAACTGTGCACGTAGTTATATTTTAATTATGTATAACTATTCTCTATTTTTAGTTATTTATTTTATAAGTAATTATATTGAGATAGTAGTAATATTGTGTTTGATTTCCTTATTTTTATATACTTGTTATGGCATTGTGATTTTATATATATATTTATTATGATTTAGTAATTAATATAAAGTGTTGATGTTATATTTATTTATTTTATAATTTCGAATATTCTTTAATGATGATAGTATTTTAATGTTAGTATTTGGAAAAAAAAATATAATTATAGTGATTATTTTGAATATGAGAGTCTTGATTATTATTGTATTTTAAAAGATTAATTACTTTATTTTATAAAATATTAATTTTGAAATATTAGTTATATTTTAGTCATTAAATTGTGTTAAAAAAAGTGTTAAAGAAATTAGTATCGGTAACTGTTGGTTTGATTTTAAAAATAAATAAATAAATAAAATAAAACTCTAGTGCTTTTGGTTCTTTCTACTTACATTTGCCTCTTTGATTTATAATTACTCACACCATTTGTTGCTAAACCAACACCCATCTCTTAGTAAAATTCACGTGGATCCATCGCAAGATGGACCTATTTTCTTATCCTTCTGAAACACACCCCGCCTAATGCTCCTTCCCAATTGTGCCGCATCACACTAACCTAACATTCTCCAATTTTGTTTGGTTTATTCCCTAATAGCAAGATAAACAAACTTCCTCCCGTCTTCAGATATACCCCTCAACCAAAAATCGCAACTCCCTCCTCTTCTCCAATAGTGTGCCACCATGAGTTGTATTTCCTGCATAATTAATCCATCGTGTGTCGACTATTTTGTAAACTCGCCATTTATTTTTGGATCGTTCGGTGTGCGTTGTTGGTCTATTGTTGCTGTTGAAAACTCCCATTGATTTCTGTGTTTGAGAAAGCGTCGAAATAAGGTAAAGGGTGAGAGAGCGTTTGAATTCATGAGTATAATATATTGTGAGATGAACGGGAAAACTGTATTTCCCAAGGATTCATTCGGGGCTCGCTACGTACGGGAGTAGCTCTTTGAGAGATAAATTAATTAATGTGAAAATATGAGGAATGAAATTCTCGATAATTGTGTGGTATTTGATATTATTGTAATGTTGGATGTCGAATGAAATTCTGTGCATATGTTTGATTAGACAAATTTATGTGATGCATTGTATGATATATGTTTATGTGATGATAATGATGATTTTTGATTCACGATAGTGATGAGTTTATGTGATGATCATGATTATGTATGATTATTGATCCGTTGTCACACACGGGTCAAATACAATTGATAAAATGTAAATAGAGGTAATAACTCGAGTTGTTTCACAAAGACTTCTGATATAATAATATTAACCGAATTAAAGTTGAAATTCGAAAAAGGGGGTTTTTATAATGATTTAGTTTTAATAGATGAGCAAAACGATTAACCCACTTATTCGAGTTTCAGACCTATCACAGATTCAATCAATGAGTTTAATTTCTAATTCACGATTCTATTCTTATTTTACTATAGAATTGATCAAACAAGCGTATAACGAATCCTACGTGAATTCGGTTTCGTTGACTGGATTAAATATCATAATCATCAAAATATTACAATTAACGATCAAACGTTGCAAAATTATAATTCAATTAAATTAGAAACTGAAACCAAATTCTGTCAAATGAATTTAATCGATCCTATTGAAATTCAATTTAAGCAATCAGAATATCAATATAATCAAATAAACAGAAATAGAATCATGAATCAGAATTGACGGTGTAACATGAATCTCCAGGTGTTGATGAAACTCAGAACTCGTGGATTAATGTTATGAAATTAGCCTTCCATGAAATTAAAAATAAAAAGTGTTTATATTTTTCTGGTTCTCTATCTGAAAATAATACAATGTCTAAGAAAGGAAAGAACTCCCCATATATAGTGCGTGATTTTTGGGCTTTAAAAACAAGTAGCCCGCTATTTAAAATTATTACAAAAGTCCAGATTACGAAATCTGCAATTTAGGCCCAGTAGATTCGGCATTGAGATTTTATTCCAAAACGAAAAAAGTTGTAGCTCTAATTTTTAGCTTTCCAACGACTGCTCGCATGCTTCAATCTGATATCTAGAGCTCAAGTTATGGCCTACAGAGCGAGCAGGGGTCAAAATGCAAATAATCAAATTATAATTCAATTTCGACCCAAAGTTTAGAAACAAGCTAAAAAGTTATTCTAACCTATAAAGAGCTTTTAAAAAACCAAAGTAAAAAGCTAGAAACATGTGTCCAAGTGCTATGATCAATTACTGATGTTATAAATTGTGATGAGAATATTGAAGTACTCCATGATTGATGAAATAGTGATGATTCCAACTTGTGCTAAAGATGATGCTCTTAATGGAGTAGTCTAGGCTAACAAGGGGAGAAAATAGATGTTGGGAATGTTTGAAGTTGATGTGAATTTTTGAAGTGGAGATTATTTTGTCATCATATAGGTAGGGCTTGACAAGCCTAGTGATTCTGGGGAAGTACAACTAAATGAGCTTGATCGTGGCGGTCTGCTGTTGAGCCTTAGGGCAAAATTTTAGACCTTGGAGGTATTCGGGTGGGGAATTCTTAGGTGACTTGGAGGTAGCACTCCAAATGTCGGGAGCTACCATGCAACACACGTTTACCTCGACTGTTGCGTATATGTGTCTCTGGTTGAGTTGAGGGGATCTATGAGGATAGGGCCAATCTGAATTGTCCGTCCACCGGGATGGTGGCTTAGTATCAAGCCTCCTAAGCAAGTACTTCAGAGTTAGAATGGTACCAAATTGTGAAGTAGAGTGTGAGCTCATGCATAATCTTGCATTTTCTTGTGATTGTTTTATTGTGATTAATGTGTTTCAAAAGTGATAATAATTTGCCTTGGATGATGTGACGATATGACGATATATTGATTTTTCTTGAGTGATTTTGACATTATAATATGATATTTTTTTTCTTGAGGATTTTTTATATATCACGGTGTGTTATGATATGGCCTATTATGGTTGTTTGCATGTTCTTCTTACTTATATTACACTATCAACATGATTTCAAAACTCACCTCCTTCGTTGTTTCTGTTTGACTGGCTTGGCCCTGCGTTTGCGAAGTCACAGTTATTACAGGTTAATGAGTCATGAAGTTCAAGTTTGGGAGAAACCCCGCTCTAATAGGTGATGCTGAGAATTAAGAGTTGTAATGTGTATTTTAGTTATGTAATTACAAATGACTTTTTATATGAAAACCTTAATACCAGTAAGTCTTACAAATGACTTTAGTTATGGAATTAAATCAAGATATTCTAGTTAAATCAAATTTATGGAGATTGCCCTGTTTTATAAAAGGAAAAAATTTAAAGTGTTCCTTTTGAATTTTGAGAAACGTGATATCCTAAGTTAGATATAAAAGTTTTTATTTTCTTGAACAGATTATCTTTATCCGCTGCGAGTTTTGTTTCGAATAAAAATTTAGTATAAATTATTATAAATATTATTTTGGAGTTTAGGGTGTCACAATTAGTAGATCCAAAAATAATGTCAACAACATAAATTTGAATGATAAGAATGTCATCTCCTATTGATTTTATAAACAGGGTGTTACCTACATGTCCTCTTTCAAAATTGTTTTTAAGCAAGAAGTAATTTAGTTTATCCTACCATGCCCTTGGTTCTTGTTTTAGACCATACTGTGATTTCCTAAGTTTAAATACATGATTTCGATCTTCATAACTTTCAAAACCTATGGGTTGCTTAACATAGACTTCTTCACTTATATCGAAAAGCGCTTTTAACATCTATCTGAAATAATATAAGCAGCAAAAGAGAGTAGGATACTAATAACTTCTATGCTAGCCACGCGAGCAAATGTCTCAATGTAATCAATGCCTTCTTTTGGACTATAGGCTTAAGCAACAAGTCTTGCCTTGTTTATGACCACTTCTCCTTTTTCATTTTGCTTGTTTTTGACAACCCACTTGGTTCCAATTATGTTTTTCTTTGGTCTAGGTACTAGATCACAAACATCATTCCTTTTAAATTCATTTAACTTTTCTAGCATTACAAGGATCCATCCATCATCTATCAATGCTTCATCAAAAGATGTAGGTTCAATTGATGACCGTAGACCAAACAAAGTTATGTCTTTTAGTGATGATCTAGTCTTCAAATGATCATTTGCATTTCAAAGATTAGAGATTCAGGATGGGATCACTTGTACTTCCATTCAGATCTCCCATCTTACTTATCTTGACTGCTTCTGACTTGGTCAGATTCATCCTCTAATGATTTATCATCTTCTTCTAATTTACTTGTATCCTCAAAGAGGCAGAAGTAAAACAAGAATTGCAGAATTAAAGTGACACAATAATTTATCTTGATTCCCCACCAACTTGGTAGCTACATTAAGTCCCCTCACTTAGAAGGATTTATTTCACTAACTCAAAACTTGAATTACACAGCATCTGACCCTACAAACTTGTTGAGGAACACAAACACATTGACTCTACAAGCCAAGTCTTCTCAACACAACCTGAAAACCTACAGATTGCTTGAGGAAAATGAAAGCCACTATCAGGTAGGGTTACAAGAGTTTGGAAAAAATTAGTTTGCTTCTAACAAGCTGATTGTAACAATGACTCTCACACTAGAAAAAAATTAGAAAATATTTCTTTTGAACAAGAGTTTTCTAGACCTTAACCTTATTAACTCTGATGAATTAGGAAAATTTGTGCTTGTGAGTTATCTTATTTTCTTCTTCATCCTTAAGTATCTATTTATAGAATAGGTTAGAGTTTCTCCTTTGTTCTTGCAAAATCTGAGGCATTGACTTTCTTATTGGAGTTAGATGTTGTGTTTCTTGAATAATGATAGTCAGAGGTAGAATTGCATGACTTAGAATTAGTGACATTTGGCAAATCACCTTGTTCAAACTTTAGAGTCAGTGCAATATTAGAGGCTTGATATGAACTCTTTAGAGGAATGCTGAGTTTGTGCCAATCATAGACATACAAGAACTTCAGAGGCTTGCTTTAAATTCAATCTTTAGGCAGTCTTCAATGGCAGTCTTCAGACACAGTTTCAGAGCCATTCTTCAGATGCAGTTATCAAAACCAGTCTTCAGATCCAAACTTCATACCCAGACATCAGAGGCAATCTTCATAACCTTCAGAGGCACATTACTTTCAGAGGTATATATTAAGAGGCAAACGCATATACTTTGTGTTCCTCTGATCTCATCCTCTAGTCACTTCTTGTGGTCAATTCCACTGGTCGTTTCCTCTGGTACCTTTTTCTGATTTTCTTCTTCCATTTTTTTGCATACTTAATGAAGCCATTAATCCAAATTTATTGTTCTCATAAAATACTTTTGTTAACATCAAAACTATAAGTGGAAAACCAACTTGGTTCCAACATTGTTGTTCCTTTGTCTTCGTCAAATTAATAGAGGATATAACTTATATCAGAACACATACTTTGTAACGTTTGACTTGAACTACATAATGCAATACTCCTTATTGCTATATTATGACTTGCTTCAATAGTAGACATAGTTACTTGTTTATTAGGTGAAAATATTTTGTGTTTAAAAACACTTAGATTATTATCTCTAATTTACTTGTAATTGATACTACCTTAAAATAGATAGTCACTAATATAACTCTTTGTCTTTTAACTTAATTTGCACACTTATCAAATACGGTTAGGGGATAATTATTCTTTATTTGTTATGACCAAAATATCAACTAGAGGATTATAGCTAAAACCACTTTTCCACTAACACCAATTTATCCTAGTTCACCACCAACTCGGTATCTACGTCCAGTTCCTTCAACATGAAGGATTAAATCCACTAATTCACCAACTAAATTACACTTCCACTAAACACCTACTAGTCAAACTGACTGTGTTCAAGTCATCTCAATCATCTAGCTTGGTACAGTCAAGCTTTTGAGGGATGCAACCACTATTGGGCTAGGTTACAAAAGAAAGGTTTGAGGGTTTTCTGAATTGCTCTCACATGAGAGTGTTTACAAATTTGTTCTTTCAGAAAAATTTTCTCAGCACTAAAGTGAAAAAGAATGATTACGAGTAAGAGTGCATATGTGATTATAGTTTGTGTTTTTTTTGTTTCCCCAGTGATGAATGCACGTCCTTTTATAGAGATCGATTATGGCTTCTGGCGATTGTCTAGATTGCAAGAAATTTTCATAATTCATGAAGTTTCGTGTAACACCCCAATTTCTAACAGTGAAAGTGTAATTTTTTTTTTTAAAACAACTAAACACTTTTGGAAAAAAATATTCATAATCGTACTTTAATTTAAACCAGAGAAAAATATTTAGTTGTAAAATTATTTTCCAAAAATGACGATTAGAATCATTGTTGCATTATATAAAATGGTTTCAACACAACTGACTTATTTACAACCGAACAATTCACATTAACCCAAAAAATTCACAACTGTTTCAGATACATAAATTCCATTGTGACAACAAAATTGCAATAAGGAAGGGAGAATAAATAAAACCCTAAGCTGATTATGAACTCTAACTGAGGATGATTGGGTACTAAGGATCCAAGGGTGGCATCAAGCCTTACTGCTTCTGATCGCCAATCCAAAATCATCGCTCTGTCACATCTTCGACATCCTTGCAATTCCCGCATGACTCAAAACTCTAAGAACCTAGGACATAAGCCTGGTCCACAATAATAGTAGAGGGTCACGATCTAAAAACAACATATATACAAAAATACAAAGCACGAAAGCATAATATACCATGGAATCAATTGATAAACAAGCATGCATATAAATATCATCATATAACAAATATGACTCGTGAGACAAAGCACCCTAATGCAATGCTTATATGCCAGTGCACATGATTCCAGAATTTCCACACCCTCCTCGAGGGACGTAAATCATAAATGTACCGCCTTTCACAAATCAATACTAATTACCGACGTCCCACTTATCACAAATCAACACGATTTACCAGCACAAACCTTCACGACTAAAAAATTACCGTAAGGATAAAGAGGACCAATCAACTCATGGAACCACCCCATGGGCCATCACGGTCACCACTAATTATGTAAATGCAGCTATTAAAAGACTCCCCTTTTAATACTCATTAAACACTAATAATTTTTAATACTTTTTCACATAGCATACTCAAGACATATTCTCGTCAATAAAATTCATAACACATATGTTATCAATCATGAATATGTAATTACATCAAATACATAAACAAGCGTGTGCACATTTATTCACCCCGAGTGCAAAAAAACATGTATACAAACACACACTGTATTCAAGCATATATCATATCGTTAGAAAGTGCTCTTACCTCGACAGTGCTTTATTACACAAGCATATATCATATCGTTAGAAAGTGCCCTTATGACAAAATATTTTCTTAACAAGATCAATAAAAGACAAACATACTCACATGGTTTGAAATTTCGATTAAATCATCAATCAACTTCATAAATTTTAACACTTTAATATTTGAAAAATTAGTAGAAGGTTTGTATCAAAAAAATCTTATAAAAAAACTGAAGTTCTAAAAGTTCCAATATTCTAACTATTCAAAATTATGATTCTTCCAATTTGATATTTTTCAAACCTTAATCTTTATTAACTATGCTTTGTATATAAACTTTCACACAAAAATCACATTTTCTCATCGACACAAAATTTTTCCCAAGTTCACAATTTTCTTTTAAGTCTTCAACTAAAATCTCCATTCCTAATAAAACCACATATCAAAACCCAAAATTATAATCAATCATTGTTTTTCAAAACACCTAAATACTTCTTCAACCTCAAACTTATTTATAAAGTTTACATCTTTACTATAAAAATCAAAACTTTCAACTTAAAAACTTAAGATCGAAACTTAGTTCATAAAGTGAATATTTTTCTTTCAAACATTTTTTATATACAAAATTTGAACCATTATATATATTTTTTTTATATTAACTTTCTCAAAGTCATGAAATTTGAAACTTTGTTTCTCACAGTTAAATCTTCATAAAAATTGAAAATTTAATATCAATGACTAAAACTTTTTAGTTCAATCTCTAAAGGTGGAAACCTTGTTTTCAATAGTTAATCCTAACCACCCATTCCTCTAAATATCCTACTAACTTCTCATTAAATAATTCTCCTCTAAATATTGAAAAATTATCTATCCCAACGCAACTCATAAAGTATTTATCAATAGTTATTATTACGACATAAATAATTTGATTATTAAAATAATCAAATTTAATATTATTCGCTCAAAAAAAATATACTCAGAAATAAATCAAGTCTCAAATCACCCAAGAATTATTTCATCGAAATCAAATATATTTTAAAATTTGAAAGCGGCAAAACTCTCTGTCGATTTCAAACATTGAGAAATTTCAGTACGTGGACTAAATAAAAATATTTCAGTCGTGAAAATATATTTTGTGTCCTTTTATTCATAAATAAAAGGAACTGATATACTCAACAACACGTTTTAATTACAAATTATAACTAAATATACTTAATTAAGAATTCATTTTCAACGGGTCTTACATTTCGTATTGTATCTTTTGAGATTGATTTTCCATATAATCTATCCAAATTAGATTCTTGTAATTGATTCAGCATATTCTGGTAAAGCAGTTGGGAAGCAGATGATACAATAATCAGAGCATGTCTTAAGATCTTCAGAAATGAAGCAGATTCAGGACGTTCATTAGAGGATGCGCAAATTATTTGACTTCTTTGGAGCGTTGACTTTCATCAGAGTGTTGACTTCTTTTAGAGCATACAACATAAATCAGAGTCAAACGATCAGATGCTTGAAGTGATGATGTAAGTAGCAGTGGCAAACGATCACTTGCTTTACTTATCAGAGGTTGACGAACGGAGCATAGCTTCGTTCAACAGAGGCAACTAAAATAGAACATATCATGTATTTCCAAAGTCACCCGAACCAGAGCATTGCTTGCATTATCAGAATCAGCCAACACAGAGCGTCGCTCGCGTCACTAGAGGCGCGTGTTAGAGCGTTTACATCAGACTTAGAAAAATGGAGGGAAGTGAAGTCTTTTGGTTCCTTTGTCTTTGTTTAATCATCAAAATATATGACATAAGAATCTATATCATTCACTTGATCTGAGACCTGCACACTTAATCAAAAGTTAGTGCATTAAATTGTTCCCACAAACTGATTTTGTTATCATCAAACCAAGTAAGGGTCATAGTTCTTCAAACCAACTTGGTTCTAACATTATCATGATTTTTTTACATTTAAAACATTCCACTATAATATTTTCGTGCTACGACAACGCCTAATTTTCTATGGTAAAAACACCATTCTCGTATATTCAAATAGACAACGGTTTTTATATTTCGTTGTAGTAGAACATTAAATTTTATAATTTCTACCCCAACAGTTAAAAATCGTTCTCGTTGTTTATTGATATATTTATGCAACATTTTATAACCTTTCTTGTTTAGTTTCAGTTAAAATCGTTCCCATAGCCAAAACTCTTCTTAAAAGTAAAAAATTGTTCCCAAATATGTCATTCTACCACGCGCTTCAGCAAATCTCTCTTCTCTACTCGCAAAATTGTCCCCAACAAGAACCCTTTTGTACAAGCTCTCTCTTCTCGAAAAATCCTCTCTTCTCTCTTACTCAAACTTTGTCTTCAACAAACCCTCTTTTCTCTCTTGCACAAAACAATTAATTCGCGTAACCCTCTCTTTGATCACGTAACCATCTCCTCTCTCTCACTCAACCGTCTTTCTAAATGAGAAAGGGGAAAACAAGTGTTGGTGAACGAAACTTGTGAATGAACATTTCTCAGCATCGATTAGGTTTTTTCTCGTGACTTGAGAGACTTATTCCCTCTTCTTTCAACTCAACATCGCTCAACCTCTTAGTAGGGTTTCTACATCTTGCGATTCTTGCAACACTTCTACCTCTTCGCGACTTGGTGACTGTGGCATGTATTTCCATCTTTGCTCTGCTATCTTTCATGAGAATAAAAGTAACTCTAAAAATTCAATTCGATTCTAGGTGACACAAAATTATGATTGAGTTAGAAAGTATGAGTGACTAAAATTATGAAACTTGGTTGCAATCTTGTGCATATTATTTTTTTAATTGGGTTTTCAAATTTTATGATATAGCTTAACAATTTGATCCATCATCTCTGCATGATTTGCAAATGTACTTTTCCATATATTTATTTACCATTGTTAAAGGAAAATGATACATTGATATACTAATGGTTTTTTAAACAAGCTTTGAGGCGACATATGCTGACAACCATTCATCTTACAAAAGAAAGGTGTTAACACAATTAGAAAAATAATAACAAATATGTGATTAATTTGCATTTGTTTTACATGTAAATAATTAATCAATCATTTTATTCATTTAAGATCAACATGTATGATATTCTAATTTTGATGTCCTAAGCTTCTAATGTTAAGAGTTTAAAGTATGACAACTTTTTTTTTTAATATTCTGACATAAAAATAAACTTATTATGAACTTGTTAACTTATTATCAAAGTTTAAAGTATGCAATTCAATCATTTTAACTTATGAACTTATTATTTATATTACATATCAATTCATCACTATGGATTGAATGTGTTAAAACTTAAAAATGATCACTTGTAACTTACCTTTTGGTGTTCACAATTCCTTCTTTTCTTTCTTTCCATTTTTTAGATTAGGTTTTACATAGACTTTGATAGAAGCTTCCACAAACATTGGAATTAACTATTGATCTCTAAGGTGCTTTGCTTGGAACAAGATCTAAAAGGTATATTATATACCCTCCTTGAACTACAATTTCGCTCATTTGCACGTATGGTTAAGACTTCTAATTAAATGATTGATATCATGAGCCCATTAAAACTGGACTACTTCTACTACGGTTTGTTTCATACCTCACAATATTTGTTGTTTGTTTTCTTTGTTCACACATGATGATATAATATTGTTATCGAACACTATACTATTAGTAATATATTAATAAGTTACTCCATCTATGTCATGTTATAAGAAAAAATCAAATTCAAATGATTATGTTCAAAACAAATGTAAAACTTTTATAAATAATAAAAGGATTTTGGGAGGGGATGATGATAAAATATCTATCATAAAATCTTTAATAAAAGATTAGATAACATAAGGGACTCTATAGGTGCATCTAGATTTTGATCGAACATGTACTAACATCCCTTTGAAATTATTTCTCATAGATGGTAGTCTCCTCGTAAACTCGATTGACAAGGAATGGACAAAATCAACTAGAAAGAGTAAAGAGTATCAAAACGGTCCTGATTTTTTTTCTAGATTATGCATATACCAAAGGAAAACCTTGCAGAAAATAGATTTTGTGTCCATGTGCTGAATGTTACAACACCAATTGATTCAAAAAGGATACGATGGTTGGGTTCTTCATGGTGAAGAGAGAAAAAAAATCAATGATTTTAATGATGATTATGCGAATGATGAAGAGGATCAAATTGATGATATTAATGGACTGCTGTTTGAAAGATTTAGAGATGTTACGCAAAAAGAATGTCAGTTTAATGAAGGCCTCAACGAAGATGCAAAAAAGTTTTATAATCTAGTCGAAGAGAACAAACAAGAGTTGTATCCGGGTAGTAAAATCATCTCTAAATTGTCGTTCACCATTCCCCTATATTTATTGAAGTGCCTGTATGGTTGAAGCAAAATCAATCATTCAATGCTCTCTTAAAGAAGTTGAAAGAAGCTATGCCTTCATTGAGCATCCCTAATACATTCAATGAAACTAAAGGCGTGATAAAGGACTTAGGGCTCGATTATAAAAAGATCGATGATTCACCTAATGATTGCATGATCTATTAGAAAGATTACGAGAATGACACATCTTGCCATGTTTGCGATGCTCCGCGCTAGAAGGAAATTGCAGAAGGAAACCATCAAGTTGGAAAAAAATCAAAAATCTTATAAAGTTTCAGCTAAAATTTTAAGACATTTTCTCTTGATTTCCTAGACTTCAAAGGTTGTTTATGTGTTCAAAGATGGCTAGCTCATTAAGGTGGCATGAAGAAGAGTGTTTTAAAGATGGGAAGTTAAGGCATCCTGTAGATGGAGAAGCATGGAAAGAATTTGATAAATGCCATCCACACATTGCTTTAGACTCACGTAATATAAGACTTGGATTATCCAGCGACGGATTTAATCCCTTTAGAACCACGAATCTGTCTCATAGTACTTGGGTTGTGTTGTTAATACCAAATAACTTTCCACTTCGGTGTTGCATGCAGGTTGACTATTTTATGTTATCTTTATTAATACCTGGACCACAATCGCCAGGAAATAACATTGATGTGTACCTCCAACCATTGATTGAAGAGTTAAAGGTATTACGGGATTTGGAAGTAGAAACATATGATGCATCACTAAAGCAAACATTCCAAATGCAAGCAACTCTCTTGTGTGTTGGAACCAAGTTGGTTTTATACTTAGAGTTTTGATGATAACTAAAGTATTTTACGAGAACAATATATTTTACTTCAAATAGTATCAAAAGAAGATTCGTGTTTTTGAAGAAAATCTAAAATAAGATTTAATTCAGATTTATAATTGAAGAAAATCTAAAATAAGATTTTATTCAAATTTATAATTGAAGATAATATAAAATAAGATTTGATTCAGATTTATAATTGAATAAAATCTAAAATAAGATTTGATTCTGATTTATAATTGAATAAAATCAAAATAAGATTTGATTCATATTTATAATTGAAGAAAATCTTTGACCAAGTTGAAAAGAAGATATGGTCAAGATTTGAAGAAGATTTGATCAAGATTTATCTAAACAAAATACAAACATAATCAATCTGAAGAATTTACAAACTCAATCTGAACAAAATACGAACAAAATCAATCTGAAGCATTTACAAACTAAATCTGAACAAAATACGAACAAAATCAATCTAGAAGAACTGCTCATATTGGATTCACAAATAAAGAATTGGCTAAATAACATATTATCAAAAAGCATCTTGTTTAGAATTATTTTTCAATAAGATAATTGTTAACCAAGCTAGGAATGAAGATACAATACAAAATTAAACAAGGATTAAATTGAAGCCCTAATTTTATCTATAAATAGATACTCAAGGTTGAAGAAGAAGATCATCGAAAATCAGAAAAAAGTAGAAGAACTAATAAGCTCAAAAATTTCAAATTCATCTTAGAGTTCAAAGAGAGTTGTTCAAGTTAGAAATATTTTCTTAGTGTTTTTTCTTAGAGTGTGAGAGTTATTATTATTATTATTATTATTATTATTATTATTATTATTATTATTATCAACTTTGTTAGAAGAAAACACTTAAAGTTCCAATCTTTTGTATCCAACTTGATAGTGGTTTAGTTCCTTCTTCAATCTAGGGTTATCAGGTTGTTAGGAGAAGACTTGGCTTGTAGGGTCAAGGTGGTTAGTTCCTCAAAAGTTTGGGGTTGTCAGGTGTTTTGTAATTCAAGGTATTTGAATTAGTGGATTAAAGCCTTCCAAATGATGGGAGTGGATGTAGCCAAGTTAGTGGTGAACTTGGATAAATATATATGTCAAATTATTTATGTTTTCATTGTTTGCTGCCTCTGAGCCTAATTCCTTCTACTCCAAGTAAGTCACCAAAATCGAACCAATTTTTTTTAATAAATCATCAAAAAGTTATCAACTTCGGCAAACATAATTCAACCCCTCTTCTCATGTTTGAACCTTTCTTGTGGACTATTACTGACTTTCCTAGGTATGCTATGTTAAATAGGTGTAGTTTAAAAGGAAAACTTGCATGTCCTTGTTGTAATTATAACACTAATTCGACCTATTTGAAGCATTCGAAACATATTTGATAATATAATCGGAACTTTGTTGGATATCCTAGAAAATACAAAAGATCATGAAAAAACCCGTTTAGATTTACAAGACATGGGCATTAGAAATAAACTTCACCCTAAAAATGTAGATCAAGGTAAAAAGACAGTGCTTGCAAAAACATGTTTTTCCATGACTACAAAGGAAAAGACTACTTTTTGTTCTGTACTAAAAAATGAAAAAATATCTAATGGATGTGCTTAAAACATTCCAAAATATGTTCAACTTGCTAAAAGAAAAGTTAGTGGATATAAGAGTCATGATGCTCATTTCACGTTGCATTACTTGCTTCAAGTAGTTGTGACAAAGTGCAATGTCTAACCAGGTTGCCCACCCTTTGATTTGCCTTTGTTCATTTTTTCGTTGTTTATGTCAGAAGTTGATTGAGGTGGAAGATTTGGATATCTTGCAATCTGAGATTGTAGAAACACTTTGCCAATTCGGGACAATTTTCCCCCTAAGTTTCATTGATATAATGGTTCACTTGCCGATACATTTGGTGAGTGAGGTAATATTTGGAGTGCCTGTTCAATTTCGGTTGATATACTTTACATGAAAGATATCTAGCAAAAGTAGAAGATTTATGTTCGTAATAAAAGTCGTCCTGAGGGTTCTATTATTGAGGGTTACTGGGTTAAAGAATGCTTGACATTTTGCTCACAATACTTGCATAATGGTGTGGAGACAAGGTTTAGTAGAATGACAAGGAATAGTGATACATGTGATCTTGAAAGTCCAAGCTTTTTTTCTAGAATTGGCCATCCTGTTAGGGGAATTAAAAAAAAGGGAAGCAATTTCTTTGGATTGCAAGTCTAGGAGTCAAGCCCATCATTACATTTTATTCGATTGTGGTGATGTCCAATATTTTATACGGTAAATAAAAATACTTGAAATTGTAGGTTTTTAATGCATTAAAGAATTGTTTTACAATTACTTTAACAATGTACTTTTATTTGTAGTGAGCATGAAAATGAAGGTGTAAATGTGAATAAAAGAAAGAGGTGGAGCAAAGCAAAAAGTCAAGGGTTAGATTTTGTCGAATGGTTTAAGAAGTGTGCTTTGTTAAGCGATGTATCTGACAGCATTAAGAAGCTATCAAGAGGACCAAATAAAATTGCAAGACATTTTACTGGCTATGTAACTAATGGATATAAGTTTCATACAAAACATTGTGATGCTAGACATAAAACGCGAAATAGTGGTGTTACATTAATGGCAGTAACTGAAACTTTTGCAAGTGCCAAAGATGAAAATCCAATAATACACTCAATAACTTACTATGGATTAATTACTGAAATAGTTGAGGTAGACTATTATGGTATGTTGAGGTTTATATTATTTAGATGTGATTGGTTTGAAGTTGAAAAAGACAAGTATGGTTGGACTTGTGATTACTTTAACAAGAGATGTTACATGGATGATCCTTTTTTATTGGCTTCTCAAGTCCACCAATGCTTCTACATTCAAGGTCCTTCTAATCCAAATATACATTATGTTATGAAGTATGTTCTGAGGGATTTTTTAACGTGATGAGATTCAAGTGATGAGATTCATGAAGTTGAATTTGTTAGGAATGATATTCCACCAACATTATTGTTAATTCTTTAAGTGAGTCAAATGAAATAGAATCTGATAAGGATTCTAGTTTTGATGACACTTTTTTGGACTAGTTTATTACTCAAAAAAATTTATTTACTTATAATGAATGTTTTTTTTTTTTTTAGGTTGTTACAATTATGTCTTTTGACACTTCATGTTGTGCTTGTTACAAGTATGTTTTTATACACTTCCTGTTATATAGTGTTATGTACTCAATTATTAATGCGGTAATATATAGTCAAGTTAGAAAATGGTAAATCTATAAAAGAAATCAAAAGATGTTCATCAAAATATCAACAAGATATAAACATTAATGGAAGAAGCATTCAAAAGGTAGACCAATCGAAGCAATCATTGGAAGCTACGAACCAATTCTTGAACCATCTAAGAAATTGTAGAGAAGCACAAAGGGGTTGGTGAAAATAATAATATAAAGAGACAAATCTAGTCAACAAAGGCTCCTTGTCTTCAAGGTTCAATAGAATCACAAGTTTCTAAGAAAAATGATGAGCAATACAAAACGCTTTGTTAGAATAACAATCTTCAAAAGCGACTAAAGTCAACAGTGGCTACTCAATGTTCAATGGAATCACAAGTCTCTAAGAAAATTGATGAACAAAATGCTTTGTCAGAATAATAATCTTTAGAAGCAACTAAAGTCAACAATGGCTACTCAAGGTTCAATAGAATCACAAGTCTCTAAGAAAACGAATGAGAAACACAAAAAATTATGTCAAAATAATAATCTTAAGAAGCAAATGAACTCTATAATGGCTCTTAAAGTTCAAGTTCCATTGGAATCAAAAGTCTCTAAGAAAATTGATGAGAAAAACAAAGGACTCCATCAAAACAATAATCTAAAGAGGCAAGTCAGTTCTACAATGGGAAATAAAGTTCAAGGATCAACGGTAAGGCAAAAACAAGACTATAAGAAGAAAAAAAACTATTCCAAAGTGTCCAGCTATGTCACTTCCCGAATATCTCAATAAGAATAAGGCACAACATAGAGTAGAGGATTCAAGAGATGAAGATATAGAAGAAAATGAAATGGGAGAGGATATCAACTATGAAAGTGAGGAAACCAATGTAAAGGTTTTGCAGTTATAAGGGAAAAAGGGTATTCTTTTTCCAATCATTGTAAGTGAATATTTAATTGTGTTACTTAAATAAAATTCTCATACTCTTGTTTTGCTTGGTTTAGTGTCAAAGTAATGAAGATAAAGAGCCTCCCACTCAAGTTGAAATGTTCACTGCTACTCGACAAAGTAAGAAAGGAAATGAGTTTGATCAAGAAAGTAATCTTGCAATTGTAAGTTTACTATAACTTACTATTCATTTACTATTATTTATGTATAGAATTATTCATTAGTATTATTATTTATGCTAGATAAAGTTTCGAGACTTGGTTGAAAAAAATGGACAACGATCTTTAGAAGCCTTTCAGAGTGTTTGTGGCAAAGAAAAACATGGAAGATTTTGTTGACATGAAAGAACTTCTAACTGACTCTCTTGAGAAGAAATAAAGAAATTGCAAAACATAAAAGAGAACATCCTGAGGAGGTAAAATAGTTTAATGATAAGATACAAGAGATAGAGGAAGAACAACATAAGGAAATAGAATCAATGGAATGAAAATTTCAACTTCTTCTTAAGACAATGTTGAATCCAAACACCTCAGGATTGAATATAGAGGCTTTGGCAGCTTTGTTATCAACTCCAGCTGATGCTAACAATGCTCTACATTCTTCTACATCAACACATGCTCCTAATAATAATGAAGATTGAACTATATTACTGTTAGAACTATATTTATAGTACTGTTAGAACTATATTACTGTTAGAAATTGTACTGTTTGAACTATAATGATATTATACCTTCAGCTTTATCTACTGTTAGAACTATATTTATATATTTTACATTCTTCTTCTATATGTTGATGTTGATTGCTACTGACTTATGTTTGAATCGGTACCTTTAGAAATAGTTGTTAATTTATCAATGAATAAAGATTTATTCCTCCATGTACATACCAGATAGTTACAACGACTCACCAATTTTCATTGTTTGCTTGACACATTGCTACCATAGGCATAACAATATATATTGTGTTTGATCACTATAACAGGTGACAATGAACTTTAACTATAGTAATACCATAATTTTATATTATCACAACTGCTATATTTTCAAATTTATTATAGTATTACAATTATAATATTTCACTAAAATTATTTTCCTGAAATACAATAATTTACAAAATTAATTTTTTTTAAAATTATTTTATTTTTTGCAACGGTTATAAAGCGTTGCCATACTTTAATTAAGAAATGTCTACTACAACGATTTCTACAAAAGGAACGGTTCAAAACCGTTGGTAATTCTACCATAAAATAGTAACTAAAAGTAAGCAATGAGAACGGTTTTAACTTGGCAACAGCGTAAAACAGTTGTCGTTGTAAAATTGACAAACCATTCTGTAAGGGGTAGTTACAACTACGGTTTTAACAAAGCGTTATTGTTTCTAAAGAAAACTGTTGCGTAAGGCAAAAACAACACATTGATTCTCCATAGACAGAAAATAGTTCTCGTAGATTACTGCAACGATTTTTTTTACATTAAGCAATAGTTTTTGTGTCTTGTAGTAGGGATAAAATGTTGTAGTGTTCATATCTAATTCATCATTTCTTAAAAAATTCTAAATTTTGTTGGAGAACTTTATAGAGTATTCTAATCATGCTTATTAAAAAATCCTTCAAAAATTTTAATGATGAAGGAGAATAATATAATTAGTAATTGTTAAAATTATACTGCAGATGAAATTTGAAGTCCGACCTTATTTATCAATCTACTCCGTAACTCATCTACCTCAGTCACAAATTAAATCTTATATAGTCTGTTTTTAGTTTTAGTTTAATAACAACAAATGAGAAAAATCAGTTTAATTTTATTTTTTGTTAAAAAAAAGCAGTTGTATTTACATTGTACCAAAAAGTTTTTTTCTCTCCTAAACTAAAATCTCGTTTTGAGTCCTCTCAAACGCTAAAACAAGCAAGCTTTTTTGTAGCATAAAACAAGCAAGTAATAGCATATAAATATATGTTAGTTTCGTACATAGACAAAGATAAGAAAATGCTTCGAAAAAATTCAAAAAAAGGAATCAAAATGAACAGTCGTATTTCAAAATAAAGACGAACAGGTAGTACTGTTACTGTATGCACGATTCAATTGATTACAGTAATAAAAAAATATAAAACAAAAAGCAAAGTGAGAAAAAAAGAAAAAGAAAATTGGTGACAGCAGTAAGGTGGGTCATTGGCATTGAACTCAGACAGGTTTAGAAAACAAGATGGCTCTAAACATAACATCTTGATTGTAGTACTGGCCCGCCTAGCTTCGTTTGAAAAACTCACAGGAGATTACAAAGAACAAAGATTTGATTTGATTGACACATTCATTATTATTATGAAAATGAAAAGTGAGTTTGATTATTCGGTACATTTATAAATTAAAGTATTTTGATGTATTTGTTTTAAATTAATAAATTAATGATTATTTTTTATAAATAAAAAAAGTATGTATTGACATTCGTATTTTAAAAAATATTATTCTATAAAAAAATACCATTTCTTCATTTATAAAAATTATATTAATTTTTATATTTTATCGTAAAACATATTCAATATTTATTATTATGAGTAATAAAAATTTTTAAAAAAATAATTTTATTTTCTGGATATTTTTGATAAATAATATTTAATTATTATAATTTTTTAAATAATAACAAAAATTTTTTATAAAAAATTTATTTAATTATTAATCTAAAGGTTAAATCTAATATATAGAATTGACGGATGCATCGTATAATTTCTCAAATGAAAATATATACTTTCTTCATACTACAATAAGTGTCACAAAACCATTCCACATGATAAATAAAAAATATAATGCTAAATTTATTAAATTAAGTATACCAACCTCTATCGTAAATGCACAATGAAAGTTAAAAAGAAACAGAAAGTGAAACTTTTTTATTATAAACTTTTGTTACAAATGAAATAGTTGTTTTTTATTAAAAGGTGAATTACAAATGTGATACTCACCTCCATCTTAAATGAGAAAACATTTTTTCTTATTATAAGATCGTTTTCAAAATTTCACATGCAATGAAAAGGGTCATTTTTTTTTGCCTTTAATGATACCAATAATTATAAAAGTAAATAAATAAAATAACATATTTTTTAAAATTAATTTATCATTAGAACTATTTTTCTTTAACAGTTGTTAATTTTGTTTGAATGTCTTGCAACAAGAAATGGAGCAAATAGTTAGTCCCCTCGTCCGTATTTATGAGATCCGATTAACACTTTTTAAGTATATAAATAAGAGTTGAGTAGTTCATTAATATTAATCAATTAAGTATATATTTAAAAAAGAATAGTAAGTATGAACATATTTAGAAATTGCAAATGATTTAATATTTAGACAATTTAGCTTGTGTTTGAAATTCCATATTTCCACGATTAAAATCCAATGTTAAGGAGGAAGCTACTTTGTTGAATTGATTAGTGGACCTGGTCTAGCACATCATCACCGTGTTTCCAAACATTAGTCAAATGTTTTAAAATTTGAAAGAATTTTACCATTAATTAAAATAGAAAGTTTAACAAAAAAATTTGGATATTATAAAATCAACACTGATATATATATATATATATATCCAAAACTTTTATTTATTTAATTTCTATTTTTTTTATCCCACCATAAAATATCACACCTGTTACATTAATATTTTTATCTCTGATACACAGTACATAATTTATAAATTGTACATCAAACATTTTTGTTATAAAACAGAGTAATATTATTTGTCAAGTGTCATGATGAAATGGAATTGTCGAAAATCGAGGTCACTCTGCAAACCTTCTTAACTTTGAAAACAACATATGAATGAGGCAAAGCTAATCGCTCCCATGCAAACGTCCCTTTCTTTCTCCGTTCCCCCACCTCTGCCGCCTCTGCTTACTCTATTACACAACACACATATCCATTGGGAATGCCAACCATTCATTTCTAGCTAGGTAGGTTTTATTTTTTATAGTATTTTTTTCTTATCTATGGCCAATGGACTTTTGAGTTAAGAACATAACTTAGTTAGTTATAAACAATAACGTCAATATTTATAGTTAGTTTGCTGTAAGCAGTTGTTTTGTGGGACCCGGTGAGATTCACGTTAGTGGATTATGTCTCTAATATATTCTTAAAAAATACTATTATTTTAAATTTTTTAGGAGATATTACAATAAATTCATAAATAATTTATGATTAAACAGAACTTAACCATACACAAATAAGGTCTCAACTCACTAATTTTTTTTTATAGTATCATTAAAATTTTAAAAATTATATTGATATTTTTAATTTTTTACATTATAATCATTTTAAAATTTTATATTTGTCTTCTACGTATAAAATACTCAAATTATAAAATTATTCTCGTGATTATATTTCTCTTTATCTTATCTTTAAACATACTAGTCTTACTTCTCGCATATGCTCTTCACACACCAATATTCACATACTCCCATCATCCCCTCTTAGTTCTATGAAAGTATATTTGTGTGGATGAGTATATAATTATTGTCTCAAAATAAAATTGTGATCTATTTTAAGGAAACTTTTACATGTAACTTGATTGAAGAAAAGATAAATTTTAAAATAAAAAATATTTGTTAAAAAAATTTGAAAAAGAATAATTATTAATTGTGACAAGGTTGTGAAAACCAAATTATATAACTCTGTAGAATAATTGTGGTTTATGTGGTTTCATATATGTTAATCGGTTGTGACGAATTTCTAAATATAGATATCACGGTGTGTGTTGTTGTAATTTTGGGTTTTATAATCCATATTTTATGAGTAAAAATGTTTTTAAGAGTAAAATTATGATTGTTGGGTTATCATTACTTAATGTTTGAGTCTAATGCTATGCATGCATCTTTTCTTGTTACATTAATAAATCTAACCAAATGGTATGCATTATGTAGATTGTTACGTGTAGATCATCAGTGCATTATTTATATTAGTAGGAGTATATAGACTAAAATTTATTTTACTAATTTTTTTAATTATTAAAATTGTACTTTTTTTTATTAGGTCCAATTTTTAACATTAAAACATGTTCTCCAAAATATTTAATACGGCCCTGGACAAAATATATCAATTTTTGTTAACCAAATTATAATGTTATTATAAAAAAAGCTGGAGGAAATAATTTATAAAACAAATTACAAAAACAACTACTATAATTATAAAATAAAATAATTTTACTTTTATCTTAATTACTTTTAAAGTCATATTTATGGATGTTTGTGATGTGCTAACCTTGTAAAACTTTTTACACCGGCAAAACATATCAATTAAACTCTAAAATTTTAGTATTTGAAAAAAAAAATTAAAAACTAACTCTTAATTATTTAAAATGTCAACAAACAAAAATTTGATTTACTATCACTCTATAATAAGTGTTAAGAGTTTGATCGTCAATATATTTTTTTTAATTTACAACTTAAAATTTTTATATACAATACAATATTACACTTTTTATTTATCTGTTAAAATTCTAAAAATTTGACCACTTCAATATTTCAATTCAAACTCCGTCACCGAGTATAATAGCATGTAGATGTGGTTGTTTTTAGGTGGAGAAGAGTAAATATGATCTAAGAATAGACTCACTGAGATGTTTATAAATGGTTAGATAGATATATTTAGCCACTGTTTGGTTAGCGGTAGGACACGGTTTCTTATACCGTGTAATCAAGAAGCTAGAAATCCCAGTGGTGGTATGGCACCGTAAATTCACACAACCTTAAGGTAGCAATATCGTCCGTAGTCACAATTTTGAACAATTTTTCAAGTATAAAACCACAGTATCAGACTACATGACACACTTTCTCACGCCTAGAACATTTATAAATATACTATAGGGTATTTAACTTCAATCATCTTCCACAAAATTTCTTTAAATCTGTCTGCAGCATCTCATTTCTCTTGATCTCTAGCTCTTAATTGTTATATTTAATTGTAATTTTAGTTCCTCTATTATTACTAATTTACGGAATTAGTTTCTCTATTTAAAAATCGACAATTTTGGTCTATTTCTTAGATTTTTAAATTAAAAAATGACAATTTGATATATTTTAAATAACGTGACATACAATTCTATGATATAGAACCATTTAAATGTATTAACTATACATACGTCATTAATTAAATTAAAAATTTGAAGTTAAAATATATGTTTTTACGGCGTTTTATTCTAATTTCATGAATATTAATTATTCTACATCACCGTATCATATGTCACGTTATTTACAATATCTCACGTCATTATTTTTTAATTAAAAAATTATAGAAATTGACTAAAAGTATTAACTTTTAAAATAGAGAGATCAATTTTATGAATCTGTAAAAATTAAGGTATAAAACTATAATTAAATCTAATTTTTATATATCTTTGAATCGCCTCCTCATTTCTCGTTATCTTAAAAAAATTTAAGATGATAAATTTAGTTATTACATTATTAATATTTTATTAAAGATAAGATTGGATCTTGGATCTCTTCGTCAATATACTCCTTTACTATCTCACCTTTACTACCTCATTTTTTTTAACAGAAATATTATATTAACACCAAAAAATTTGAGACATGTGCTCCATTTGTATGAGCCACGTGGAGTATATATATATATCCAATAAATATAAATATAATATATATGTCTCATTTATTTCGATTTTTTGTGTTGATATAACATTTATGTTTTTTTAATTGTGTTTGAATAACAATGTATTAAGAGTGTATGGGTCGTACAAACTTTTATCTTTAAAGGGTCCTGTCCTCCAACCTATATAAAAGACAAAGCAACATACATAAACTACACGAGTTTTAATGCATCAATCTTACAATTACACCAAATATAACAACCACCCAACACCAAGTACTAACTTTAATCAAATCAAATATTACAGAAAAAGCTTAATTTAAAGTTTAAGTTAACGTGAAGAAGAACAAATTGGCCTTGAAACTACTCATGATATACAAAACAAATTTATAAATATTTAAAAAATTGTTTCTTTAACAGTAAAAACTTAAAAATTAAAATATATTATAAATATTATTTTGGAACGTTTTCCTAGTTGAATGAACAAACTCAGATCTTAATTTTTTTTAGTTTTAATTGTTTTATCAATGTAACTTTTTTTAGCATTCAGACATTCCTCTTAAGGAGTCATAGTCATAGAATAATACTTCGGAATATAAGGAGTAAATAAATATTTTATTTTCTAATATAAATATGTGAGATATTGTTACTTTAATCTCTAGATGCTCTGCAACCCTTCGTATAAAGTGGGTATGTAGATTGTCTCTGAATTTAGACTTTCTTTAACTCATTGTAAGTGTTGGAGTACTCTTACTCTTTGTATTTGTATTAATATATTTTTGGCTTACAAAAAAAATTTGCAAAAAAGTTTCCAAGTATATATATTCTAATTGATAATTTATGTTCTAATAAAAGACACAATTGACAAACTAAATAACTAACCATAGTCTAATATTTCAATTGCTATTGCAGTTACGCTACGAACATTTATATTATAAGAAAATATGAAAAACTGCAATCGATGCAACTTAAATTGCTGTTATGATACTGTTGTAGAATATGCAATATTACGACAATAATTATGATTGCCGACCATAATTTAAAACAATATAATTATCATAAAACACATTTTATAACTCTTTTGACTAACATGAGACATTATCAAGAGTGTTTTGATAGCCTTAATACATTCAAGAATTAGTTTAATAATATCTTGTACCACACATTCAAATATTAAAATAATTATATACTTAATATAAAATGCATGTTTGATTTTCTAATAAGATTGACAAAATTACGACGCACTTCTGTAATTTTGCATAGATGACTTCTACGATCTGTAAATTGACATATTTTAATACTATCAAATTAATTGACCAATAGTTAAATGACATGATTTTATCAACAATTACTGTTTATTCAATCAACCTTTAATATAATACCAACGTTGATGAGTTAGGAATAAATTAACTCAATTATGTTAAAATTTTGATAGTATCATGACACTTTTTTTCTTCTACATAGTACCGTAATTGTTGTCTTTTGCAAACCTTACATAGAATTTTCCAAAATCACAATAGCCATCCTTATTTTACCAAACATAAGCTAAGTTTTCTTTTACTAATAAACATAGGCAAATTCTAATATGAATCATGGTCCATTAGTTTTAAAAAGTATTTAAAAGTTTAACGACTACGTACATAGTGTATTAGAAGTAGACATTAATAATCATTATTTTTTTCATTTTAATTATTGAAATAATAACTTAAATGATATACGTTTGATAAAAATAAAAAAAATAAAAATATCTACCGCTTATAGAATATATCAATATAAATTATATTACAGTTTTATTCATAAAAAAAAATCACAAGTAATTACTTCTAAATAATATTTTGGATCATCCGTAATATTTTAATAATTTTTAAATATTGATATACAATATAAAATGGTGGGCACAAAACTTAATGTTTTTTAATAATAATAATATAAAAATGAATAATATAAAGGATCAGAAAAGGGAGATAGAACTAATCCACTTTCTAGGTCTATTCGATCCTCTAATACATAAGTGGCATTGATCTCTCTCTCATTTCCCTTTCTTTCATTCATTTATCTCCCTTCCTAAACAGTAACTCATCAATCAAGAGGATCAGATCCATAGGAAGTGTTTTATCTGTCTATCACACACACACACACAAAACTTCACACTGATCAGTCAATCCCATCAATCAAATCAACAAATCAAGAATTCAGAAAAGGAGAAAGTGAAGAATCATCAAAAAGAAAAAAAAACATGTCCTCATCATCATCATCCACTTCCTTTTCACCGGACCAGCAACAACAACTATCTCCCTCCGACCAGCTCTGTTATGTCCATTGCAACTTCTGTGACACTGTCCTCGCGGTATTATCTTATCTCTCTCACTCTCTCTCTCTCCACCCTTTTTTGATTATGAGTTAAGATCCTATATCTATATCTATAGCTTCTTCTTTTTCTTTTGTTTTTAGGTGAGTGTTCCTTGCACTAGTTTGTTCAAGACTGTCACAGTGAGATGTGGCCATTGCACCAACCTTCTCTCAGTTAACATGCGTGGTTTGCTCCTTCCTTCTGCTAATCAGCTTCACCTTGGTCACTCTTTCTTTAATCCTCAAAATCTTCTGGTATGTGTGTTTGCGCGTGCACGTGTGAATATATGGACACACAAATATCCGGACAGATAATATCTTTTTAATTAATACAAAAAAGCTAATATCTATAAAGAAATATCTACAAAGAAATATTCTATCTATCCATATATTTTTACATTCTTAATTCAGCATATATATCTAATGTTGTGTTTGAAGATTTCTATTTGAATAAATTATTTTGGTTTTAAAAAATGTGTATTAAGCTAGGGTTTTTATTAGACTAATTGTTAATGTTAATTTTTGAGGTTGCTTTTGTTTTTTATTTTGGCTATTAAGTTTACTATTTTTTGAGATGGAATTGGAAACTTTTGTTTAACAATGAGAAATGGGGTTTAATAAATTAATTATTCAGGAGGAGATTCGAAATTCACCTTCAACAAACATGATGATGAATCAGCTTCCAAACCCAAATGATTTGGTCATGAACACCATGAGAGGAGGGCCAGAAGAAATCCCTAAACCTCCACCTGCTAACAGACGTGAGAATTTATTCATCTTTGTTAATTAACTTATATATTCATATCATGATTTGATTTCATGATGAATTTTTCTTAGATTTTTTGATTGACATAACACAGACCTTTTTTCACTAGTTTTTTAATGTATATAGTTTTTGTCTTTTTTATTTTTTCATTTCATGGATTCTTCTGATACCACCATGGAAAAGCTTGGAAAAGTAAAGGAAACCCCCTGATACCCTTCTTTCCATTTTACACTTCTTTTGAGTTCATAGTTGTTTTAATCAACCAATTAATGAAGAAAAGCAAAAAAGAGAGAAGAAAAAAGGGTCCATCTCTATCAAAACTCACTTGTCAATAATAACAGTGACTTAGGTTCGTTTGATTGTTTAAAAAACCAACAGTGACTAAGGTATTTTTTCTTTAAAGAAATTTTTTTAATAAAGGGAGTACAAATCTTGGTGTACTTCAAGCGGCAAAGAAAGAACAATCTTTAGCACATTTAACTCATGCATAGCTTTTTTTTCCTCCTATATGAATTAATGTAATAAAGTTTTTATATAATCAAGTTCTACATTAATTAATTTTAAAATTAGAATTCAATTATTTTCAAATTGAAAATAAAAATCTAGAGTTACAAAAATTAAGTTCATTATTATTGTTTAAAAATTTTTGCTGTAGAAAAATAAAAGAATCAAATCTAAATTTGTTAGATCCTTTTTTCTTTTTCTAAGTGTCTATGAATGTCTCCTTACATGCAAACATTGAGTGAGACATAATTCTTCCCCCGGAAATATAGTGCTGAATCCATGGAGAGTGTGATTGTTATAGAAAATAATGATAATGACGAGGTAATGATAGAATATAGAGAGAGAAAGAGGAGAGAGAGAAAGAAGAGTATTGATTAGGCAATAAGGTCAGCTATGTCATTTAATGTTCCTGTCTGTTTGCCTGTTCAATGTCCGTGTGTTTGCATGTCCAGCTCCGGAGAAGAGACAGAGAGTTCCATCTGCCTACAACCGCTTCATCAAGTAAGTTCAATAACACTCATTTCAAATTACTAGTATTGTTTTTTTTTGCCGTTAACTAGTATTGTTTATTTATAGTCTTTGGAAGATGCTAAAAGGTGCTTTAAAGCATTTATTAATGAAAAAATAAAATAAATTTGTGATAGTTTTTTTTAAAGTTAAAAATTATTTAAAAAAACGCAAAAACAACAAAAATTCGAGGATATAAACTTAACCCTAGTAAGAAAAAAAAATGTAAAATTTGTGTATTTAATATTTTAAAATCATAAAAGTTGAACATTCTTTCTGAAAAGTTCTTTATTATTTCATTTTTGTTTTATTACAAGCCACTTCTGTTGAAGATGAAAAAATTTGAGTGTCTAGTCAACAAGGTAGCCATACAAAGCTTCCTCTCTCTCTCCCTTACTCATTCTATTGAAGCACACTTAATAAATTATATATTAAAATAAATAAATATTGTTGAAAATATAACAGTAAATCGGTATTGGTGGAATTTATTTAGTAAATATTTTTGAGATGCTCAATCGAAATTAAATACCCTTTAAATATTAATATTAAAAAATTATAAATAAACGATATAACCTATACCCAAATAAGAATATCACTACTATAGATGTTTTAAGGACATTTATTAACACTTATCATCATTAGTAAATTAACAAGTTATAATCTTAATTATTGTGTCAATATATCAATCTATAAACAATTTAATTGAGTTCAAAATATCCTTAAAAAATTTAATTAGTAGTTGAATAATTAATTACAGCTTAAATCGTAAAAAGCTGCAAGGATATTTATTATATTTTGATGCGAGTTCAAACTAACATTACCAACTTTTATAATTTAAAAATATTTAATTAGTACGTACTAAGGATAAAAATAAATTTACATTAATATTTAATTATAAAAATAATTGTTAATCTTAAAAAAAATAACTATGTAATTATTTAAAAAAAATGAAACGTAAAATAATAATATATGATTGGACGTTATCATAAAATACTTTAACTATTAATACATGGTTATTAAAATTATCTTTAAATTACTAGAGATTTGTATTATAAATAAAGTTCAAGATGACAATAAAATATAGAGTTAATAAAGACAATTTAAAGACAAATTTGATTTTCCCTTTTTCAAATTTTTGTGGATAATTTATTTAATGTTAGTGGTGAATATTATTTATAAATATTTATTTTGTTTTTATTTGAATGACATTGACAAAATATCATTTAAATTTCAGGGATGAAATCCAACGCATCAAAGCTGGGAATCCTGATATAAGCCACAGAGAGGCTTTTAGTGCAGCTGCAAAGAATGTGAGATCAATAAGATTCTAAATCTTACTTTCTTAGGGACTTTTCCCATTTTAGATTATTTTCAATTTATACTAATTATAAGAATTTTCTTTTAGTTTAATCAAGTCCTCCTACACTTTTTTATTGCATCGCTATGTTATTAAAGTTGAAAAAAATTCTCATATATGGGGTCCATTTAATTTTGTTCAGTGGGCCCACTTTCCACACATTCATTTCGGACTTATGCCTGATCATCAACCCGTGAAGAAAGCTAATGTTCGTCAGGTACTTTGAAAACCCTAGCTATACTCTTGCCTCTTTTTCTTTTGACAGCACATTAATTGAAAAAGCAACTCTTATTTCTAGGGTTTGTAATACCTAAATTCTTCATTGTGTATAGGAATCAGAGGACGTGCTTATGAAAGATGGGTTTTTCACACAAGCTAATGTAGGTGTCTCTCCCTACTAGAGAAATATGTTTGTTTATTGCGTCTAATTAAGTAATTGTACTAAGACTTTGTCTTATGCATATTAATGTTGTGCACTTCTATTAGTACTTTTTAGTGTTACAAAGTTGTAAGGTTATAATCATGAGTTGTGGAATAGGGGAGATTCTGACTAAGCTTTAGATTATAAATTCTTCAGAAAAACAAGTTGGTATGTTTTCTTTGAAATGGTCCCAAGAATGAATGACATTGGAATGTAGAAACTAGAAAGCTCTTCAATGTTTCAAATTTCTAATTATTGATATTTTTTTTAACAGGAATTGTAATTCTAATTACCCCTCCCTCCCAAAATAAAAGTCACTTAAATAAAAAAGAAAATTTTCAAGATGTCATTTTCATTTGTTATTATAAGATTGATTCTTAATTTTTTAAATTGTACCATCTATATAACTAACATTCTGCACGTTATTCTCAAAATATTAGTTTAATATTTTTATATAGTAGAAAACACAATAATAATTATTAAGGATAATTTGTTAAAAATTAAATTCTTTTTTGACAAATTTGATAAAAATTACTATTCTCTCATTTTTATTTATAATCATTTTTTAATGAGTGAAATGAGCATAAATGACATAAATTATGAGACGGAGAGAGTATTTATTAAACAATGAAAATGATGAAATTTTAAACTAGATATATTAACTTTTTAAATACGTTTTTTTGTTATACTTTATTAGGGGGAGTACTCTTTAGTCTCATTTAAAAGTAAAAATATTTAATTTCACACTTATTAAAGAGGATAATTAAGTGTATTTAATTTTTTTATTTCATAAAAATAAATGAAATACATATACTAGCTTACCCCTAATTATTGTGGTCGTCTCCTATAACATTAAAATTTTAATTTAAGAGTAATTTTGAAATAATAAAATTAAATGTGGATGAATTAGTTTTTTCAAAGCAAAACAAAAAAAAGTGTACAAAAGTATATCACATGAAGGAGATGAAGTGCCAACTAGGTTGACACCTCACAACCACCACTTATAATTTGAAGCATCCTAAAGTTTTATTAATTAATAATATAAGAAGAAAACAAAAATCTTGGGGACTACAGTAAAGCACTGTATTGTTAAAAATTTTACTAGAAAAATCCAAATGAATAAACCACAGTGGAAAAAAAAAAAGAGCACGGTGCATTATATATCAAAAAAGAAACCAAAGCAAAAAATTAACAAAATCTATACATAGATAAACTTAATCTATTGTGATTAAAATTGTAATATCTCAATTTTTTATTATTATATTTTAATAGTATAATAATATACTACTATTATTATATGTACGTTGATATGTGTTATAATTTTCTTCATGTGTGTCTAAGTGGATACGTCAGTTTTGAGAATAAACCTGATAACTAAACCTATTACTATTAGAATAACTAAACCTATTACTATTAGTATATATATAAGTGAAGGAGGATGTGCTTGCAGTTCCTGAGAAACAACAACAACGCCGAACCTTGTATTTGGTAGAATTAACACAAGACCTCAATTTTCGAAAGAAGATACACGAATACCACTTCAGTACTGATTATCTGTTCAATAAGGTGAGTGTGATTTCATAGTTACGAATCCTTATATCTGTATTATTACAAATTGGTCATTATATTTCTTTGGAGTTAAGTTCTAAATTTTTTGTTAGAATTTTACGTTGATTAAATTGATGAATTGTTACTGAAATTAACATGTACCGCAAAGATTTATTCCTATTTTCTTATTCTATACGTGCAAACTCACTACTTTTTATGTGTAAAACCCCTACTGAATTTAATTATTATTTCATTATTTTCATCAATATAACAATAAACTTATTGCTATTTCAATTTTTAATAACATGAAATTGTAACGATTAAATTTAAATGTTTGATAAATAAGCAATTCGTGTCGAATGACGGAACCACAATTTATGCTAATTGCCGTGTGAATAATTTCCAATAAGAACAAAATAAAACAACATATATCATTCCCTCACAGTCTTTAGTATATCCCCTCTCCTATTTTAAGATAAACAGTATGTACCCTATTTATATATCCTGAAACGCAGTGCAACTTAAATTTTATTTTATAGCATAGAGTCTAATTTAGTTTCACATCTAAAGGGTTTAGCTTATTTTAATTATAATATAAAATTGAGTGTGGTCATTAATAAACTCTAACTAAATATTAGTATTTGCATTTACGAGATATATATAGATGCCTATTTAAAAATCAAAACTATGTGTATATATACACACACGTTATACTTAGTTCTTTTTATCCTATTTAGTTATACATATCTTAAGTTCTTTTTATCCTGTTTAATTTTAAACAAAATCTGAATATAGTAATACGTATGTTTTAACGATATTAACTATATTTTTGAGTTATATTACAAATAGTAGATAATTTATTTATTTATTTTTAGTAAGTAATTTATTTGTATTTTGTGGTTGCGTGACTATAATTCTCTCGCAGACTATTAGAGACGACGGCTGACGAAGACGCGACAAATTAACATATCAGATTCATTTGGCGAAATCTTCGGGTGAGAGAAGGTTTGATTTTATGAGTATAATATAATGTGGGATGAACGAGAATACTGTAATTCTCAAAAATTCATCCGAGGCATACTACGTACGGTCGGGCCCTATTGAGTAATAATAATTAATTAACATATGAATGGAGACAGTGAGGACTAAAATATAGTTTAGAAACATATAGAATTTCCATGAATTAATTTATATCAAGATTACATGATATTTGATTTTATGGAATCTTAAACTAATTGTTATGGTATGAATGATATGTAATTGAGTGCTCTTTTTTTATGATTTTACTCGACTGCAACACTTGTTTGATTTCCTATTCTGTGATTGATAGGACTAGACTGTACATTGTGAGTGGTGTAGACCAAATATTAGGATTTTATTGTGATTGACTGATATACATATATAATGATGTAAATTCTGATGAATATTGTGAATTCAAACTGAGACTTGTTGAGTTGTGATAATCGAATAAGTATGAGATAGATGTTGTAGGTTTTGGAGTGAGGACTATTTTGTCATCATATAGGAAGGGTCTGACAAACCTAGTGATTATGGGAAGTACCACTGAATGAGCCTGATCGTTGAGGGCTATAGTCGAACTGTAAGGTAAGACTGATATACCTTGGGGGTATCTCTGGTGGGGAATTCCTAAGTGAATTAGTGGGTTATTCCCTAAGGCCGAGAGCTATCGTGCAACACAAGACTACCCCGACCGTCGCGTATATGTATCCCGGATTGAGTTGAGGGGATCTATGAGGACTTGGCCATTCATGAATTGTCCGTCCACTCCTGTATTAACATAGTATCAGGCCTCCTAACCAAGTACTTCAGAGTAGAATGTTACCAAATGATGAAGAAGTATAGAGTATAGGACATGTATAACATTTCACCCTTGCGACTATTTTATTGTAATTGAATTAGATTAACCTTTGATATTATGTTCTCGAATCTTTCTCTTTATTTGTGCTATTTTGACTACTTGCGTGTTTTCCTCGTTTATCTTATACTGTTACATGATTTCGAAACTCCCCCTCGTTGTTGGTGTTTGGCGTTTGCGATGGACGCAGATGAGCTACAAGCTGCAAGTGACGACTAGCTAGTACCCTCAGAGTGTCGGAAGCCATTTTGTCTTGAAGACTCTTATTATGTATTAACGTAAATTTTGAACGTATTTTATTTTGAGAATTTCCGCTCTGATAGTGACATCGGGTTGGGACTATATTTACAATTATTACTAAACTTATTTACGTGTACTTTTAAGGGATTTTGTTGTCTAATAGCAAATGAATGCACTTGAGAGCCAAATTAATAACTTGAGATGCAAACAAAAAATTGCGGAAGACTTGAAAGGCAAATTAATAACTTGAGAATCAAATTCAATCCAAAGATGATTTCATCCTTTCTCACACTCCAAGAAAAACGTCAATTTCTGAGGAACAAATGACCTCGGAAATGCACAATATTTACTTGAAAAAGTGCATTTCCAAGGAACTTTTTAAGGAACTCATATTAGTCGAAGAAACCTTTATCGGAAAATATTTCCGAGGAAAAATGTACTCATAAAATATTTCCTAGGTAATTTCTTCGTAAAAGTTCATGGAAATATGACCTTGACTTAACGTGTTGTAGTTTTAAAGAATTTGTGAAAAACTATTTGTAAGAAAATAATGTCATTTATGTTCAAGTGTTAGTGACTATTCTTTGACGTGTTGCAGTGTAGTTTTAAAGAATTTTCGAGAAATGTTCATAGAAAAAAAAATTAAATTTTGAAATTAAAAAAAAAAATATTTTAAAAAATAAATATGTTTATATGCAGAAATAATGATATTTATTTTTGAGAAAATATATTATTTTAAAAAGTAAAAACCATATTTATGAGGAAATAGTTTCTCATAAATTAATATACTATTAAAGAATCAAAATAGAATTTATGAAAATGAAATAATAATTCAAATAATTTAAAAATATTTAAAAACGAAATAAGAATTTATTGAAAAATTGAAAATGAATGAATGAAAGAAGATAAGAATGATATATTAATTATTAAAGAATAAAATGAGTGATTATTAAGTGATGAACATATTATGAAATATAGTAATTAGATTATCAGTTTTTCAAATTAATTAAAAAAAGTTTATAATAGCAAGGTCAATCTTATTGATTGATCCTAATTAGCAATAATGACATATTTTTAAGGAAATTTGTAAAATAAAAAAAATTAAAAATCAATCTTATTAATTGGAAATAATAGTACATATTTTTAAAGAATGTATAATTGATTAATAATAATGACAAATTTTATTTCTAAAAATAATCCAAATTAATTTACTATTATAAATAGGAGTCTTAGAAGATTCTCCAGAAAAAGAAAAATGAGAAAATTTCGATTGATTTTAGGTGTTTGAATTCGTCCATCAGAAAGTCACTATTGTTCTCTATTGCGCTATTATTACACAACCTTCTCTATAATCATCTATTTCAAAAAATGAAAAAACAGAGATGTAGATAAAAAGTTAGACAAAACAATCTTTCAAAATCAGTATATAAATTTTGTTTCTCTGAAACAAACTAGTATAATAGTTTTTTTGTTTTGTTTAAATTTTGTTTCTCTGAAACAAACTCAATAAAAAGGGAGACAAAACAATCTTGCAAAACAATATATATATATTTTTTTATATAATACTATCATATTTGTCGTTTTGTATGTATGATGTTATAATTTAAACAAAATTCATTTTCATATTCTAAAAATAAAATAAAATATTAAATTGAGAAAATGCATTCTTCAACAATAAGTATTATGTGAAAAATCGCAAACCTCACACAAACACTCATATGTGAGACTTCCTTATTTTTTCAATTCACACTAACTTGTTCTCATTAATATCATCATCATTTCCAACAATCTCTTATTAATATCATCATCATCATCATCATCATTTCCAACATGTATAATATCACAAATTAAATGTAGATATAAAAAGCTTCAAATTTAATTTCAACTTGTTGTAAAAAAATTTAAAAGCTCCTCCCTATCACCCTTACTCATTGTCTCGTAAGTGGACCAAAATTTCTTGTAGTTTGTTTGCAGCGTGATCCTCATGTATTTTGCGGCAACATTAGATTGTAAAAACTTAAACATTTAAATTAAAATTGTAAATTAAAACATTAATTTAAAATAGTACGAAGTAAACTAAAATGAAGTACTCAAAATAAATAGTAAATTTACTTATGAATTTCGAGAAGGCCATATTTCATATTGTCCACAAGGTTGTTGAATAACTCATTGTGCTTGCTCCTTCCCCGCTTGCTCTGCATCGTCCATCGCTTCCTCTAGTTCACATTCTTCTTGTTGTTGTTTATGCTCTAGTTGTTGTTGCTGTTGTTGGTATGCAAACCCCAGGCCAATTTTATACATACAACATACGTCCACTTATATTTTGAAGCAATAGACACATTCAAATGCAATGTTTATATGTCGGTGCTCATGATTACGAAATATCATTGCTCTAGTAGAGGTTTTTCTAAAAGGAAATGATAAATTGCATTTGACAACACGTCACCAATTATTCCAATAGGAATTATTGAATGTCCACGTGACAAATCACAACACCAATTATTCTACTTGACAAATCACATCACTAATATATGCATAAATATATATTTTATACCACATATATGGAAAGCATTTTATAAGCATATTCACTACCAACGTACAAACCACCAACAGCATATACACGACAAAGAATCACACCCCAACATATATACACATAAAGTACATGTTAAGGAAAATTGAGGCTACCCATACTTGAGCTAGCACTTCTTTACCAAAGTAGAACTCCTATGCACTAAACCTCTCACACCTTAAATAAAGGAATTAACTAAATTAATAATAAAGTCCCCAAACCCCTAAAATAAGGCCCTAATTCAGCCTACTGCAAAAACTCCCAAGGGTTTATTTTCTTTCATACCGACTAAACACACAATTCCCATACTAAATTAAAATACAGTTGGTCCAAATACATTAAGACAAATTATAACTATTACTAATTATAAACCTCAAAACACCAACACTACTTTTTGTTTTTTAAGAATTTTCCCCAAAATATCAAGGACCAATTTTTTATAGTTCAAAATCTGATGCAAATTATTTCTAAAAAATTTTCATGTCACAAAGTAATAACTCAAAAGAACTTTAAATTTTTTAAGTTTTTTTTACCAAAAAATTGGCACGGTCTATTTTTATACACAGATGTTTTCCAAAAATTATTTTCACACAACAACACCAATAATTTCATTTTTAACAAGACATAAACAAAAATTTTCTCCACAGCTTTTTGGTACCACAAATAGTATTATCCACACGATGTATATCCTATCACAACAAGAATAATATCCATTTGTGGTCAACTTAGAAAAAATTTGTGACCGAAAAGAACCCTCACAAGTTACTAGCCAAAAAAGCCATCACTAATACTAGAATTCAAACTAGTTATTATTAATGGCTTAAAAAGTCCTCACAAATCAAAAATATTTTTTACGGCTGATTGCAACTTTTGTGGCGGCAAACAATGGTCATAAAAATGTTTGAGGAAAAATTTATTTGAATTTGTGGTGGTCTTGATACTCACAACATGTTTAATTGATTTGAGATGTCAGTAGATATTTGTGGCGGCATATACCATCACAAAATTGTTAACGTTTGGCATTAATGGCGTCATAGGCTGTCAGAAACTATACTTCCCTTTCTTACCACACACACCACCACAAACGACATATAAATCTGTAGGCATTTGTAGTCGCGGGCTGCCATAAATGCACTCTTTTCTCACTATATATTCCATTCCACCATTCTTTCTCTCATTTCTTCTAACTTATCTCTAAATTTTCTCTCTACATTCCTTCTGAATTTTCTTCTCATCCTTTTATTTAAAAATATTGTAACGTTTCTCTCATTGGATTGAGTTCTTATTTCTCTCTTGTGTTTCGGTAAGTAGTTACATTACGTTTTGTTTTTTAATATTAATTTTTTTATTTGAATTTATTTAATTAATATTATTTAATTTTCATTTTGATAATGGTGTTATTGTATTGATTGCGAATAGTTGTTATTTGTTCATACTTTTTAAGTCAGACACTACTCTACATTAAATTGTATGTAATGCATTATAAATATAGATTAGCATTTTATATATTTAGTATTGAAAAAAATAATTAAATGGTTATAAAGTATTTTTAGAATGCTAATATTTTATTTTGGAATATGTAATATATTATTTTTTAAATTGATTATAATAATTTTTTTAAAGTTTAATGTTAGTAAGATTTGTTAAAAAAAGTGTTAATAAAATATTTATATTGTAAAATTTTTACTCAAAATTAAAATGTAGTTATTTTTTAAAAAGTTGATAAAATGTTATCTTTTTTATTGT
>JBBPBQ010020323.1:40697068-40733553 GCA_037974755.1 Cicer yamashitae | reverse complement strand
ATATTATGGTTTATTATGTTAGTAAAATATTATTTTTTTAAGAAATTGTAATTTTTTTCAGCAACAAAATAATACTTATAAAAAAGAAAAATATTTATAAAATTGATCTAATTATGAAATATGAATCTGATACATATAAGATATTTTGATATTATTTTCTAAAGATATAAAAGGTTCATATTTTAAAATATTTGTAGGTTAGAAAAAATAAAATTAGAAACTACGTTGTTTACATATATATATATATATATATATATATATATATATATATGATAAATAAAATTTTAAAATATATGTAAAAGGTATTCATTTTAATGTGATTATTGTTTGAAAATATTAGTAAATTTAATGATATTAATATATATTATTAGTCGTTACAAACAGTCGTATTTGTGTCTGTACAAATTTTTTATATAATTTTATTGTCTCCATTTTGATTTATAGGGACTTATTTTACAATAAAATTAATTAAAAATCATTTAATATTTTATTTTAGTTAATTATTTATTATGATTTTTATATTGTTTATTAATGTTACCTTAATTGACATATAATGTTTGTCACAAATAACAAAATAATGCTTTTGAAAAGTCTTAAACAGTATTTTGCTAACAAGGTTGAAGAATTTCATAATTTTGTGAGCGTTGAAAATTATCGAAGATGAAGGGGGATGAGATGTCCATATTGTTTATGTCATTGTAGACGTTTTAAGAGTGAAGATGAAATAAGACATTTATATGAAGATGCATTAATGCCTAACTACTCGGTTTGGACTAATCATGGAGAAGAGTCTCCTACAATGCCTAGTACTAGTATACGTTTCGAGAATAATGTTGGTCCTTCAAGTAGTACTAACATGCTAGGTGTAGATTATTATAATTATCAACACTTTGAGGTGATGAACGATTTGATTTCAGATGCTATTGGGGTTAATTTATCATTCAATGAAGATCAATACAATGACACTAACGCACTTCCAAATGAAGAAGCTAAGAGATTTTATTGTCTTTTGAAAGAGACAAATTAACCGTTGTTCGAAGGATCTCCAAACTCAAAGATATCAATGTGTATTAGACTTTTAGGTCTAAAGTCTCAATTTCATGTTCCTAATTTAACTTTAGATATGATGACTAAATTGATACTAGATGCAACACCTGCTAGAGATGGTTTGCAGCAAAGTTATGAAGATGTTAATCGGTTAG
Source organism: Cicer yamashitae (assembly GCA_037974755.1). Lineage (NCBI taxonomy): Eukaryota > Viridiplantae > Streptophyta > Magnoliopsida > Fabales > Fabaceae > Cicer > Cicer yamashitae. The sequence continues at coordinate 40,732,351 of JBBPBQ010020323.1, read as the reverse complement.
TGTCAAAGTTAGGATTATGTGTCAAGATGATTGAATGTTGTGTTAAAGGTTGCATGTGATATTAAACAAACAAATTTGGTATAAATGATGTCAATTTAGTTGAATGTAAGTTTTTTCAACAACCAAAGTATCGCCAAAGGAATAACTCTAGGGCAAGTAGGGAAAAATCAATTCCAAAAAAGGCAATGTTTTATCTTCCTATTGTTTTAAGATTGCAGAAATTGTTTGAATCAATGCAAACTGCAGGAAAGATAACGTGACATTATGAAAATATAAGAAATTTAGGTGAGTTGCGACATTTGTATGATGGTCAAGCATGTAAACACTCTGATCAAATGCATCCTGATTTTGTGTCAGATCCATGCATTTTTAGACTTGGATTATCCTCATATGTATTTACACCATATTTACAAGGATCATCTACTCCTTATTCTTGTTGGCATGTTATTGTTACTCCATACAATCTTCCTCTTGATATTTGTATGTCTGAACCTTAAATGTTCTTGGTTGTTGTGATACCAAGTCGTTCTAATCCTACAAGTGGTATTGATATTTATTTACATCTTTTGATTGACGATTTGTTGAGGTTGTGGTATGGTGTCTTGACATATGATATTGTGCAAAACAAATTGTTAGGATGTGGGATACACGGTAAATTGGATTTTCCTATTTGTACATGTCATTTATCTTATAGCTTCATGGGGTTATTCAAAACATATTTAACGTATTGTACATCTCATTTATCTTATAGGTTATTTGACAACATATTGTACATCTCATTTATCTTATAGTTTCATGGGTTATTTAAAACGGTCAGTTAAAAATAAAACTAGAGTTGAAGGCTGAATTTGTTCATCTTATCTATACTGTGAAACAACACATTTTTGTTCTCATTATTTCAATGATGACACATTGTCCCAAGTAAATGGAAGAAATGCTTTATCAATCTTTTGCTTGTCTGGTTGTCATGCTAGTAAGGATATGCCAATTGTTTGGCCAAGTGACAAAGTATTTAATGCAACTCATGTTCACATGTTGATTAATTGCACTGAAGTTAAACCATACATCGAGTACATTTTATATCTCCCTTGATCTTTAATTAATTAATTTAAATTAATATTGACAATTCATAGTATTTTAATTTTAATAAACAACATATATGGTCATCGATCAGAGCATTTTTAACTTCGGGACAATCTTCAATTGATATACATTAAAATTTCCCATCATGGTTTCAACAAAAAGTACATCTCCAAGAATTAACTCCTATCAACATCCATTTAAGGCACTTACCTATGGACTCGAGTAGAAACTTCAAAGAATGGCACACTTACTATGTCAATGGATACAAAGTTCAAAGAAACAACAAATAGTGAAGTGTGTATGAAGAGTGTGTCCAATGTGGTGTAATGGAATACTTCTATGACATAATTGAACACGATTATAAAATTGACTACACGTTCCTAGATTATGCGAAAACAATGGTGTTGTTTTACTTTAAGTGGTTTGATCTATCGAGCAGAGGTAGAAAGATCAATTTGATGACCAATATTGTAGACATTTGTTTGAGCAAAAGATATCTACTCTTTGATCCATTTGCCATGGCCCATAATGTAATACAAGTGTATTATGTTCCTTATCCATCATTAATAACAAACAAATAAGGTTGGTGTGCTGCAATTAAAACAAGACCAACAGGTCGAATTGAAGAAGATAAAACAGATCAGGACTGTAACACCCCAATTTCTTGTTATTATATTTTAATAATATAATGATACACTACTATTATTATATGTGTGATTGATATTTTCTTCATGTTTGCCTTGTGCGTTTGCCTTATTAATAGATTTAAATCATTAATATTAACTAAATTTAACTTGCTAATATAATAATAATAATAATAATAATAATAATAATAATAATAATAATAATAATAATATTATTAATAAACTCATATCTTGATAATAATAAAAACTCAACAACCTTCATCTTCAACCCTAATTTCTTCATCTTCAAATCACAAATTCTCATATATGGATCCAAACCCTAAAAATTATAATCTCTCATTTTTCTTAACATTGTAGGAGCATATCAGGAGATTGGTTGCAGGAGCATATTAACATTGTTTTTATCTATTAATTCTGTTTTGCTTTTCGATTTTGCAGATTAATAACTATTGTTTTTATCTATGAGTATTTTGTTATGCCTTTTGGTGTGACTAAGGCACCATTAGTGTTTATGGATTACATGAACCAAAAGATTCATCCTTACCTAGACTCATTTGTAGTTGTGTTTATAGATGATATCTTAGTGTACTCTAAGACTAAGGAAGAGCATGGCAAACATTTATGGATAGTCTTGCAAACCCTTAAGGAGAAACAATTATTTGCCAGGCTGTGTAAGTGTGAATTTTGGTTAGAGAAAGTGAGTTTCCTAGGACATGTAATTTCAAGAGGTGGAATAGCTGTCGATCTTGCTAAGGTGGAGAATGTCTTAGAATGGAAATCACCTAAGTCAGTGACTGAGATTATGAGTTTTCTAGGATTGGCAGGTTATTATCGTAGGTTCATAGAAGGATTCTGTAACACCCCGATTTTTAACAGCGCGGGTGTATTATTTTTTTTCAAAAACAAATTGATAAGTACCATGTCGTAACACAAATGAAAAAAGTCATAAATAAATACATCATAATATACAACCGACTAAAATAGTTTGTTTCAAATACATAAGTTCCATTGCGACAACAACATTGAAATAAGAAAAGGAGAATAAATAAAATTCTTAAATAAAATCCTAAGCTGATCATTATTCCAACTGAGGGTGACTTGGTACTGAGGATCCACGAGCGGCATCAAGCCTCACTATTTTCGATTATAAATCAAAAATCATCGCCATGCCACGTCCTCGACGTCGTTGCAATTCCAGCACGACTCATAACTCTAATAACCTGGGGCGTAAGCCCGGTCCACAATAATGTAAAGGGTCACCAGCCGAAGTTAACAAATAACATTTAGCAAAAATCCTATATTTCAAATGCTCAAAAGAACCTTTCATCTCAGCATACTCATCCAAAGGGTTTTCATATGTAAAAAATGCATAAACAATATTGGAAAATGAAGTTTTTAACAAAACTGCACTGTCGTATTCGAATACAGCATATCTTAGCCGAATACAAGTGCTAAGTCAGTAGCTAAAACTAAACATCTGTATTCGAATACAAGACAGGATGTAGCCGAATACGTGTATTCGAATACGAGACAAGATGTAGCCGAATACGACAAGACAAGTTAGTAGCAAAATTCACTCATTTGTATTCGAATACGATGTCAAAATTTCAAATAAAAACTAAACGTTTCAAATAGTTATTCGACTACACACTGCATGTAGCCGAATACAACTGCGAAATAATGCAGATTTCCAGTTTTGAAAATGGTTCGAAATCATTTAACACTTACGATACAAAGTCCATTAATAACAATTAGCAATTACGGCACAATAACAAACAACATCCGAGTATGTACATACAATCATCATAGTATAACAAACATGACTCGCGTGCCAAGCACCCTAATGCAATGCGTATATGCCAAAGCGCATGATTTCGGAATTTCCAATAAAATACCCTCCTTGAAGGGCGTAAATCCTAAATATACAGTCTCTCACAGACAACCATGAGTGCAATCTCTCACGGACAAACACGAGCACAGTCTCTCACGGACAAACACGATTTACATGCGTGTAGCTTATCACAAGCCTTACACATCAGTTAAATCCTCGTAAATCGTAATTGTACTGTCTGTCACAGGCCTAGTACTAATTACCGAGGTGCCACCTATCACAGGTCCGCACGATTTACTAGAGTGCAGTCTCTCACAAACAAGCACGACTTACAGAAGTGCAGTCGCTCACAGACCAGCACAATTTACTAGAGTGCAGTCGCTCACAGACCAGCACGATTTACAAGAGTGCAATCGCTCACAGACCAGCACGATTTACAAGAGTTCAGTCGCTCACAGATCAGCACGATTTACAAGAGTGTAGTCACTCACAAACCAGCACGATTTACATGATTGCAGTCGCTCACAGACCAACACGACACGAAAATCCTCGTAAGGATAAGATGGACCAATCAACTCATGGATCCATCCCGTGGCCCATCACGGTCACCACTTAACATCATGGCCCATCGCGGTCACCACTAATTCGCCCCTCAACACACCTCAAACACACATATATCAGTTTTGAACACATAATCACATCAAAACTTAATCAACAACTTCACACATAATCACACCACAATCATTCATAATATCAATTATGAGCACATAATCGCACCAAATTTTAATCTCCACAAATTTACACATTTATCAAATATCAAACATTCATAATATCAATTATGAACACATAATTCACATCCAATTTAATCTCCACAAATTCACACATTTATCACATATCAAACATTTATAATATCAATTATGAACACATACTTCACATCCAATTTAATCTCCACAAATTCACACATTTATCACATATCATACATTCATAATATCAATTATGAACACATAAATCACACCTACTTTTAATCTCCACAATTCACTAATTAACCACCTCAAATTTAATTCAACAATTCACACATAAACCACCTCAAATTTAAATTCTCCACCAACACACATATATCACACCAAATTCAATCTCCACAAACACACATATAGGGTCCTATATGCAAACTAAAAATTTGGAAGGTGCCCTTACCTTCGTTATCGCTTTCTCAACCGTTTTTGCTACCGTGATCAAAAACGGCAAAAACTCTCGCTCGCGTCGACACCTCAAAAGTTAGCTCACAAGCACCGTAGTGTGAAGAGGAGTAACTTTCCCTCTCGACACTTCTCAAATGGAAGCTTAGATCTAGAAGATAAATGGAGGTTTATGTTTGCAGTTTTTGAAAACCACCAACACATTTTCTTTTCTTTTCGAAACTAGAAAAGAAAGAAGAAGAAGTTCGCGAGCTCGCAGGAGGGAAATGTTTCAGCTTTCCCTTTTTCTTTCTTTGCTTCATATATATAATTACAAACAAACCAAACCACAAATATCTAAATACTCTTACACACATCACTTCACTCACATCTCAATCTATTTTGATAAAAATATCTACTCTCGTCGCAACTCAATTGACAGATAAAATTTTCAGCAACAAGTGATATTTTAAAAAAATTGCCCGATATTAAATATACTAAAATTGCATAATTTAGAGTTTAAAAATTGAGGGTCTTACAGATTCTCCATGTTGACCTTACCTTTAACTAAGTTGACCCGTAAAGGGGAATTGTTCGTGTGGGATACACAATGTGAGAATAGTTTCCGAATGCTAAAGAAACGATTGACCTCTACACCAATCTTAGTGTTACCTAACCCAAGTGAACCCTTTGTAGTATATTGTGATGTGTGTGGTTCAGGATTATGTGGAGTACTTATGTAGGAATGGAAGGTTGTAGCGTATGCTTCTAGGCAACTGAAGATTCATGAGAGGAACTACCCTACCCACGACTTAGAACTAGTAGCAGTTGTCTTTGTACTTAAAATGTGGAGACACTATTTGTATGGATTTGGATTTGAGGTTTTCAGTGACCATAAGAGCCTTAAGTACCTTTTTGACCAGAGGGAGTTGAATATGAGATAACATAGGTGGATGAAATTTCTTAAAGATTTTGATTTTGAGCTTAACTATCACCCTAGAAAGGTCAATGTAGTGGTCGATGCCTTAAGTAGGAAGACTTTGAGTGTGTCCGCTTTAATGGTTAAGCATAGTGAGTTGTTGGAACAATTTAGAGACCTTAGTTTAGTTTGCGAAGTGACACTAGAAAGTATTAAATTGGGAATGTTGAAGGCAACTAGTGGACTATTAGAAGAGATTAAAAAGAGTCAGAAATTGGATTTACACCTTTTGGATAAGTTAGAGTTGATTAACCAAGGGAGAGAACCTGATTTTAAAATGGATGTGGATGGAATTTTGAGATTTAAGGATAAAATTTGTGTAACAGATGTAGATGAGTTAGAAAGTTGATCTTAGAGAAAGGATATTGGAGTTGTCTAAGTATTCACTCTGGAGCCACAAAGATGTATAAGGACCTTAAGAAGATATTTTGGTGGCCTAGAATGAAAAAGAATGTTGCAGAGTTTGTGAACGCTTGTTTGACCTATCAGAAGTCTAAGATAGAACACCAAAAACCTTCAGGCTTGATGCAACCTTTGATTATTCCCGAATGGAAGTGGGATATCATCTCTATGGATTTTGTTGTAGGCTTACCATGAACAACAAAAAGGTATGATTGTATTTGCGTTATCGTGGATAGACTAACTAAATTTGCTTATTTTATTTCGATGAGCATAACTTATTTTATGGAAAAGTTAGCCGAGCTATACATAAAGGAAATTATGAAGTTGCATGGAATCCCATCAAGTATAGTGCTAGATAGAGACCCTAGATTTACCTCGAAGTTGTGGTAAAGTTTGCAGAGCGCTTTGGGTACAAACCTTAGGATGAGTTCAGCGTACCACCCACAAACTGATGGTCAGACTAAAAGAACCAACCAATCTCTAGAAGCCTTGTTGAGGGCTTGTGTGTTGTAGCAGAATGGGAGTTGGGATAGCTTTTTTCCACTTATAGAATTTACCTATAACAATAGTTTCCACTCTAGCATTGAAATGACCCCCTTTTGAGGCGTTGTATGGGAGAAGGTGTAAAACCCCACTGTGTTGGTTTGAGACGGGCGATAACCTTGTGTTAGGACCTGAGATTATTCAACAGACTACTGAAAAAGTAAAAATAATTCAGGAAAAGATGAAAGCGTCCCAGAGTTGACAGAAGAGTTACCACGATAAAAGAAGGAAAAACCTTGAGTTTCAAGAGGGTGAAAATGTATTTCTCAGAGTTACTCCAACAACTGGGGTTGGGGGGCGTTAAAAATGCAACAGCGTACTCCTCGGTTTATAGAACCTTACCAAATCCTTAAACGTGTCGGTAACGTAGCATATCAGATCGCGTTACCTCCGTCTCTTTCTAATCTTTATAGTGTCATTCACGTGTCTCAACTTCGCAAGTACATTCCCAGTTTTGAATATGGGCTAAGTAGACACACCAAGATTTAAGAATAAGTGAAAAAGGTTTGTGCTTGTCGTTTGCAAATGTTGTCATGCTGCATATATCATACTAATTCCTAGAAGAAGAAAAAAAAGAAACAACACTAAACCTTGCATTTGGTATAATTAACATAAGGCCTCAATTTTCAAAAGAAGATAGACGAATACCACTTCAGTACTGACTTTCTATTCAATAAGGTGAGTGTGATTTCATAGTTATAAATCTTTATATCTGTATTCTTACAAATTGGTCATTATATTGTTTTGGAGTTAAGTTTGGAATTTTTTTTAGAATTTTACGTCGATTAAATTGATGAATTGTTTCTGAAATTAACATGTACCGTAAAAACTTATTTCTGTTTTTGTTTTCTTTGAGATTATCACCTCTCATATTCATCTTTATCATATAACTTTTATTTTCTATTTTCTTATTCTATACGTACAAACTCACCACTTTTTGTGTAAAACCCCTACCGACTTCAATTATTTTTTCATTATTTTAATCAATATAACAATAAACTTATTACTATTTCAATTTTAAGAAACATGAAGTTTGTAAAGGTTAAATTTAAATGCCTGATAAGTAAGCAATTAGTGTCTAATAATGGAACCACAATTTATGCCAATTATGCTTGAGTAATTTCCAGTAAGAACAAAATAAGGCAACTGATATCGTTCCCTGACAATCTTTAGGATACCCCCCCTTTGCTATTTTAAGTTAAACATTATACACCCTATTTATATATCTTGAAATGCACTACAACTTAAATCTTGTTTTATAGCATAGAGTCTAATTTTGTTTCACATCTAAAGGGTTTAGTTTATTTTAATTGTAATATAAAATTGTGCAATGTAAGTAATAAGTTGTAATTAAATATTATTAGCTGCATTTCATGTGAAATATATAGTCACCTATTTCAAAATCAAAACTGTCTATATATACATGTTATATTTAGTTTTTTTTTGTTTGGTTTTAAACGAAAATCTGAATATAATAATATGTATATTTTAATGATGCTAAATATATTTCTGGGTTATATTACAAATAGTAGATAATTTATTTATTTATTTTTAGTAAGTAATTTATTTGTATTTCGTGGTTGTGTTGCAATAATTCTCTCGCGGATTATTAGAGACGATGGTCGATGAAGACGCGACACATTAGCAGATTATATTCATTTGGCGAAATCTTAAATCGAGGTAAGGGGTGAGAGGAGATTCGATTTTATGAGTATAATATAACGTGGGGTGAACGGGAGAGCCGTAATTCCTGGAGATTCCTCTAGGGCTTACTTCGTATCGTTGAGCCATACGGAGTAATAATAATTAAGTAATAACATATGAATGGTAATAGTGAGGACTAAAATATGATTTAGAAACCTATAGAATGGCCGTGAATTAATTTATGTCAAGATTGCATGATATTTTATTTTATGAAATCCTCTGCTAATTGTTACTATATAGATGATGTGTATCTGAGTGCTTATGTTTACATGAATAAAATTATAATTTTACTTGAATTCACCACTCGTTTGTTTTCCTATTTTATGATTGATACAACTAGATTGTTCATTGTGAGTGGTGTTGTTACAATGTTTATATTTGATTGAAATTGACTTATATATATATAATGATGTAAACTTTGATGATTATTGTGGAATAACTGATCTTTACCTAAACGTAAATTTTGATGAATATTGTGAATTTAAACTGAGAACTATCGAGTTGCGATCATCAAATAAATATGAACTAGATGTTAGAGACTTTTGAAGTGAAGATTATTTTGTCACCATATAAGGAATGTCTGACAAGCCCAGTGATTTCTGGGAAGTACAATTGAATGAGCCTGTTGTGGAGGGCTATAGTCGAACTGTAAGGTAAGACTAATAGACCTTGGGGGTATCTTTGGTGGGGAATTCCTAAATGGATTAGTGGGTTATTCCCTAAGGTCGGGAGCTACCGTGCAACATAAGAGTACCCCGACCGGCTCGTATATGTGTCTCAAGTTAAGTTAAAGGGATCTATGAGGACTTGGCCATTAATGAATTGTCTGTTCACTTCTGTTGTGGCATAGTATCAAACCTCATAACCAAGTACTTCAGAGTAGAATGGTACCAAATGATGGAGAAGTATAGAGTATAGGACATGCATATTATTTCATTCTTGTGATTGTTTTATTGTGATTGATTTGGATTAACCTTTGATATTATGTTCTTGAATATTTCTCATGTTTGTGTCAATTTGACTACTTGCGGGTTCTCCTCGCTTATCTTATACTGTTACTTGATTTCGAAACTCACTCTTTGTTGTTTGTGTTTGGCGTTTGCGATGGATGCAGACGAGCTGCAAGTGATGACTAGTACTCCTTGTGTGTCAGAAGCTGTCTTATCTTGAAGACTTTTATTATATGCCTTTCGTTAACGTCATTTTTGAATGACTTTTTATTTTTGGAATTCCTGCTTTGATAGTGACATCAGGTTGAGACTATATTTGCATTTATTACTAAACTTATTTACTTGTATTTCAAAAGAATTTTGTTGTTGTCTAATATTATGACTTTTAGTTGTTAAATTTGATGGATATTTTTGGATTAATGTGACGTGTTAAGTGATTACGTGATACTCTTTACCTTGTAAAAATGTTTCAAAGTTTATATATATGTATTTTTTTTCTTGAAGAATTTCATTACTCAAAGTCAAAATTCAAAAATATTAATTAGAGGTTTAGGGTGTTACAAGGGAAAAGAAATTGCATATCAAATGGATGAAGTTTCAAATATGGATCGTGTGATTGGAAATGAGACTATTAGTTGACTTTGTCAATAGTCAAACACTCAGGAAAAAGTCGATGAACAAGAAATAAAAGAACTAGAGGATGATGAAGATAGTGACTTAATTCACTTATCAAATGACGACGATGATGATGTCGACAATTAATTAATGATGTTAAATGGGAACTACAATTTATATATATAATTATTCGTATATTTCTTTATTTATGTTTTACTGTATACATATATATATATACACACACACACACATACATGGTATCAGTATCAAGAGCAGAAGGATAAATATCGGCTGGACTACAAGAAATTTCCAAAACATCACGTGGAAAAGGTTTTTAAACCATGTGTTATTAACAACCCATCCATCATGCCTATGCCGATGATTAGTACTAGCAGTAGAGCTATTCCTCTACATCCCGAGGTCCCTATAGAGCCTTAACAATGGAATCTGGGTGTATTGATTGCTATGATCGTACTGTCATTATTCCAGGAGAAGATGAGTATATATATATATACTAATACTAATTAATTAAATCTTGTTAATTATTCTATTTTAAATTATTTTATTAATTACTTTTTACATTTAATTTGTATGTGGTAAAGTTATTTTCCTTTTAAATCATCTACAAAGGCAATTTTTGAAGTTATACAAGCGAAATACAAAAAATCATGGTTGTCTTGGGGTGAAATAAATGAGGATAGAGCACCTCAATTAATGAAGTTAATCAATTTTTGCATTGTTTAATAGTAAGCAATTAAATTAATTTATTTAATTACTAATATATATATTTGCATGCTTAAGTTATATTTATAATATATATATATATATAGTTTTTTAATTTGAACAAACAACAGACAAAATGTACTTGGAGAAAAGAACATGACGCTCTAATTTTGGTTGCTTTTGACCATCAATTCTTGAAACGTTTATCATCTTAGTTGCCGTGCACACATAACAAGAGTGAGGAGAAACCACCAAATTGGATTCATGAAAATGTTTGGAGCTCTTTATGGAAGTAATGGAACACAAATGCTTACAAATAGAAAAGATAAAAAACTAAGATTAATAAAGCATCTGAGATTGGTACCAATACTTACAAAAGTAGTAATCATTATTAATATATATCTATTAATTTATATTCAATTAATTACTAAATTTCAATAGTTAAACTTGACAATTAATATTTTAAGAAAAACAACTGGGCCGAGAGGTCACTCGTGCTAAGATACATCACTATCTTCATGTTAATCTTGAAACAAATGAGTATATTGATCAATTCTCACAAATGATTTAGGTATATATATAATTAATTAGTTCTTACATTTAATATGTATTTCATTAACTATATATTAATTATAATTAATTAGTTACCTAAATTATTATACATTAATTAATTAGTTTTAATTTTATTAATTTATTTATATTTTATACAAGGAAAACTTCAACAAGTCATGGAAGAATGGGATGATCAGTAAGCGACTCTTCTTCTTGCTCAGTCAACGGGTCTATTGGAGTGAAAATAATATGAGACTGCAAACTTTATGATCATCAGTAGTGACAAGTATAAAAAATGTATGTTTTGCGCCGATAGTGTATCGTCAACACTTCTAAAGGGTCCATAAGGATATATTTAGACATAATCTTTTTCTTATCTTAGTACAGATCGATCTTATTTTCCGTCAATAACTGTTGACAATTAAAGGAACAATGGATGGTTGAGCAAGAAGAAAAAACACAAGTGGTGATACAGGCAATATTTGAAAAATTAAATGCAGAATGACAACAAAAGTTTCTTGCGGCGCAACTGCAACATCAATTTTCATCTCAACAATTTCTTCCTATTTTTCACCAGCAAGTCCCGCCTCAACAACAACAACAATATCCACAACATCCATCGACGTTCCAGTAACAACAACAATACTCCCAACAACAAAAACCTCCAAACTTCCAACAACAACAACAACAACAACATTGAAACTCCGCCTTCCAACAGCAACAACTATCAATGTTCCAGTAGCAACGATCTTTTAATAATTATCAATATGTGTCATCTCTTTCACATCAGCCTCTAGTTGATCAAACTCCATACTGACCAACTATGCAAACAACTAGCTTGATTAGACCAGATTTAAATCAGTCTCAACCAGTTATGGCTTTATCGACTAATGGCGGTGTACTTAAAGATGACATGCAATTTCAACACATGTTGTCAATACCACTTAATAGTTTTGAAGAATTTTTGTCTTCGGGTAATATTCCACCAAATAATAATGGAGGGAGTGGAGCTAATGAGGGGAATTATTTTTACTTTTTTATTTTAATTTTAGGAATAATAAAAAAATTTGGGCTGATACACATGCAACTATTTGATTTTACACCTTTTTACTGGGTAAGTTTCTAGGATATTTTGAATTTTCCATAGGATTAGACATCTTTCTTCGATCTCTGTCTTATAGAATCATATTAGTTGGACTTAGAGGAAGTGACAATATACTTCATCGGAGGAATCTTCTTGTTCCTTTGATGTCTTACTAATTCTTCTTGATTGGTCTTCACGTTGAACCAGAGGAAACGTTTCTTGGTTGACCGTTGCAGTAGAGGAATCTTGATATTAATTCTTGAAGGAATGTTGTATTAGAGGAATGCTTCACCTTCAATGTTTTCTTCAAATGCTTGAAAAATGTTGATTTTCTTCATACTCATGCTTGATCAATTTTGAATAATTTCTTCATGTCTTCTAGTGATTAGAGGCTTTGAACAGAGCCACTTGTTCTATCTATAGATAAGATATTTATCTTCTTGTTCAGATGATGACTTCACATTGTAATGTGAACACATATATGAGACCATAACTTTATTGCTTTGATCATCATAACTTTCTTTTTAGTTATGACTAGCTATTCAATTAGTGAACACATTGATTTGTTCATTAGTTGATAACATCTTTGTAGAATGAATAGAACACAAGAAATGGCGGGGGGTTTTGTTTGTGTTTTTAAAACTTTTGCGCTGCTATACTCAAAGTAAAGAACATAATGCAGGAGTGTATAAAACAGAGTAGAGAGACACGACAATTTATCATAGTTCACCACCAACACCATAACTATGTCCAGTCCCTTCAGCTTGAAGGATTTAATACACTAAATTGTCACTGAATTAGACTTACACTTGAACACCTACTAGTCACACTGACTGTGTTCAATCTTCTCAACCTTCTAGCTTAGTATGATCAAGCTTTTGAGTAAGTTAGCCGCTACAGTGCTAGGTTACAACAAAAAAGGTATTGGGGTTTATCTGAATAGGCTGTTGCAAAGAGTGTTTACAATTTTTGTTTCAGAAAAATTCTCTTAGAACTAAAAAGATGATAACAACAATACGTATATGATTGTATCTTGTTGCTTGTATGTTGTGTATTGTTCGCTGTTGTTGTGCTTTCTCGTTAAGGGAGGCATGTACTTTAGGGAGTATAATTAGTGTTTCTGGTCGTTGTATTGATTGCTAAAAATCAGGATAATTTATGAAAATTTGCATCGTACCTTTGTAGAATGATTTAATAGAGGGACTTTCCAAAAGAGACTGATCCTGTACTGATTTGGCGTGTTTGTTTGAAACAGTTGGAAATCAGAGGGAACAATGGCCACATACTGTCTTGAGATCTTTATACTAGTAGCTGATTTAGGATGTGTATCAGAGGATGCAGAAATTGCTTTGTCTTTAGAGCGTTGAAGTTTTCATAACATTGACTTTTTCAGAGGATGGAACTTCGGAGTCAGACGTTTGATATGATTGTCAGAGGCAGAGACACAAGAATTCTTGTCACACTTATCATAGGCAAAATAATTCTTGTTACGCTTTATTAGAGGCAGACTATTAGAATTCTCGTTTGAGTTCGTTAGATGCAAAAGCGCCATGACATTGCTTTGCGCTATCAGAGGCACTACAACACAATGATGATTCGCGTATCAGATTTAGCAAAAAGAGGGAAATACATGTTGTATTTGTTGTCTTCGTCTATATATATTAGAGGATACACTGATAGTTTGTTGCCCGAGCATGTGAATTCGAACCTGCGCACTTAAATTCAAAGTTAGAGTATCAAATTGTTCCTACAAACGATGTTGTTATCATCAAAATAAGTGAGGAGCTTATTTCTTCAAATCAACTTGGTTCCAACAATCTTGTCCATATTTCACATGTAAATGATTATCCCTTCATCACAATTGTTTATGTTACTTCTGTGAAATAGTCAAAAACATAGATTTTTGCTATGTCTTAAACTAATATGCACATTTAAGTATTGTATTTGAACCAATCTGATACTTATAAACTCCCCCTTTTTTATGATGACAAATAACTCTACAATTTTTTGAACAATTTTCCTTTAAAAATGAAATAATGAAAAATAGAAAAATAAAAATATGAATTGGGAAAGATCCTCCTAAGTCCTATATCTAAAAGTATTAAAAAGATAATAAGGAAAAAAATGCTTAGACAAAAAAATGCCTATAAATGCAATATGAGATGTATGGAGCATCACACATTTTAAATCAAACATATGTTCAATTAGAATTCAAAGGTTCGCTTTTGATTTTGATAAACATGTTATGTTATTGCTTGTATTAAAATTATGATTATATTTTTCACAACATAACAAAATTTCTCAAGCTGCTAATTTCATTAGAGTGAAATTTATTTAGTGGAAAAACTTATCGTTAAGATCTTTTGAGGAATTTAATAACACGATCTTGATCTTTGTATTTTCGCAAATCGTTGGCAGCACCACATGTGCATTGAATTGCACAGGTACAACCACATGTAAGTCAAAAAGAATGAATTTTTTCCCAAAGAATGGTCAATTTATTGAAGTAATTTGAAATGTCAAGATTACTTTGATGAAGACGAGTAAAATCATCCTGAATGTTAGAAATTTTGAGTACATCACCCTGTCAGAAGCAATTTTCCCAATTTTTCCAAACAAGAGTATTGTTATTGATCCAAATAATCTATTGAGCAATTCTCTAAGAGATGGATCCTTGTAACCAAAAACGAACCATGTTGTTGAAGCATACCCATTGACCGTGAAGTGCATGCGCAAAAGCCGGTTGGAAAAATGTTTCATTGATGAATTTAAGCTTGTTCTAAGAAATTAAAACAACTTTCATAGAACGACCCCAAGAATTATAGTTTTTACATTCTAGAAGAAGGGGTACGAGAGTTAATAAAGGGTTCTCAAGGGTTTGAGAGATTTGAAGCAAAATTAGAGTAAGCATGTCCAGCCATTGATGAAGATGCAGAGAAAGAAGGACAGGAAAGGAAGACAAAAAGCTGATACAATATTAGAATGAGAAGAATAAAGTTGTACATGAATATACCTTGTGGGTTTCAATTAATGATGAAAGTAGAGTTACATTTATATTTTTAAGGCCTAGTTTAATTGTCAAACATCAAAATTGTTAGGCTAAATATCATATCTCGAGTTTGAACTTGAGATTTACAATTAGGAGTTGGAATATATTAGGCCGTCTGTTAGGGGCCTATGGCCTAACCTACTTATGACTTGACTTGTTTAATAAAAACACTAGACTCAGACTTTTTTTAAAGCCTATTATTTTAAATAGATTAGGCTTAGACTTATAAAAAAACCTATTAGGCCTGATAGACCAACCTATATATATATATATATATATATATATATATATATAATTATTATTATTATTATTATTATTATTATTTATTAACATTGTTAAATATTAGTATTTGTTATTTTAAATTTATTAATTATGTATACATTTTGTTTCTTTTTTTTTAAAAAAAGGTGTTGCAGACTTGCTAATTATAATTTTATTAGTTTTTCTTATGTTTATTATTTTATTAGTTTTCATTATATATAAAAGCCTAGTTTAACCTATTTAACAAAATATAAAATATACTATTTAAATGCTTTAATGTGAAATAGGTTTTCAGGCCAAGTCAGACTTGTCAGTTACAGTTGTGTGCAAGTTTCGTTAGCATAAAAAAAATAAAGTTACAATTTAATAGATGAAAAAGATGATCCCAAATTGTATTTATACATCAATGAAACTCTAACTAACTAACTAAAATAAAGGAAAACAAAACAGATCTCTAACTAATTATTAATTAAGGGAAAAATACAACAAAATTGAAGTAAAACTAAGTCTACACTTGTGTATTTCTAATATAAGGCCCAAAAAAACAAACTACATATACATACTAATTCCGAGTAGTATTAAAGGGAGATAAAACATATATTACTTAAAAGCAAAACAACATCCAGCAAATTGTACGTAGAATAGGAAAAATTGATTTTCACATAATTATATTACTAATGATTGTTCTCACAAGAGAATAATAAGAATTGCAAACATGTTTCAGCAACAACAGAGCATTTTAAAATGCTTAATATAAGGGGTGGAAAGATAGAACCTTATATTGTGAAACAATGTTAACTATGAAAAATAAATTTTTGAGATTGTTAGAAAATGTTGTCTACCAACTCTTTAAGTCACAAATAATCACGAACACTATAAATTCTTTATGTATCACTAATCATGATCACGAACTGAATCACAAACATGAATCACAACAAATTATAGTATGAGACGTGTGACGGTACTACTATTTTCAAAATTTTATTGGTTTGAAATGAAATAATAAATGTTATACCCAAAAGAAATAATTTAAGTGAAAAACTCATTTACAAAATAGCTCCCAAATATATATTTTTCTCAAAATAAAATAAGTTTTATCTAAAACATTGTCCTCATCCAAAGCAAAAATGTATGTTTATATATATATATATATATATATATATACTAAATCTTAGACCCTACAATGCACGAGAAAATTATATTTTAAAATTAATAATTGATGTTTTAAATAAAAATAAATTTAAGACTTGATAAAATTGTATAACTAAAAGATATAACCATCCATCAAATTCAAACTTGACACGTTTAAGTAAAGAAAATTACAAATGTACAATCAATTTGAAAGAAAAATAACTCCTCTACACAAACAAAAATTACATACTATAACAAATACAAAGTAATCGAGAAATGAAAATCAACTACCGGTGGAAAAAAACTTGATTGATACTCTGTTGTACTATTACCCTTGAAATATACTTATCAAATTGAGCGACTACCTTACATGCATATTAACAATTACATGGCAACTCTAACCAAAAATCTATTCCCCTCAATGTGATATAAAAAGGAAAACTACCACATCCCAAAAAAAAGAGAAAGAAAAGTAGTCACGTTTATGAAACTGTTTTCTACGATGTATTGGAGGAACAGTTATTTGACCATTGTTAAGTAAAGTGAGCACCTTTTGAAAACTGTTGCCTCTCTTATATATTGTGAGAACAAATTTTTGACTGTTGTTTGGTAAAGTGAGTATATTTTGAAAACTGTTGCGTCTTTTGTATTGTGGGAACGATTTTTTTTTTTATTATTGTTAGCAAATTCACCTCGTTTTGTAAACCGTTGCCTCATACTTATAATGACAACGGTTTTTTACCAATTGTTAAAGAAAGTACTAAAGCTTAAAATGTTGTAGTGATATAATGTTAATAAAAACGAAGGAGAAATAATGATATTTTGAAACTTTAAATTTGTACCATAAAAGTTTCATGATAAAAATAGCTTAGACAAATATAACAAAGGATGACACAAAAAACACATAACAAAAAGTTAGAGGAGAAAGTGTTGTTTTTGAGTTTCAGAAATCTGATTAAAAATTACAATTTATGCCACCGAAGATATTACTGGGTTGAGTCGCGGACTAGGTTGCTCTCTTTAAGACATTTCGTGGCACTGCCCAAATTGTGCAAGGCAGACTATCAACCACGAAGTCCCCAGGATAAAACAACCCAGATTCACTGTATCGGAGTTCCACTGCACCGTAGAAAACCGTTCTAGAATTACACCCTCAATATGGCGGTTAAAGTCACTCTCAATATGACGATTAAAGTCATGCAATATGGTACTATGACCACTCATAAATCAAAAGGACTACGACACAAAAAAAAAAACCGCTCATAGTGGTATGACAAAAAAATTTCTTTCCAATGTGGGACTTGAATTTTAAAAAACATGTTCCTTTCCACTTGAATTTACAAAAAAAAATTCTTTTCAATGTGGGACTTCCACAAATTTTTAAATTCACACAATAACATACTCTATGTTCCAACAATCCCCCACTTGAATTTAAAAAAGTGTTTATGAAGTAGCGTCAAACGCTTCTATAAGATCGTGCATAAACATAGGTGAGTCTATCAAGAGTACTCCTGTAGCTAGGTACTCCACTCCATATAGAGTATAGATCTCATTAAGAGTTTCTATTACCTCATCCTATTATCGCTTCAGGAGTCATGCTTCTCTAATTTATAATAGCATGTTCGTCTCATATCACTTCACAGCTTGTTATTACCCATTGAACCTAATTCTTGGGATCTCTAGTCTTTTAGGTCAGGTTACCATCATGAGTGACTCTATAGGCGTTAGTCCCATCCTTTTGGATGTATTTATGACTTTCTCTCTAGCTAATCCTTTTGTCAAAGGATCTGCCAAATTTTCATCAGTGCGTACATGATCCACTATAACAACTCCTTTAGAAAGTAACTCTCTAAAGGAATCAACACATCTGTCATAGGTTTTTGCCATAAAGGAATCTCAACTAGCAAACATCTCAATCAGCTCGCTTCTTCACTAGTAGTAGCTAGTGCTATCATTTCAGACTCCATAGTGGATTGAGCCAATGTCGTCTGTTCTTCGATTTCTAAGATACAAACACCACTAGCTATACTAAAATATAGCCACTGGTTGCTTTGGAGTCATCCGATAAAAGGTTCCAATCAGCAACACAGTATCCTTCAAGGATGGCAGGAAATCTTTGATAATGTAATCCGAGACTCAGAGACTCATAGACCTTTTGTAACATCCTGATTTTTCACAAAGTGCGAGTGTATTTTTTTTTTAAATAAATAAATTAATGCTTTTGGATGAAATATTTAAGTCGTAACACATCGATAAAAGCCACAAAATTTACAACAGCGGAAGTAGTTTTTGAAATTACAAGTCCAAAGTATGTAAACAGAAAAATACACCGGGGCTATGAGACTTATCAGACATAGCTCATATCCCTGGGGTATCCTCTGCCGGCACCTGTACAAACATTTTAACTTCTCCAAGTCACATCAAAAAATTACACGGACCCATCAAAATAAAAGTCAGGCTGACAATATAGGTACAGTCTTCCCAAAATAAATAATTACAACTACAAAAGAAAGACTTCTAGTTCCTATACAGTCGCCTAATCTGATCATGATACAAAAGCTATACAGCCCAGGTGATCTCCACGCGCCCATCACAAAACTCCTGACCCAACTCCGATCAGGCATAACTGACTACCTTGCCCTCTCCAGGGTACTAACCGGTAGGACGATCCTGAATCTCATCTGAGGGCAAAGCCCAGTTCCACAAAAGTTGTAAAGGGTCACCAACCAAAATTAACAATTACCACGTAGCATTTAAATTTTAAATGCATAAAATCACCCTTTAACTTAGCATGCATCTAGAAAGGGTTTGCATATGCTAAACATGCATAAACAAGGTTGAAAAATGAAGTTTCAGACAAAATTGCACTGTTGTATTCGAATACAGATGCGAAAACAGCAGAAAAACAGCAAAAACAGAAAAACAGCACAAACAACACCATTGTATTCGACTACAACCTCTGTGTAGTCGACTACACTTTCGAAAATGCAAGTCAGAGGCAAAAACCATTCAATTGTATTCGACTACATCCTCTGTGTAATGCAAGTCAGAGGCAAAAATCATTCAACTGTATTCGACTACAACCTTGTTGTATTCGAATACAACTGTAAAAATGACAGATTTTCAGTTTTAAAACATTTCAAAATCATTCTAACACTTTCAACACTCAATCAATTAATCACCATCATCAAATACAACTCAATCACACACCACAATCAAGTACGCATAAACAACCATCACAGTATATCAAGCATGACTCGCGTGCCAAACACCCTAATGCAATGCGTATATGCCAATGCATATGATTCCGGAATATCATCAAAACCCTCCACGAAGGGGCGTAAATCATAATTGTACGGTCTCTCACAGGCCAGTACTAATTACCGAGGTGCAGTGTCTCACAGGCAAGCACGATTTACTAAAGTGCAATCTCTCACATATTAGTACGACACGATAATCCCTATAAGGGTAAGATGAACCAACAATTCACATGGAATCATCCCCCATACGGATAAGATGAACCAACAATTCACATGGAATCATCCCATGGCCCATCCGGTCACCACTATCACCATGGCACCATTGCGATCACCATGTACTATGAAATGCATGAGCATACTCAGACTCTCGACACCACAATCATTAAGTAAATGTAGCTATTAAAAAATTCCCCATTTTTAATGCTCATTTAACACTAATGATTCTCAAATTTAACGAATAGCATACTCAACGCATACAATCCTCAAATCACATGAAATTGAATTCACAAATCATATTGAATTCAAATCACCACATATACAATCTCATCAATTCATTTCACACCAAATCAAAATTCACACATAAATTGCATTTATTCAAAACCCCACATCTTCAAACATCAAGCAAATCTCCACATTCATAATATCACCCATAAACACATCAATCACACCAAGCAAAAATCACCACCACCGACACCTCAAAACTCATGAAATTCAATTTCACCATTTCACCCATAAAATGCATTAAATTCATTTCCTACAACATTACACCTTAAACTCACCAAATTTATTTTCCAAAATTTTCAACCAAAACACACCAAATAAAAACTCCTAATTGTTAAACATAAACCACCAAATTTCTTTTCAACAACTCACATAAATCCCATTAAATTCATTTTCCCCAAATACACACATAAACTCCATCAAAATCAAACCCCACAAATACACATATTGAGTCCTATATGCAAGCTAAAAATTTGGAAGGAGCACTTACCTCGACGGTAGCTCGAACGGCCGATTACGGCACCGTGATTAAATTCCGGTAAAACTTCGATTCCCAGGACGCTTTAAAAATTAGTTCACTAGTACTGCAATGTGATAATGAGCAACTTTCTCTTCAGTCACTTCGCGAGAGGAAGCTTAGATCTAGGTGATATGTGAGGTTTTTCGTTTGGGGTTTTTTGAACACAAACAAAGGAAAGAGAGGAAGATGGAGTAGCGTACGCGGAATAGAGGAAAATGTTTTCTTTCTTTCCTTTCATATATATATATATATATATATATATATATCCCAAACCAACCAATTTCCAACACTCTCACACACACCCCAACAATTTTGATAAAACTATCTATTCTCATTGCAACTCAATTGATAGGTAAAATTTTTAGCAACTATAGATATTTTTAACAAAACAGTTCGGTAATAAATTTTCCGCAACGTCATTAAATTATTTCTCGCCAAATAATTTCAAACGGGACCCACAAAATTTTTATGGCATTTAAACATTCAAAATACCAATAAAACTGACTAAAAAGCCTCAAAATTCAACATAAACACATCAAAAATACAAAAGGTACATTTTAAAATTAAGGGTATTACAAACACCTCAGGGTGCAGTTCCCTCATCTTGCTCTCCAATTCCCAAGTCGCATCTCCGGTAGTTGGGTTCCAAATCACTTTGACCAACGAAACATCTTTGTTCCTTAATCGCTTAATCTTCCTGTCATCAATTCTCACAAGTGGTACTTTGAATGAAAAGTTATCCTTCAGCTGAATCGTGTCCGGTTCAATCACATGTGACGGATTTGAAATATATTTCCTTAATTGCGACACATGAAACACGTCGTGAATATTAGATAGTATCGGAGGCAAAGCAATCCAATAAGCTACCGATCCGATTCGTGCAGAAATCTGATATGGTCCAATAAATTTAGGATTTAATGTCTTCGATTTCAAGGATCTACCAACTCCCGTCGTAGGCGTGACTCTCAGAAACACATGGTCACCCTGCTCAAAATCTAGAGGCCTGCGATGCTTGTCCGCATAACTCTTCTGACGATCTTGTGAAGTCTTCATTTTCTCCTTTATCTTCTTCACCTTATATGAAGTCTGTTGCACCATTGTAGGTCCTAAAATCATGCTTTCACCGTCCTTATACCAACACAAAGGCGTTTGACACTTGCGCCCATATAAAGCCTCATACGGTGCCATACCAATACTCGCGTGAAAACTATTGTTATAAGTAAATTCAACCAATGGAAGCACATCATCCCAGCTTCCTCTATCATCCAATACACAAGCTCTCAAAAGATCTTCCAATGACTGATTTGTTCTCTCAGTCTGTCCGTCAGTTTGCTGATGGTAAGCTGAACTCAACCTTAGTTTCGTTCCCAACGCATCATGCAATGCTCCCCAAAAGTGCGACGTGAATTTCGGATCACGGTCTGACATAATACTCGACGGTACTCCGTGTAATCTCACAATCTCAGCAATGTAGATCTCTGTTAGCTTATCTACCTTATAAGTGGTCTTCACTGGTAAAAAGTGTGCGGATTTTGTCAACCGATCTACTATCACCCATATGGAATCATTCTTTCTCCTTGTCTTCGGCAACCCAGTAATAAAGTCCATGGAAATGCTGTCCCACTTCCACTCAGGTATATCTAAAGGTCGCAACATTCTAGCAGGCCGTTGGTGTTCCACCTTCGCTTTCTAACAAGTTAAACAAGTTGCCACAAACTCTGCCACATGCCTTTTCATTCCAGGCCACCAATAATTCTGTCTCAAATCACATCTTTGTCGCTCCAGGATGAATACTCAATTTACTCTTATGAGCCTCGTCTAAAATTGTTTTCCTCAGATCTGCAATTTCTGGAACACAAATTCTCCCATTACATCTCAAAATATTATCTGGCCCAATCTTAAACTCAGTCGTTTTCCCTTGCCCTATTAGATTCCTCTTCTCTTGAATCAAAGCATCATTTTGAAAATTTGTAATGTCTTTCAGTAGTCCACTCGAAATCTTAATCATTCTGAATTTCAGAATTCCCAGTGCAAACTCTACATTCAAGTGTAAGTCTCTGAATGTGTAACACCCTGGCCATTACCATTACCGGCGATGCTACCTCAGGGTCTTCTCGTCCCCCCTCACCACCCAGTGGAAATAACGAGTTTTTGCCTTCCCGTGGGATTCGAGCCCGGTACCTGGGGGATAAGTACCGCCTCCTGGGGGATAAGTACCGCCTCCACATAGTCCCACTACCAATTGAGCTGCTGTCTCAATTGGTAGTGGGACTGTGTGGAGGCAGTACTTATCCCCCAGGTACCGGGCTCGAATCCCACGGAAGGCAAAAACTCGTTATTTCCACTGGGTGGTGAGGGGGGACGAGAAGACCGTGAGGTAGCATCGCCAGTAACGGTAATGGCCGGGGTGTTACAAAATGCTTCCCACAACTTTTGTTGTCTAGCCATCACTAATGAGCACACTGATACACTTCTTCTACTCAATGCATCAGCCACTACATTGGCTTTCCCGGGGTGGTACTGTAGTGTGAAATCAAAATCCTTATGAGTCTCCATCCATCTCCTCTGGCGCATGTTCAACTCCTTTTGATCAAACATATATTTTAAAATTTTATGGTCACTAAACACTGTGAACGTGCCTCCATACAAGTAGTGCCTCCAAATCTTCAATGCAAAAACTACAGCAACAAGCTCTAAATCATGAGTAGGATAGTACCTTTCAAGAACCTTCAACTGCCTTGAGGCGTAAGCTACAGCTTTCTTGTGTTGCATCAGAACACATCCCAAACCTTGGTGAGACGCATCACAATAAACTTCATATGGTTCTCCTGGTTGCGGTAGGATCAAAACTGGTGAGGTTTTCAACTTCTCCTTTAGTAACTGAAAATTCTCCTCACACTTCTCCGTCCAAGCAAGAAATGACTCAATCTTTGCCGGATCTATAGCGATTCCTTCCTTAGTTATCACATGACCTAAGAAATTCACTTCATCCAGCCAAAATTCACACTTCGACAAATTAGCATACAATCATTTCTCGCGTAAGGTTTCAAGAACTTGGCGCAAGTGCCCTTCATGTTCTTCCGCAGTCCTTGAATAAATCAATATATCATCAATGAACACCACAACAAACTTATTCAGAAATGGACTAAAGATTCTATTCATGTAATCCATAAAAATTACCGGTGCGTTGGTAACTCCAAATGGCATGACCAAATATTCATAATGTCCATAACGAGTTCTGAAAGCAGTTTTCTAAATATCTTCTTCTCTTACTCGGATCTGATGGTACCCTGACTTCAAGTCAATCTTTGAAAATACCGCGGCTCCTCTCAATTGATCCATCGAATCATCAATACGTGGCAAAGGATATCGATTCTTAATAGTCGCCTTATTAAGCTGTCGATAATCCACACATAAGCGTGAGCTTTCGTCCTTCTTCTTAACTAGTAACATCTGAGCTCCCCATGGTGATACACTTGGTCTAATAAATTTCTTCTCCAAAAAATCTTCAATTTGACCTTTGAGCTCATTTAATTCCAGTGGCAACATTCGATACGGCACAATCGAAATTGGCCCGGTTCATGGGTGCAAATCAATGAAAAATTCCACTTCTCTTACCAGTGGTAATCCTGGAATTTCTGTTGGAAATACGTCTGGGTACTCCTTGACTAGCACCACGTCTTCTATATTCACCTTTATCTTTGCCTCCACGTTAGCCAAAGATAAAAACTCATGAGTTCCTTCTCTTAGTGACACCTCGAGTTTGTTAGCAGCTAGGTACTTAACAACTTCTGGTTCAGGGAAAAGAACCAGTTTGTGAGCACAATCCAAAATCACATAATGATACGACATCCAATCCATACCGAGAATGATCTCGAGTGATTGTAGAGGTAAACAAATCTAATTAATCAAGAAATCCCTATTCTGAATAGGCACTCGACACTGTAAACATGCTGTATTTACGGTCAACATCTTAGCAGGTGTAGAAACAACCAAATCAAAAGGTAGAGGCGACTTAGATAACTTCAAACGATTCACACAATCCATAGCAATGAAGGAATGGGTTGCCCCCGAATCAAAAAGTGCATTAAGAGTGTTACCTGCAATCTCACAGTCTCGTTGAATCAGATTTCTAGATGGATCTCCTGCTTCGGCACCCATGAAATAAACGCGTCCTCTAGCAGTAGGACGAGTATCCCTAGTTGCATTCACAACCGGTTCTACCTTTGAAGCTTTACAGTTCCTCGCAATGTGCCCTGACTTCTGGCAATTGTAACAAGTAAGACCCTTAGAGGTGCAAACATTAGCATAATGTCCCTCTTCACCACATCGGAAACATCGATTTCCTTGTCCCCCTTGACTTCTAAAATTCTGGTTCTCCGGATGATTCTGACCCCTATTGTTGTTATGCGGTTGGTCATAGGGCTTAGCAATTTGTTTCCCTTTGTTTTGATAATTCATCCTACTAGGTCCTCCGGTATTAAAATTCCCTCCTCGGCTAGTCCTCTTATTCTTGATTCCAAGGATTACACTCGCTTCTCCGAGGTCTTTCATATCAAAATTGTTACTCAACAGTGATTTCACATTATTTACAGCATGAATATTTGAACCAAATATGAGTAAGTCATCTACATAGAGACATATGATATAGCAAATGCCATTTTCAAATTTGTAATAAATACATTTGTCACTTTCATTGACTTGAAACTCATTCGACAAAATCAAGTTATCAAATTTTTCATGCCATTGCTTAGGAGCTTGTTTAAGACCATACAAAGACTTATCTAACTTGCTGACCTTATCTTCTTGTCCAAGTATTACAAAACCTTCAGGTTGTTCCATATAGATTTCTTCTTCCAGGTCACCATTTAAAAAAGCTGTTTTAACATCCATCTGGTGTATCACCAGGTTATGAATAGCCGCAAGTGATATTAGCACCCTAATGGATGTTATTCTAGTGACTGGTGAAAAAGTGTCGAAGAAATCTATATTTTCTCTTTGTCTAAAACCTTTGGCTACAAGGCGTGCCTTGTACTTATCAATAATTCCATCGGGTTTTAGTTTCTTTTTCAAGATCCATTTACAACCTATTGGTTTGCAACCAGGAGGTAAATCTACTAAATGCCAGGTCTTGTTAGACTCTAGAGAATCCATTTCATCATTTATTGCTTCTTGCAATAAATTTGCATCCAATGATGACAGAGCTTCCTTAAGATTTGTAGGATCCTCTTCTAAATTATAGGCCATATATTTGGGTCCATAATCTTTAGCAACTCTTACTCTCTTACTCTTTCGAGTTTCTGTTTCGCCTTGTTTGTTGCTTTTAGTGCTTCTTGTCACAGGAACTTGACTAGGTTCGCTACCCCCAGTATTTCTCGATTTGAAAGGGAATTTATTTTCATAGAACTCAATCTCATTTGACTTTATGATCACTTTTGCATTTAGGTCATAAGACCTATACGCTTTGTTGTTTACCGCATACCCAATGTTTGTTGTTTACTGCTTTGTTATTTGGGTCCATAACCTATTGGCGAGTTTAATTCACTTGGGATCGGGGATTCTAACATAAGCTAGACAACCCCAAGTTCGAAGATCAGAAAAGTTGGGTTGTCTTTTCTTCATTATCTCATTAGGAGATGTTTTGCTTTTAGATTTAGGAACTCTATTCAAAACATAGCAAACAGTCAAAATAATTTCCCCCCACTAGTGAGAGGCTGCACTAGAGTTAAGCATAATAGCAACAACAAGTTCAGTAAGAGTTCTATTCTTCCTTTCAGCTTTACCATTCATTTCAGGTGAATATGGTGCAGTAGTTTCATGTATAATTACAGGCAATTTATAAAACTCATTAAACAAACTAGAATCATACTTTGAACCTCTTAATATTTCTACTAAATTGATTTTCAATTTCAGTTACAAAGATCCTTAACATAACATGTCAAGCATTTCACTTTTATTTTTCATTTGAAATACAAAAGTATAGTCGGAGCAATCATGAATAAAAGTAATGAAATAACGTTTTTCATTTCTTGTTAACGTTTCATCAAGTTCACATATATCGGAGTGTAATAAATCTAAAGATTCAGATTCTCAAACTACAAATTTATGTGAACTCTTTGTTATTTTAGCTTGACTACAAAAATCACATTTTTCAAAATCATTTAAAGATAACTTTGAAATAAAACCTAAGTTACTTAAGTTTGAAATCAGATGTGTTCACATCACAGGGTTTAGCATGTCAAAAATTAAAATCATACAACATGTAAGTAGGAGACATTTTATTGATTTCAACATTCAAATAGAAGGAGACATATTAAATTTCAACATTTAATTTAAATATGTCATGAGTGACGTACCTTAATATATGATCTCATGAGTTATCTTCAACCTCCATGGACCTGTCATCGGTCATTTGATACTCTGATACTTGAGGTAGCGGCTTACAGTATTGCTAGAACTGTAGTAGTTATACAGATCATCAGCAAGTTCATTAAGAATATAATTCTTATCATTATTCTCCTATGGGTTATTTCTTCAGCTTTATTATCCTTTTTTGTTTGCCTCAAACAAAAGCAGTTTATTGAAATCAGAGGCAACAGAACCAAATCCAATAATCTCTTCGATTGACATGGCAAAAAGAAACGTCTTAAAATTGTTGTTTTTGAGTTTCGGAAAACTGTTTAAAAATCACAATTTATGCCACCGAAGTTATTACTGGGTTGAGTCGCGGACTAGGTCGCTCTCTTTAAGACGTTTCGCGGCACTACCCAAATTGTGCAAGGCAGACTATCAACCACGAAGTCCCCAAGATAAAACAACTCAAATTCACTATTTCGGAGTTCCACTGCACTATACAAAACCGTTCTAGAATTACACCTTGAATATGGCGGTTAAAGTCACTCTCAATATGACGATTAAAGTCACGCAATATGATACTATGACCACTAATAAATCAAAAGGACTACAATACAAAAAAAAAACCGCTCATAGTGGTATTACAAAAAAATTTCTTTCTAATGTGGGACTTGAATTTTAAAAAATATGTTTCTTTACACTTGAATTTACAAAAAATAAATTCTTTTCAATGTAGGACTTCAACAAATTTTTAAATTCACACAATAACATACTCTATGTTCCAACAAAAAGTAGTAGAAAAAAAAAAGGGATCAACTTCTATTTATTTTCACGCTTTTTTTTATTGATTTTGTAATTGTTATAATGGGTGGAAACAGAAAAAAAAAAAAAAAAAAATTGCACTTGCAGGAGATATTCAAATGTCTTGTGACGTGGTCAAGCCAATGATTCAAACTTAAGATTCAAATGATCTCTTAAAATGTTTTCCAAGCAACAAAGATATGTTCTAGAATTGAAGAAGGATAATGGAAAGATCAATATGTATATCCATGGATTTCTTTTCCAAAGGTTTTTGTGATAGTGGTGTAAATGAAGAAATGTGTGTGTAGAAATTTAAACATTGAGAAGGTAGATAATTCAAAATGCACATTTTAATATGTTTGTGTATGTAGCTATAATATGTGAAAAGGAAATGAAAGTGAAAGAAAATTGTAAACCACAAAAGGTCGAAATGTAAACATCGAGAAGATGGACAATTCAAAATACATATTTCAATATATCTGCATATATGATATATAGACATAATATGTGAAAATAAAATAAAACTCAAGGTAAATCGGAAACCACAAAAGGCGAAGAGGCAAACGAAAAAACACATTACTAAAGAAAATATAGAAGAAGGCAAATAAATGTCTTGGAATTGTATTGAAGTAAAATAGAAATAAATAGGGAAATTAATGTTTTGGTATTGTGTGATATAAAAAAAAAAGCGTAAATTAATACAAAAATTATTGAAGAAAAAATAAAAACAAAAAGACAAAAATATTTTAGTTTATTTTATTAAACAAAATATTATTAATAAGAATACAAAAAGTACTTCAATCCGTACAACAAAAGATAGTCTAGATTCAACATCATAACAAAAGACATATACAAAAGACCGTAAAACTCCCACCAAATCAAATGCTTGCAATAAGAAAAATATTAACCAACAATAATGTCAACAAAACAATCCTTCCACCTACACAATTTCTATAATCCTACATGAGACCATTACATAAGTAGCTAAACATCACCCATACAAGACATCTGAAAATAACATACAACACTCAATTCTGTATACACCAACACAAGAACCAATCACCTACTTGTAGCACCAATCAATCTCTAAAGCTATACACAAAGTTGTCTGCCTAATAAGTGTACTAGTAACCAATTCCAAGATACGAACTTAATATGACTCAATAGACCATGATAGTCAGCCTCGACCCCATAAAAAAAATAATCTTGTTCGTCAATAACCAAAAACACCAAACTGTAACAAATGGAACTTTTTAAGTACCTAACTATTTGGAACTTTTTATTACCGAAAAACACACCAAACTGTAACAAACGGCAGCTACCATCTTAAATAGTAGAATCTGGAACACCAACCCAATTATATATACCTTGTTAGGCACCTAGAGAAACTAAAAACAAAAGAATATATGTGACATGATACGTAAAAAGTGGAACAAAGAACACATGAATTGTTTCACACCAGACCCATCAGACCCCTATACACAAGCTCGTCCTTAGTTGCTAAGCGTTTATGCAATAATCTACACGCAATTGCTCTCACCTACGAAGGCGCAACACTGCACCAATATCAACCATTTTATTAAGTAGTTATGTTAGTCCTTCCATAGCTATCAAAAAAAAGAAGGGGGCAAGTGGATCACCCTACCAAAGACCATTTTGAGCAGCAAACTCAGACGTTGGACTACCATTAACTAAGATGGACATTGAGCATCCATAGATACAAGTTTTCATTTTCCTCATCATATACTCCAAATACTTCCAGCAAACAGAGTCATAAGTCAACCTTTAACAACAAGCATCTTTGCTTTTTTCTTGTTGCAAAGTCCACTAATTCATTAAGGACAAGAACGCCATCAGCAATCTATCGACTAGGCAGAAATGCATCTGACAATTGGAAATTAACCGACCTAGAACAAATTTGAGTCTAACTGAAAGCACCTTAGACAGTATCTGATACAAGCTTCTAATCAATCTAATGGGGCGAAATTCCGACAACGGCTGTGGTAGTCCTTTTTGGGGATTAAAGATACAAAGGATGAGACCAACATTTTTGGCAGCTTTGAATTCATATGGAACTCTTGCAGGAATTGATGAATCTCATCTTTGATCAAATCCAAACTCGCTTTTATAAAGCTAAAATTGTATCCATTCGGAGCCGGCCACTTATTACCATCATACATCCAAATGGCTTCGTTAATTTCCTCCAAAGAGAAAGGGGCTATTAACTTAAATTCTCTTCATTTGATAGCACATTAAATTGTAGACCACATCTTCCACCCAAGTATCGCCAACCCGAAGAGACGGAGTATTATTCTTCCACAAATTTGTTCTCATACAAGAATGAAAAAATCTTTTGTTCAAATCACCTTCAACAATCCATTTGTACCAAGACTTTTGGGCCAAGATGCTCTCCTTTGTTCTCAAGGCTCTCCAAAATTTTCCACCCACCAATGATCTGTGAGATTGTTCGGGACAGCCAGTTCGATTTGTGGTGAACCATAATTTTTGAATAAAATCCTTTTGAAACCGGGTCATTCGCGAAAAGAGGCGCTGATCAACTACCAGACCATTGCAACGATTTAGTCAATTACTAAACGTTACACCGACATTATTTTTCTATAAATAGTGTCACTTTTGACATAATGAAAATACGAAAATTTAAAGATTGTCATCCACTTTTCTCATCCATTCTTATATTCTAAGTTGTTTTATTCTTCTCTAAAGCTTGAGTGAAGGATAGGAAATATTCTTTTGTAACATACTATTGAAAGAAACTCTTGGTGTGATAGTACAAATCATATCAAGGTTTTCCAAAGTACCTTGAAGGGGATTCGTGTTTATTATCTCATTTGCATCTAATTGGTGGGGGTGAATCGAACCTAAAGGCTAGTGTAACTACACGCTTTGGAATTTGCAACATATTATCTTCATCAACAACTTCATTATTAAAGTCTTGCAGAAATTGTCACCAACACAGATCCAACATCCACAGTTTGCAACAAGATAATCCAGTTCATTCAACTCGACAACATCTTTATCAATAGATAGGTCCAAGTAACCAAACACTTTCCAGACTTTTGTTCTTTCTTTCGGCAATCTAAAGTTTTCTTTCAATACATATCAGTTCCATCCCTCCATTTTAATAGATTTCCAATTCTCCTCCACAAACTTCAAAAAGTCCAGCTGTTCTAGCTAGCAATTCAGAAACCTAAATGGCTTAGTCTACCAATTTTGCTCTGAACATTTTATCCAAATGGGGTAGTGATCGGATATATCTCTATCGCCAACCCACCGAGAGTCAACCTTTCATGCCCCTATCAACCCTTCAGATAACAGCAATCTATCAAATAAATATCTTAGTATTGAAACTTCTTTACTAGACAATATATATGCATCGGTCCTCTTAGACTAAAAAACTCATCGGTCCTCTTAGACTAAAAAACTCAATCGCTTTATAAAAATGGTAACAAACAATCTCTTTTAAAGTATTCAATTTCCAACATCTATTATATATATATATATATTAAAATAGACTCCCACATAAACATCATATTATTGTGCCATTTCATTCCAATATTGCCACCTTAACAAAAAATCCCATGTGGCACATCTAAAAGGTCTTTTCTCTTCAATTTATATATATATTAAAATAGACTCCCACATAAACATTATATTATTGTGCCATTTCATTCCAATATTGCCACTTCAACAAAAAATCCCATGTGGCACATCTAAAAGGTCTTTTCTCTTCAATTCTCCTTATTATTCGACTTCCATTTTGATTTAACACACATTTTACTATTATTATTATTATTATTATTATTTATATTATTATTTATATTATTATTATTATCTATCTATTATATATATTAAAATAGACTCCCACATAAACATCATATTATTGTGCCATTTCATTCCAATATTGTCACCTCAACAAAAAATACCACGTAGCACATCTAAAAGGTCTTTTCTCTTCAATTCTCCTTATTATTCGACTTCCATTTTGATTTAACACACATTTTACTATTATTATTATTATTATTTATATTATTATTATTATCTATCTATTATATATATATATTAAAATAGACTCCCACATAAACATCATATTATTGTGTCATTTCATTCCAATATTGTCACCTCAACAAAAAATCCATATGGCACATCTAAAAGTCTTTCCTCTTCAATTCTCCTTATTATTCAACTTCCATTTTCCATTAACACACATTTTACTATCTATTATAGATATTAAAATAGACTCTCACACAAACATCATATTATTGTTCCATTTCAAAAATCCCATGTGGCCCATCTAAAAGATCTTTCCTCTTCAATTCTCCTTATTACCCAACTTCCATTTTGCTTTAACAGATATTTTACTATTATTATTATTATTATTATTATTATTATTATTATTATTATTATTATTATTTAGCATATCTAATATTATGTATAACTATTAATGTGTCATGAGTTACAAATTAAAGTACAATCAATATCTAAGTTTTTTTTGATGTATACTATTCTACTTCTTCAAACAATCTCTACAATTAGTGCTTTATTAAAAACAAAATTGAAACTCCTATTATTGCATTGCACTATTGTGAATATCAAATGACAAAATCATTTTTATAACAATATTTTGACATTAAATTTAGATTTGACAACACAAAAAGAGAGCATGACTAATCTGATTTTGCGGTAGATAATTACATATATTAAAAAAAGAGCATGACTAATTTAGATATTAAAATAGACTCTCACACAAACATCATATTATTCTTCCATTTCATTCCAATATTGCCACCTCAACAAAAAAATCCCATGTGGCACATCTAAAAGGTCTTTCCTCTTCAATTCTCCTTATTACTCAACTTCCATTTTACTTTAACACACATTTTACTATTATTATTATTATTATTATTATTATTATTATTATTATTATTATTATTATTATTATTATTATTATTATTATTATTATTATTATTATTATTATTTAGCATATCTAATTTTATGTATAACTATTAATGTGTAATGAGTTACAAATTAAAGTACAATCAATATCTAAGTTTTTTTGACGTATACAATTCTACTTATTCAAACAATCTCTACAATTAGTGTTTTATTAAAAACATAACTGAAACTCCAATATTTATTTTGCCGTTATATTTTGCTTAATAACTCTTATTATTGCATTGCACTATTGTGAATATCAAATGACAAAATCATTTTTATATTATTTCTATCAATATTTTTACATTATATTTAGATTTGACAGCACAAAAAAAGAGCATGACTAATCTGAATTTCCGGTAGATAATTACATATATTAATATTTATTAAAATACTTTAAATATTTTTAACACTAAATATATATAATTTATGAATTAGGTTTGTAGGATGATCTTCCCTATGATTTTTAATACTAAATATATGAATTAGTTGCAATTAGCAAAACATTTTACATATTCTCAAATGTGTGTTTGTCAACTCATATATAATAATTACTCAAATAAACTCACTTGAAAAAAAATACTCTACAAAGAAAATGAATAAATTATATTATTTTTGAAATTTTAAAATATTATTCACAATACTATTAATATGTTAAAGTCTATATATCCCGCGCAATGCGCGGGTTATATTCTAGTTTTATATTCAATTATGAGCGTTAATAAACAATGTTTGAGAGCGGTAACCGATCAAAATATATACTCTATTCGGTCTCTAGTATAAGAGAAAATGAGTCAATAATAATAGATGTATTTGGCTTAAATTTTGGATTAAATACATCAACTTTTGTTAACCCAACTAGGCATTGCAACGGAGCGGGGCGGGGGCGGATTTTGCCTCCTCCAGCCCCGCACCCGACTAATCAGGAAAAACCCGCATCCACCCCGTTTAATAGCGGGCGTAAAATTTAGGCACCCATCCCCGCCCGCAACAGGGTTCGGGTTTCCCCGCCCACACCCGCACCCATTCATATATATATATATATATATATATATATAATTATAAATTTAAAAATCATATCTATTATAATTAATATAATAAAATAATTGTTATTAGACAGTTATAAAGTAAAAAAATATTTTCTTTAGAGATAAAATTATAATTTTTAATATTTTAAAATATATTAAGTATATTCAATATGTATATGTATATAAAATTTAAAAATTACATTAATATTACTTGCGGGACGGGTGCGGGGTCGATTTCACCACCCAAACCCGTCCCCGCCCCCGAATTTCAATTTCGGGGAAAATCCGCATCCACACCCGCACCCAATCAAAGCGGGTTTTCCCCGCCCAAATCAGGTGGGTTTGGGTGGGTACCCGCGAGTGCGGGTTATATTGCCATCCCTAAACCCAAATTTTTCTTATATTCAAGAATAGAAGGAGAATATTGCACACATTTAATTTTAGAGTTATGAAAAACTAACTTAAGATTACACCAAAATGAATTTTGCCAATTAATTAAAATTTCATTAGTCAATTATTTAATTAAAATACTTTTGAAATATTATTATAAAATTTGAGTTTAATTTCTAGTATTGTCTATGTAAAAAGTTTTACACCATAAGTTGATTATGGGTGCGTTTGTTTCAGATTTTTTCATGAAAAAATCTATTTTTTTAAACCAAAAATCATTTTTAGGATTTGAAGGGTGTTTGTTTCAGATTTTTTAAAAATCATTTTGTTAAAAAAAAATCATTTTTTGGTTAAAAATGAAAAGCTAAAAATAGTAGCTTCTCAAATTCGCTACTGCGATAGATGAGAGAGAAATATGCCAAAAATTTAAAAAATACGGAACTTAACCCACTAACAAGAGAAAATGATGTAATTACCCTTACCTTTTTGAAAAATCCAAAATTACCCTCCATCAATTTTTACTGGGTTTTTTCTATACTGCATCAGTTTACGCACTCAAGTGTGACAGTTTTTCTCCATCCATGAGG
Source organism: Cicer yamashitae (assembly GCA_037974755.1). NCBI lineage: Eukaryota > Viridiplantae > Streptophyta > Magnoliopsida > Fabales > Fabaceae > Cicer > Cicer yamashitae. Next base: position 40,697,231 of record JBBPBQ010020323.1, on the reverse strand, counting down.
CTCTCATATATGTTTTTAAACAAGTAAATTTCCTTCTCCTTTTCAATTTTTTCGCATAGTTTTTTTTTTTATTGTTTCTACGCCTTTTATTTGAATCATCTTATTTTTACATCATTCATATATTGATACTATTTTTTTTTTTGCTTTTTTGTGTTTATTTATT
>JBBPBQ010020323.1:40426616-40696890 GCA_037974755.1 Cicer yamashitae | reverse complement strand
AAATGGATTAAACTTATAAATTTTGTAGGGTATTATAAAAGTCATGTCCTTTATGGTAATTTTGTAGTTTAAAAAATCACTTTTATAAAATTGTATACAAACAGATTAAAAATCATTTTTAAAAAAAAATCATTTTTATGATAGTAAACAAACGGAAATAAAAAAAAAAAATCATTTTTAGACAAATCTCTACAAAATAATCTCTAAATTTTTTAAACTAAAAATCATTTTTATTTAAGCTCAAACAAACACCCCCAATAAGTAGCCATATTTTTTACTTTAGAGATAATCAAAATAAAAGTCAAATGTTCTATTGATTTGACAATTATGATTAACTGACTGTGTAAAATATCTTTACACTATCGGTGCATATAAATTAAATCCATTAAATATATAACAAAATGTAGAGAAGTTCTTGCTCAAGACTTTGATGGAAAAACCTGGAGGTAAAAATCTCAATAATGCAGAATATTTTTCTTCACCTGTGTAGATAAATGGCCATACAAAAAATATAATTCCACATAGCAATAACAATTGATAGATTATTAAATATTAGACACCATAATTTTTAATGTGAAAAAATTCTCTCGAAGTGATAGAATAAAAACCACAAACTTAGTCCAATAAAACCTTTTACGAAATAATTAATGGGTACACGATACTCTACCTAGTAACGCTAGAGATCATCAATCAACAATAGCCATCAATAAAAAGTGGAAACCAAACAAATAACAAACAAGCTTCCACAAACGTGGGTATTCCAAAATAACTACCATTGAATGTAAAACTACTAGATATCAAAAGATCAAAATTAGTGATTATAATAACATAGTTAAATTGTAGATGAAACCGAGTAAGTTTGGTACACATCTATTACCATTGGAACCAAGATTTTCTTATCTTCTCCTCTATTGCGCCGCGCTCTGTTTCTTTTCATGCCACTACTTTTATTCATATGGCACTATTACAGCTACCTCCTTTTTCTTTTCACATGCTATTAAAGAAGGGATTAAAGGAATCCTTTTAAGCTTTCACATGGGCTAGGCCCAAAAACACTAACACAACACATTTTATTTTTCTTTTTTCTTTTTATAAGTGTAATAATAAAAAGCTAGTAAAATTTATGGGTTCCACTTGAAAAATTAAGCCACCCACCAAATATTCTCCTCACGACTCAAGTGGGAAGGTACTACTCAACCATACAGACCTTCTTTATGCGACATATCATCTTTGACACAAGCAAAGTCTTTGTCATCATATATGAACCATTCTCATCAATATGAATCTTCATAATAGAAAATGACTTCATCTCTAGCGTATCTCATATCCAATGATAATTCACCTCAATGTGCTTCGACTTTGCATGAAAAGTCGGATTCTTGGCTGTGATGGATCACACATTGCCTGTTGTAGAATAACACAAATTACTATAGCTTTAGGAAAAAATCTTGTAGAAATTACTTCATCCACAAAATTTCTTTGGAAGCTTTAGTTGTTGCAATGTATTAGGCTTCGGTAGTGGATAAAACAACACACTTTTGTAACAATGATTGTTAAGACATAACTCCCCTACAAAAGTCGTATAACTAGAAGTAGATTTTAAAGAATAAAGATCACCTATCATATATGCATCTACGTAGCCATCTAACACAGGTTGACCATCTTCAGAACATAAACACACTCTGGAAGTGCCTTTAAGGTTCTCAAGAATCCACTTCACTGCTTGCTAATGATTTTTATGGAGAAATCGATAGTCCAACGACATGAGCAATATCTGGCCTTGTGCATACCATAACATACATCAAACTACCAATTAAGAATGCATAAGAAACCTTTTTCATATTTTCTTTATCTTTCTCACTTGTAGGACATTATTTAGAATTCAATTTTAAATGACTAGCAAGTGGAATACTAGCAAGTTTACAATTGCTCATGTTGAACCCCCTTTAACACCTTCTCAATGTAATTCTCTGTGTGAGAATATTCACTCATCTTTTTTTAATAATATTTTTAGAGTGAAAATCACTCATATTTTATTTTAATCTTTTTAATTGTGTATATTAACAATCACTCATCTTTTTTTAATCATATTTTTTAGAGTGAAAATCACTCATTTTATTAAAAGTTTTTCAATTGTTTCCATTTCATTTATTCTTTTGTTATACAATCACTATTCTAATAAACTAAGAAACTTACAAATACTGAAACTTTTTTCTTATCAGATTGATATATTTATACACCATAAATATCACCTTCAAACATTTTAAACAATTGACATTGAAATAAATTTTTACAAATAACATACGCGCAACGCGGGTTATATTCTAGTTATCATTAATTCGTACTTGATATGTTTTCTATATGGGAGCAAATCAAATGAGAGTAGTTTTACGATAATAGGGCGAAAGAGTTAAATCTTGACCACATAACTATACATGGATGGTCAAGATTAGAAATGAAAGTCATCTGACTTTTTTAAGTAATCATGTGTCACTTAAATAACTCTTAATCATGACCATCTATATATGTATGGTTGTATGATCAAGATTTAACCTTCTCACTCTTTCATTGCAAAACTCCTCTCATTTGATATGTTCCCTAAATATATATATATATATATAAACATATATATAAATATGTTGGAACCAAGTTGATTTTATACTTAGAGTTTTGATGATAACAGAAGTATTTTATGAGAACAATATATTTGACTTCAAAGGGTATGAAAGAAGATTCATGTTTTTGAAGAAAATATAAAATAAGATTTGGTAAAAATTTATAATTAAAGAAAATCTAAAATAAGATTTGATTCAAATTTATAATTGATGAAAATCTAAAATAAGATTTGCTTCATATTTATAATTGAAGAAAATCTTTGACTAAGTTGAAAAGAAGATATGGTCAAGATTTGAAGAGGATTGGATCAAGATTTTAAGAATATTTGACCAACATTTGAAGAAGATTTGATCAAGATTTGAAGAAGATTTGATCAAGATTTATCTACAACAAAATATGAAAAAAAATCAATCTGAAGAATTTACAAACGCAATCTGAACAAAATATGAACTGAATCAATATGAAGAACTTACAAACTTAATTTAAACAAGATAAAATTCAGAATTAAACAAGGACTAAGTTGAAGCCCAAATTTTAACTATAAATAGATGCTCAAGGCTGAAGTAGAAGAGCATAAAAAATCAGAAAAGAGTAGAAGAGCATAAAAGCTCAAAATTTCAAATTCATCTTGGAGTTCAAAGAGAGAAACACTTGTTCTAGTTAGAAATATTTTCTGAGTGTTGTTTTCTTAGAGTGTGAGAGTTACTGTAATTATCAGCTTTGTTAGAAGCAAACACTTAAAGTTCCAATATTTTGTATCCAACTTGATAGTAGTTTAGTTCCTTCTTCAATCAAGGTTGTCAGGTTTTTAGAAGAAGACTTGGCTTGTAGGGTCAATGTGTTTAGTTCCAAAAGTTTGGGGTTGTTAGGCTGTTTGGGAAGACTGGCTTGGAGGGTCAGGTGCTTTGTAATTCAAGATAGTTGAATTAGTGGATTAAAGCCTTCTAAATGAGGGGACTCCATGTAGCCAAGTTAGTGGTGAACGAGGATAAATCTCTATGTCAAATTATTTATGTTTTCATTGTTTGCTACATTTGAATCCGATTGCTTCTTATCCAAGTAATTCATAAAAACCAACCAGCCTTCAACAAATTAGCAAGAAGTTATCAACTTTGTCAAACACAATTCAACCCCTTGTTCTCGTGTTTGCACCTTCAATTGGCATCAGAACTCAGTCTCAAGGCTGACTACTTTATAGTGTTTAAGGAAATATCCAAGGGTTCAACATGTTTGGATTCAATGATGATGCTGCTGGAGGAAACATCAACAAACCACATCTGTTTGATGGAGAACGTTTTGAGTACTGGAATGATAGGCTGAGAAGTTTCTTTATTTCACAAGATCCTCAACTTTGGGACTTGGTGGAAGATGGTTATACTACTCCAACGAATACTGACGCTATTGAAATTCCATGAAAAGAGATGAATGTTGATCAAAAGAAGATGTACAAGATGCATCATAAGTCCAGAACATTCTTGATAAATATAATCACCTTCGTGGAGTTTGACAAGTGCACCAACAAAGAGACAACAAAGAGTATTTATGATAGTCTGATTCTGACTTTTGAAGTTTGCAAGCAAATTCAAGAAGCAAAGGTCAACCTCCTAGTCAAAAAGTATGAGTTGTTCAAGATGGAAGAAGATGAAGACATTGAAACAATTTTTTCCAGATTCCAGAATCTAGTCTTAGGATTAAAGGTACTTAAAAAGAGTTATACTACTACTGATCATGTGAAGAAGATACTAAGGAGTCTGAGCAGCAAGTGGAGACCTAAGATCAGTGCCATTCAAGAAGCAACGGATCTGAATACTCTTAAGCTGGAAGAATTAATCAGCTCTCTCAGATCACATGAAATTGAGCTTGTAGAGGATGAGCCCAAGAAGAAGCAACCATCCTTGGCTTTGAAATCCAAGTAGAAGAAAGTTCTGAAGGCAATAGCAGAATCAAAGGATGATGATTCAGATGATCAAAATGGAGACTCAGAGGAAAAGGAACTAGCGTTTATATGCAGAAAAGTTCAGAAAATGTGGCACAACACAAAGAAGAAATTTTCCCAAAGATATTCCAGGCAATCCAGTAGAGGAAATGGTGATAAATATGACAAGAAAATCATCATCTGCTTTGGATGCAAAAATCATGGACATATCGGGTCAGAATGTCCAAATATGGGGAAAGGGAAACATCAGAGGAAAGATTCTAGACCCATGAAGAAGAATATGATGGTTACATGGGATAATTCTGATGAATCCTTTAATGATGAAGAGCACGCAGATTAAGCTCCGATGGTTCATACTAAGTTTGCCTCTAGATCCAACACAGATTCTAACTCTGGATGTGAATCAAAAAATGAAGAAATTGAGGTATTTTTTTGATTTTACTCGATCTGATTTAATTACTGCTATAAATGATTTTTTAAATAAGAATCACAAATTGTCTTTAAAACTAAAAACACTTAGGAAAGAAAATACAAATCTAACTGAAAAAGTTATTGTTTTAAAGAATCAAAGTGTTGAACTTAAGATAGATAATGAAACTCTGAAAACTGATAACATAAAATAGAAAATGAAAATATGAAAACTGATATTGCTGAACTTAAGGCTAAAAATCTAAAATGTAATTATGGTTCAACATCAATTGAAAATACCACATGTAACTCTGATAAGTATGAAGAAGTATTTCAATATTTTCTTGGTAATGGTATGGAAAGAAGCTAGTATGCATCTATGATTTATGGTGTTAGTAGGAATGGTAAAAGAGGAATAGGATTTCAAGAAAAAATAACTGAACCTAAGTTTGTTCCCTCTAATAATTTATGTACTATTTGCTATAAGAAAGGTCACGCTAAAATATCTTGTCCTGTGCTAACAACATGAAAAGAGAAGAAACCTTTAAGAACTAATAAACCAGGACCCAACCAGATTTCGAAGGATAAAATTGTTTATGTTGAAGATGTTCTAAGCAACCAAATTGAAACACCAGTCATGGTGCCTTGTCAATGGATGCTTGCAATATATGAAGGAAAAATGTGTATGTTCCAAGACTTAACAAACAGAAGCCAACTAACTTTGGTGAAAGAAGGACTGGTCAACACATTACCTATCATAACCAGAACCATATGATGAACTAGAAAAATCTGGAGTATCAACAAACCAGAAGAACCTGAAAAATCAGAGGATACAAGCAAATCAAAAGAAGATAACGAATCTTCAGATGATGAACCTGGTCTAGTCAAAAACAGCCAAGATAAGTCAGAAGGAAGATCTGGATGGAAATGAAGCATTGGCAGATGATGGATGAATTCTTGCAATGCAAGAAGAGCTAAATAAATTTAAGAGGAATGATGTTTGGGATCTAGTACATAGACCAAAGAAGAACATTTTTGGAACCAAGTGGGTTTTTAGAGACAAGCTAAATTAAAAAGGTGAAAGTGGTCAGAAACAAGGCAAGACTTGTCGCACAAGGCTACAGTCAGCAAAAGGGCATTGATTACACTAAGACATTTGCTCCAATGGCCAGGTTAGAAACTATTTGTATCCTACTTTCTTTTATTGCAAATAATAACATTACATTATTTCAAATGGATGTTAAAAGTGTTTTTCTAATGGTTATATAAATGAAGAAGTCTATGTTAAACAACCCCCAGGTTTTGAAAGTTTTGAATTTCCAAATCATGTTTTTAAACTTAGGAAATCTCTTTATGATCTAAAACAAGCACCTAGAACATGGTATAATAGACTTAGTAACTTCTTGCTTAAAAATAACTTTAAAATAGGGCAAGTAGATAATACACTTTTTAGAAAATCAATAGGAGATGGCATTCTTATTATTTAAATTTATGTTGATGACATTATTTTTGGATCTACTAATGGAACCCTTTGCCAAGAATTTTCTAAATTGATGCAGATTGAATTTCAAATGAGTATGATGGGAGAACTTAAGTTCTTCTTAGGGATACATATTCAGCAATGTCAAAAAGGTATATACATTCATCAAACTAAATATACAAAAGAGCTTCTCAGGAAGTTTAAGATGAGTGATTGCAAACCTATGGCTACACCAATGCACCTACTTGTTTAATTGAAAAAGATGATTCAAGCCACAAAAATGACCAAAAAAACCTATAGAGGAATGATAGGATCCCTACTTTACCTTACCGCCTCCAGACCTGAAATCATGTTTAGTGTATGTGTATGTGCAAGATTTCAAGTTGACCCTAGGGAATCACATTTAACTATTGTTAAGAGAATCCTTAAATACCTAAAATGCACTACTAATCGTACCTTGTTCTACAAGAAATCTCATAAGTACAAACTAAGTGGATAGTGTGATTCTGATTATGCTGGAGATAAACTTAAGAGAAAGAGCACTAGTGGCAATTGCACCTTTCTAGGTGACAACTTAATATTTTGGTCAATTAAGAGACAAAACACCATTATAATGTCAACAGCAGAGGCTGAGTACATTTCAGCAGCTGGCTGCAGTTCTAAACTACTTTGAATGAAACATCAACTTGAAGACTACAAAATCCTAGAATCCAACATTCTCATCTATTGTGATAACAATTCTGCCATTTGTCTAACCAAAAACCATATCCTACATTTTAAAAAAAACACATAGACATCAAACACCCCTTCATTAAGGACTTTGTTCGAAAAAGGGTACTAAACATTCAGTTTGTAGACACTGAACACCAATGGGTGGACATATTCACCAAACCACTACCTAAAGATAGGTTTCACTCCATCAAGAAAAACCTAAACCTTACCTTCATACTTGACTAATGTTGTGATAGCTTCAAAGTAGTTTAGCTTTACATTAGTTTTTATATTTTCTTGTAATATGCTATATTCATGTAATTTAAAAATAAAAAAAAAAAGAACAAAGAAAAAGAACAAAAAAAAAAAGAAAAAAAAAACAAGTTTAACTTTCAAGTTTGATGACAAAAAGGGAAGAAATATATTTGATAAAGTGGGGAATAAGTAATACTTAGACTTAGGGGGAGCCCTAAGTTAGTGGGAGTCAAAGAAATGTAAAGAAAATTTGTTATTAAAAATACAAGTTTTGTCATCATCAAAAATGGGGAAATTGTTAGAACCAAGTTGATTTTATACTTACAGTTTTGATGATAACAAAAGTATTTTATGAGAACAATATATTTGACTTCAAAGATTATGAAAGAAGATTCATGTTTTTGAAGAAAATCTAAAATAAGATTTGATTAAAATTTATAATTGAAGAAAATCTAAAATAAGATTTGATTTAGATTTATAATTAAAGAAAATCTAAAATAAGATTTGATTAAAATTTATAATTGATGAAAATCTAAAATAAGATTTGATTCATATTTATAATTGAAGAAAATCTTTGACAAAGTTGAAAAGAAGATATGGTCAAGATTTGAAGAATATTTGATTAAGATTTGAAGAAGATTTAATCAACATTTGAAGAAGATTTGATCAAGATTTTTCTACAACAAAATATGAATAGAATCAATATGAAGAATTTACAAATGCAATCTGAATAAAATACAAACAGAATCAATATGAAGAATGTACAAACTCAATCTATAAAAAAAAAATGGAACATAATGAATTTGAAGAATTTGCAAACTCAATCTGAACAAGATACAATTCAGAATTAAACAAGGACTAAATTGAAGCCCAAATTTTAACTATAAATAGAACATCAAAAATCAGAAAAGAGTAGAAGAACTCATAAGCTCAAAATTTCAAACTCATTTTGGATTTCAAAGAGAGAAACACTTGTTCCAGTTAGAAATATTTTCTGAGTGTTCTTTTCTTAGAGGGTGAGAGTTATTGTTATTATCAACTTTGTTAGAAGGAAACACTTAAAGTTCCAATCTTTTGTATCCAATCCAATAGTGGTTTAGTTCCTTCTTCAATATGGGGTTGTTAGGAGAAGACTTGGCTTGTAGGGTCAAGGTGGTGAGTTCCCTCATTTAGAAGACTTGGCTTGTAGGGTCAAAAATTTGGGGTTTCCAGGTTGTTTGGGAAGATTGGTTTGGAGGGTCAAGTGCTTTGTAATTCAAGGTAATTGAATTAGTGGATTAAAGCATTCTGAATGAGGGAACTGGATGTAGCCAAGTTAGTGATGAACTAGGATAAATCTATGTGTCAAATTATTTATGCTTTCATTGTTTGCTACGTTTGAATCTGATTGCTTCTTATCCAAGTAATTCCTAAAAAACCAACTAGCCTTCAGCAAATTAGCGAAAAGCTATCAACTTGTCAAACACAATACAATCCCCCTTCTCGTGTTTGCACCTTCAAATAAACATAAACATAGTCTCAAATAAAAATAAGTTATATTGTAGCCCACATAGAGAAAGATAGAAAGCAAGAAAACCATTTTTCTGAGGATCGACGAGTAAAGTAATCAAAGAAATATTTGTCAGTTTTAATTCAGCTTTGACTCAACAGATGACTAATGACATCCTTTAACTTTGTCTCTGGTTTTTCATGAGTAGGAAGGTTGGACCAAGAATTTATGTTTTTAAAGTAATTTAAATTTTTTAACATCCACAGTTTTGTTAATTCGTGAAGGCTACCGGAATTTTAACTTACTAGATCCTTAGCTATTAGAAAAAGATCATATGATACTATTAAAGAAAATTAGTTAGTGATCAAGAGGAAAGACTCTTACATCTTTTCAACAATAGGTGTTATCTCAATTTTCTCTCTTTATTGTTTTTATTCCTAATTGAATGTATGTGAAAACCTTGAGTTGTACACATTATTTTAATCGACAGACTATGCTGAATTTACAATCTCTAGTCATCATGTAGAATTGGCATCCAGGCTGACCAGGTCTCTTGGGAAATATGTTTTCCCTCTACGATGATTGTCTGGAGGAGTAGAGATCATTGATCCCATTTGACCCTGCAAAATATATTTAATACTATTCTGTTAGCTAGGATGTATCAGCATCGTGTCTTGTGTTTATGATAGTGCTTCATGGCACGCTATGTTTCATGATTACTAAAGTTAGTTAAAGTATTCATCACTGTGAGACATTGAAATGCCCCCGTTTCATTTTAAATAAATAATAATTTAATAATAATATTAATATTATTAAATAATAAAAACCAACACCAACCCCACTTTCTTTTCCATCTCAGTTTCCCCTCTCAGCTTCCCCTTTCTTCTCTCCCTCTCGGTTACTTCACCCTCACCCCCCATTTTTCATTTTTTTTGCTTTTTTTCTTCTTCTTCTTCTTCTTCTTCTTCTTCTTCTTCTTGAGAGTTGTTATTGAGACTCTTTGACGTAAATACACAACTCTAATGCTAGTATGAATCTCTAGAAAAATATAGTTTTGGTTAAAAATCTTATATTTTGTGCTTAGAGTAGATTTAAAGGATTTTTATGTTTTCCTAGAGTTAGCTAAACTTTAGAATAATTTTTCCAAAGTCTTGAGAATATTTTTGATGCTCAGATTTGTCAGCTGAGGTCCTGTCGGCTACTCTGGGAGTTGTTGGAGAACAAACTTAGGGGATTCTCCATAGTCGTGAGTAGACGACGATCATCGTCATATATTTTTGATGCTATAATTATTACTTTACTCGTTTTCTATGTTAAAGTATTTATTTAAAAATTTGGGGAACATAACCTTTCAAATTTATCTCAATTTCGTCATTTATTTATTTTAATGGTCTTTGTTATGTAATACGTGTTTTGGAAATCGTTGTTATAATTATGAAATCGTTAACGGCGTTAGGTGCACACCTCGTTTTGATTAGAGAGAGTTACCCGTTAGATGGAGCCGCCCCTATGAGAAATGTCATCCGTAGGAGGAGAGAGCTATCAACGAGATGTAAGCTCCCTAATTGAGTGTGATGATGCGTTGCGGGATTGAGAGGAGAGGGCTATCTGTTAGATGGAGCCACCCCTAAGTGAAAGGCCACCCTTATGAGGAAAGGGCTATCAATGAGATGAAGTCGCCTCTTGGTTCTCAATAATTAGTATTTTTACTTGTTTGATTTTCTTTGATGATTTTAATGTTATTCATTTTGATTCCGCTTCGCTAGTAATTGGATTTTTAATATTTCTATTTGAACAATTAAATTATAAATTTAATAATTTTATTATGTGTATAACATAATCGTCTCAAGGTTGTAAAACAGTTATTCGTGCCTTTTGTGTTTCCCTTCTAGTTGATGGTGATTGTTGTCTCCTCACTAAGTCTTTGTGACTTACCCTTTCATGTTGTTTATTTTTTTTCAGATTCGCAGGCAGTTGAGTAGCAAGCTGTTAGTAGATTCAAGTCTCAATCATAATTGTTTTGGTAGACCTCTTTGATCGATGATCCTTTTTTGTAAAGTCTGTTGAGTCGTAATGTATTTTGCAGCTATTGAAGTCTAGAAAGTCTTTTGGGAAATGTATTAAATATTCAGATTATGCTCTTTGAATTATGACTGAGTTAAGACTGTAAACATGGATTTTATAAATTTAGAAATGTTGAAGTTACAAAGAATACTCTGTCGAAATTCCGTGAATAATTATATATATATATATATATATATATATATATATATATATATATATATATATATATTTTAAAATGATTATTCAGAACTATTTAGTTGATAAGCTTGCCAGACTAGAAGTATAGCTTGTGTGCCAGTCACGGCGTTTAGTTTTTGGGTCATGACAGACATAATTAAGCTTACACTATAAGGCTCTATCCTGGTACTGAAACCACTCCTTGAGGCATAATTAAAGGTGCATAACTTGAAAGAATGTATGATGCCCTCAACCAGTTTGTAAATCCTCCAACTGCTAGAGTTGGAGAATGGACAGTAGAAGGGTAAATAGGAGAACCCTTTAATGAAATGGTCATATTATTACTTGGTTGAGGATGGTGGAATTTGCATGTGTCCCCAAATTTGCATTCTCTTGTTCTCAATAATGGCTGCATTCAACTTCATTCTGCACAAGCAGAAAATTAAGAACATGCTTATTTAGTAAGTTTAATTAAAAGACAACAATCCCTGAAAAATACATATTCAGAAAATTAAGAACATGCTTATTTAGTAAGTTACCAACACATTAAACATAAGTTAGGACATGTAACTATATATGAAGTTGAAAATAAGCATGATAATGAGGGGAAAAAAGAAAGAATTTGTTACTTCTTTTACAAGATTAAGCAATGCCTTGAAGGGAGAGTCATCCAACAACAATGTATTTGTTTCATAGTATCCCTGCTCCTAAGGAAGATTAGGATCAGGCTTCTCCCAGATTTTCCTTAGATCCTTAAAAAAAGTGGCTTGTTCTGGTTTTGGATAATATGCTTTATTTCCCATAACCCTACCATATTAGATTTTTACTAATCAAGTTATTTATTTCTTGTACTGTTTACCATAAACGAGTAGGTGTAAGGGTAGGAGTAAATAAAATGTGAAGAGAACAATATTCTTCCTTAAAAAGCTTTTGATATTTTGTATTTCTTTGGTTATTTGTGCTACTTTTTCTCATAAGATTGAGATACAAAAGGTTGTCAAAGAAGAGCCTGAAAAGATTTATTCTTGTCAAAGAAGAGCTGGAATCAAAAAGTTGATCCGAATGTAAGTTACTTTAAAAACTGTATTCTCGGTCATATGTCTCTGTAGTCAAATGTGTACTTATCACTCAGCTACTCGCTTTCTGTTCCCCATTCAATTTCAACTTTCTGTTCAGACATTCAAAGCTTTTGTTTACATGTAAATGAACTTATGTGTAGGACTTACAGCTTCAAATATATTCTTTTGAGGTAAGCACATTATTTGTGTTAGGTATGCAATTGTTCACTACTTGTGTTGCTTTGATATTGCATATTGTGGTTCTATTTCTATGCTAGTTGTTGATGTCAACAAGAATATTGCTCAGAGGTGAGCACATTACTTGCGTTGAGTATACAATTATTCACTATGAGTCTCATAGTTATAATCCCGATTAATATTCCTCAACTACATTGCCAACTAGATTTAAGTCTAAGTTGTCCCATAGTTATATAGAAAAATGTTGTTGACATAAATCCAAAATGAGTTTATATGCTACTGTAATAAAAAAGAGATTATATGCCTACTAAAATGAGTTTATATTAAACTACTAAATAGAAAATGTGTAAATTGGATTGTTATTTTTAACCATGTTCACTTCTTGGTTGTCAATCTAATCTCTTATTATTGTTTAACTTGTTTTTTTTTTCAACTTCAAGAATGTCTCATTTCAATTACGGAGCATTCAATATCAAAATGGACACTAAATTCATCATAAACAGAGTGATTTGTTTGTTTGAGATGAATTAATATACATTAGGATTTAGTGTTTCTTTCAATTAATAAATTGAAATGGCAAGAATATATGTCTCTAGTTCTAAAACTATTCAATGTGAAATGTTCTTTGATTCTATTAATAATATTGTGAAATGTTACTTTGGTTCTCCAATCTCTTAATGATATTGTGAAATATTAATGTGTAAATAATTTTCTTAATTTTGTCTATTTAAATCAACGTCACCATTATGTACTGGGTTCAACTTGTGAGGATTATCAAATTTAATAAAAAATATTTTCCTAGTCTAATCACTTTGGATTAGATATGCTAATTGTAATTATAAAAACTCTAAATAGTTAGGAAATCATTATGAACTTGTGGCTAGAGTTTTGCTAGAAAATTGATATTGTGATATCAAAGTTATATAGCTAGAATATATCAACTTTTAAACAATTATTTACTATGCATTTACTGCGAATTAATTAGGATTTTTTTAAATTATCTACAAATTAGTTAGGAAATCATGTTGTAGCTAATTAGTCTCTCAATCCATACTACGACAAGTTCTGTAACAAAACTGTATTTAATCTATAGGAAACTTTGTTTGCTAGAGACTAGCTACGATTAACTATCAAATTTGTTGTAGCTAAACTCTGATTTTCTTGAAGTGTTTCTAATAAAGTACATCACTTTTTTGTATTTAAACCCGTTATGTCTTCTGCATACAAGTGACAATGATTTCTTATGTTCATCCTTCAAATTTTTAGTAACTTATGCTTTGGTAAACATTCAATTTGGTCATTTTTTATTTTCTGCTTCATTAAAAGGATTTTCCGTGGTGATTGTGTGATTTTAATTGAGATACTTGATTCTAATGAGTTATCAACCTATGTGAGGATGAATGATATTTTTATGATTTAGTCTTCTCAATATTTTCTGCCCAAGTGAGGATAGCTTCATAACTTGTTCTTAAAATAAATTCACTCAAGTGCATAGGTTAGATAACAAATAAGATCACACTCTTAATTAATTTTAATCAAATGATTTGTTATGTTTGAAATATTTAAAGAGAGTTTTTTCTCAACAATTTATTTCTGTTATAATATATTAAAACAAAGTCCCGGATTCTATCCGTGACAACTCATCTATATGTATGTCACATATACCAAAATTTGTCAACTCATAAAAATTCTGATGTGGCACCTCCCAAACCACAGTAATTCTGATGTGGCACCAATATGTAAAGTAAAACAAACCATTTCACTTGCTCATTCAAATACAATTATTTCATACATTCAACAACTTTAACTCTAATCAATACACTTAAAGACTTTGATCACTTATCAAATTTTTCATTTCAATAACTCATATAAAAAAGAACAATTCACTCATTATACTCAATGCATTGTTTATCAGACATAAAGGTTCATTCGTTGATTTTCAACAATCCTCTTGTATTTGGTTCAAGTCACTTACTAGTGGATAAAGACATTATAAAATGCAACAAAGTCATACCCCATTTCAACGTGTAGCACATTCTTAGTCCTCAAATGTTTCAATAATATTGTTTCTCTATTGTCATTATTGTTGAAGACCATATATAGGAGATAAATATTTTTCTAAGCTATTGAATGTGTCTTTCGTAGCATTTTTTTTTATAATTAAAAAACACATTTCATAAGTAAAATAAAATAAAGATGAAGAATACTAAAGAATGTTGTTTAAAAATGAATAGCTTCTAACCATTCCAGTACTAGAAGTTTCCTATGTCTTTAACATGAACAAACTCTTCTGGCCTATAATTTTTGGTAACTCACTCTTGATTTTTCTTGACCATGGAAAATAATTATTTGAAAATTTCATTTCATATTATAATTATTTATATGAAATTGCTCCATATCCAAAAGAGTAGATATAGAATTGGTTTGTAGTTATAGTATTAACTTGAAGTTTAAATACAAATTTCACACCAACTAATGTTTTGTATAAAATTTTCATTTGTCTTGAGAGTTTTGTGTAAATAGCATTATTACTATCTAAAAAATATTATTATTATTTAAGACTTTTGAGTCTCAAGAAATTTCTATTTTGTTTTGTAGTATTTCTTCCATATATCTATCAGCTATATTTACATACGCGAATAATTGTTGCAATATTTTAAATACAATTATAAACATTATTTTTAACAAACTACTACTCATGAATGAATGATATAGTACACACTATGACACACATTATCAATTAATACATGTTTGGATTGAAAAAATTACGGACCTATGTAGATTTTAACAAAAGCTACTCTTTAAAGGTTAAACAAAATTACGGTGAATTTTTCCAATTCAACATCAGTTCAAACATACACTTATAAACAATATTAGTTCTTCAACAGTTTACTAAAATTTCTCCATCTTTACATACTTAAATTTATTAATTTTTTGATTCATGATGACAATCCGTTCTACTAAGAAGTAATTCTTCTGTAGACATAAGAATTTGGTCACATTATTTAGTCACAAAAAAAAAATTATATTTCTTTTAATTCTTTTAAATCTATACATTATTTCATTATTATTTTTCTACTTTTTTTCTTTTATGTATGTGTCCAAATTCTTATGTCCACACAAGAATTATTCTCTATTAAGTTATTATGAAATCGTAGAGTACATAAAGAAAACTTTGAGGGAGATGTGAAGTTGTTCATTTTTAACTACCAAGCTGAGCAATTAACTTTCAGGTTGGTGTATACAATGTTATATTGTATTTTCAATTCTTTTGAGTAAGACGACATTAACTATTACTTGACTAAAACTTAGGGAGTATAATCTTTATCCTGAGATGTCTTTGGTATACACTCAGTGATGTAGCTAAAATATCACTAGAAGGGGGGTTGAATAGGGATTTTGGTGTTTAAAAATATTTTAACGTGTTTTTGAATCACTGACCTCTCTGAAAGGATACGAATAAGATGATAGAAATTTAAGCCTTTAAACTTGAGCTTAATAAATGCAAGAGAAAATATAAAGGAAGATACACACAACCTTTATACTGGTTCACCCAATGATCGCTACGTCCAGTCCCCACACACTTGTGAGTTTTTACTAATGATCAAACTGATTAACCTCTCATAGAGGTTGGTTACACTTTGTGTATTCTTTAGCCACACCAAGCTTAGAACCTTGTTTCTTACAAGTTTCAACTATTTCCAAGTGCAACTCACGTGGAAATTACAAAGTGATATGAGTTTGATATTTCTCTTTACTTAACACTTTCTAAAAAGATATTTCAAAGATCTAGTGTAAGAATATAGAAAGTATAAAGAGAGGATGGATATTGGTCTTGATAGCCTTTTAAAATCTTGATCTTTTTATGCAATTTAGTTGTGTGTTTGATAATGAAGAGCTCCCTGCCTTTTATAGAGATCTTGTGATGCTCTTTGCATGTGACAAACATCTTATGACTGTTGGGGACTTGATCAAAAAGTCTAAGGTCTTTGATCCTAATTACAGAATTGTCATCCCACTGTCCTTGGACAGATCCAGTGCATCCTCGTACAGGAGGTTCAAACCTCCTAGGTACTTGGACATGAGTTGTCCTTTTCTCTTTTCATTCTTCAAGACATCTAAGGCTATATTTTTGTCTTTGCTAGCTTCAGCCTTTCTGTATATTCAAGTGTTGGGTCTTTTTCAACATTTGAGAATGATGTGGACTTATAGATCCATCCTCACATCATACAGGCCATCCTCGTACCTCGTCAAGCCCATCCTCGTACCTGTTTAATCTGGCCTCTGACCTCATTGATTAAATTGCTTTATTTATTCATTCTTTGATACTAATTTAACTTCTCTTCATGACTAAAAATCATTGTTTCAGTGATGATGAATATTTTGCAACTTTGAAGGTCCATCCTCTTAAGGGTTTATCCTATCCTCTAGTTTGAAAACATTGATCGATTGAGTCAGATTTTTCTCCTTTTAGTCTGAATGATGAATAACCTGTTTTCTAAAATGAATTCACTCAAAAGCACAGATTAGTCATTAATCACAATCATAATCTCTTAAGTAATTTTGTTATCATTAAAATCATTTGTGAGAGATTTTGTCTCAACAATCTCCCCCTTTTTGATGATGACAAAATTCTTTAGATTATGATTTTAAACATCAAATATTTATGAGATAAAATGTTTATGCTTCCCTTAAAACATATGTGTAACATTTTAAAATTTTAATAATAATTACTCCCCCTGAACATATGCCAAAGTTTTGAAATAATAGAGTAGAGCCATAAAGAGACTTCACATTGATGAGATTAATATTGCAAAAGATGGTTTAAACGTCATAAACATTAACTAGCATAACATAGGCAATTCACAAAAATATCCTCTTAAACAAACAGTTGAACAAAAAGCTAACAGCATGATGATCATAATCTATATCCCCCTGAATTGGTCAGTAGCAAAAAGAAGCAAAAGAACCACAACTTTACTCGGAAGAGGATGGCTAGGCTGGTAGCTCAGGAGGGTGGTCTCCAGGAGCAACAGTAGGAACCAGATGTTTGGTAACCCATTCAAGAATGAGCCAAACTGAGCAATAGTGTTTTGGAAGTGAGTAAAACTGTCTAGCAATTTCTTTTGATCCTTCCTAATGGTCTTGAGAAGCCTTAACTTCTTTTGGTTCTGCCTTCCTTCAGTCCTCTTGCTGGGGTTCGAGTCTTTGGGTTGATCATCTACACTCGAACTCTTGTTGTGGGAGCTTCCAGCTTAGTCTTTCGACGATTGATCACCAGTTGTGGCTAGAAACGAGTCAATGGAGCTGAATTGACAAAACAAAGGAAATACAGCAATGATACTAAGTTTGATCAAAACATTATCAGAAAAAATTTAATTAAATAAATTTGGACAAATTAATGATGGTGAGTTCCTCCAAGATATTTTTGAACTGATCCTCCTGGAGAGGTTTGGTAAAAATATCAGCTAACTGATTTTCAGTATCAATGAAAATTAATTCTATATCCCCTTTTTGAACATGATCTCTTATAAAATGATGTTTGATTTCAATGTGCTTAGATCTAGAATGTTGTATGGGATTTTTGGAAAGATTAATAACACTTGTATTATCACAGAGGATGAGAATTTTTGTGTACCTTAGATCGTAATCCTCTAGTTGGTTCTTTATCCATAGTAATTGTGAGCAGCATTGTGCAGCTGATACGTATTCAGCCTCTGTAGTTGATAAAGCAATGGTACATTGTTTTTTGCATGACCAACTTATTAGAGATTTACCAAGAAATTGGCAAGCTCCACTTGTGCTCTTCCTTTCAACTTTGTCTCCCGCATAGTCAGCATCACAATAAGCTATGAGGTCAAGATTTGAGCATTCTTTATACCAAATTCCCAGATTGATAATGCCAACAAGGTATCTCAAAATCCTCTTTACTGCAGTAAGATGAGATTCTTTAAGGGAGGATTGAAACCTTGCACAAAGACCAACAACAAAGACTATGTCGAGTCTACTAGCTGTTAAGTATAATAAAGATCTAATCATTCATCTGTACTCTTTTTCAGATATTAGAGTTCCTTCATCATCTTTGTGTAGCATGGAGGATGGGTGCGAGGAGTTCCCATACTCTTGGCTGAACTCATGTTATATTTTTTCATTAGATCCTTGATGTACTTTTCTTGAGAGATGAAGATGCCATCTTCTAGTTGTTTGATTTGTAAACCAAGAAAGAATTTTAATTCTCCCATCATACTCATCTCAAACTCACTTTGCATGAGGTTTGAGAAATCTTTACACATCCTTTCATTTGTGGATCCAAATATCATGTCATCTACATATATTTGAACAATTCACAGATCCTCTTTAAGAGTTTTCTTGAAAAGTGTGGTATCAATCAGTCCTGTTACAAATCCATTCTCTTTTGGAAATGAACTCAACCTCTCATACCAAGCTCGAGGAGCTTGCTTTAATCCATAAAGAGCTTTTGAGAGTTTGAACACATGATTGGCTTCTTTTCATCCACGAAGCCATGAGGTTGTTTAACATATACCTCCTCGTTTAAGAAACCATTCAAAAAGGCACTTTTGACATCCATTTGAAATAGTTTGATACCTTTATGAGTGGCATATGCTAGGAGGATTCTTATTGCTTCAAGTCTTGCTACAGGTGCGAATGTTTCATCATAATCAATTCCCTCCTGTTGGCTATAACCTTGTGCCACTAGTCTTGCTTTATTTCTAATGACCTCTTCATCCTCATTCAGTTTGTTTCTAAACATCCATTTAGTTCCAATGATGGATTTGTCCAGAGGATGGGGCACAAGATCCCACACTTTGTTTCTTTCAAACTATGATAGTTCCTCCATCATGGCGTCAACCCATGATTTGTCACAAATTGCTTGATCAATCGTTTTGGGTTCAACTTGTGATATCATAGCCATGTTGGTTGTATTCTCTTTTAGAGATTGTCTGTTCCTAACGCCATCAACAATATTCCCAGTGATCAGATCAGGAGGATGATGCATAACTATCTTCCATCCTCTTGGAGGTTGTTGAGAGGTTGGATCAGAATCATCCTCTTCATTTGGACTGTGTACTTTAGAGGATGAAAGTTCATCTTCTTCAGATTTATCCATATTTTCTAAACACAAGTCATCAAACTCATCAAAAGTAACATGCATGGATTCCTCCACAGTTTGAGTCCTAAGATTATATATTCTATAACCTTTTGACGATGTGGAGTATCCCAAAAAGATACCTTTATCAGATTTTGGATCAAACTTTCCCAAATTTTCTTTATTATTTAGAATGTAGCAATAACATCCAAATATATGAAAATAGGAAATGTTTGGTTTTTTTCCTTTCCATAGCTCATATGGAGTTTTGTTAGTTTTGTTTAAGACTTTTCTGATGGATGCACGATTTGAAACATAACATGCTGTGTTGATAGCTTCGGCCCAAAAATATTTTTCAATGTTGGCTTCATTTAAAATAGTTCTAGCCATTTCTTGTAAAGTTCTATTTTTCCTTTCAACAACACCATTTTGTTGAGGAGTTCTTGGGCAGGAAAAATTATGAGAAATTCCATTTTCATCAAAAAGATTTTTAAATGATTCATTTTCGAATTCACCTCCATGGTCATTTCTCATGGAGACATATCTTGACCCTTTTTCATTTTGGATCTTTTTACAAAAATGGTGAAATGCCTCAAAAGCTTCATCTTTATGTTTTAAAAATAAAACCCATGTAAAACGTGTGAAATCATCAACAATTACAAATCCATATCTTTTTCCACTATGACTTGGAGTTTTGATGGGACCAAAGAGGTCAATATGAAGAAGCTTAAGAGGATGATTTTTTGAAACAATATTTTTAGAGTCAAAGCTACTTTTAACTTGTTTTCCTTTGGCACAAGCTTCACATACTTTGTCTTTCTCAAAATTAATTGTCGGAAAACCTTTAACTAGTTCTAAATTTGATAATTTAGAAATAGTGTTCAAACTTGTATGACCAGCTCGTTTGTGCCATATCCATTTATCTTTTTCAATGGATACAAAACAAGATTCAGTAGGTAAATCATCCAGATATAACTCATATAAATTCTTTTTCAATGGATGCCATATCACATAGTTGACTAATACTTAGCAAGTTATGAATTAAACCATCCACATATTGTATGTTTTCAATTTTGGCAGAATTATTTTTACCAATGATACTTGTACCTTTTATTTGAGCTTTATCATTGTTTCCAAAAGTGATTGATCCTCCATCCTTTATTTCCAAAGAAATAAAGCAATGCTTATCCCCTGTCATATGCCTTGAGTAGCCACTGTCCAAGAACCAGGGTTTTCTTTTGTTGATCAGAGGATGTACCTGTGTTAGAGTTTAAAAGTAACTTAGGTACCCATATAGAATTGGGTCCTTGTTGGTTAGTTTTTCTTCTTGTGAGGATTTTCCTTTTATGATAACAAATGAAATCATGATGTCCATGTTTACCACAGAATGAACATCCTTTCTTTATGTTGTCAGCTTTTTTCTTAGCGTGACAGCTTTTGAAAGTATGTTCAAATTTTTTGCAAAATGTGCATTTTAGCCTATCCTCTTGTTTTTTTGGAAGAAAAAAATTTTCATATAATTTTTGTTTTTGAGATCTTTTAAATCCAATACCAGCTTTGTCAAAGATTCTAGATTGAGATCCCATTATCTTTTGGAAAGATTCAGTGGATTTAACAAAGTTGGTAATATCCTTTTTTAGTTCTTCAACTTCTATTTTCAATATTTCCTTTTCTGTATCCTCTTCTGGAGGATGAATTTTGACATTCTTTTTGTTTAAAATAGATTGTTGCTGAGATAACTTTTCATGAGATAACTGCAAGTCTAGAATGATTTTTTCATATTTCTTATTCTTAGCTCGAAGTTCCTCATTGAGTTTCTTTATTTCATAAAGTTGATTTTTAAGAAAACCACATTTATGAGATAAAGTGTTTGAGTCATTCAAAAGATTGTCAAATTCTATTTCTAATTTTTCACAAGTAGGACATAATTTTGTGATGGTTACCTTTTCAGTTTCTGTTTTTGCCATGAGATAGAGGTTGGCCTCTTCTTCCTTTTCCTGCTCAGAGGATGACTCGTCATTGTCATCCCACGTAATAATCATAGATTTGTTTTTGTAGGGAAATCTTCTTGAGTTCCTTTTGTTTAGAGGACACTCAGTTTTGTAGTGTCCCATTTTGTTGCATCCAAAACACGTAATCTGACTTTTGTCAGTTTTTTCTTTTTGAGGAGATCTTTTGTCATGTCCTCTATGATTTATAATCCTCTGTATTCTTCTAGAAATCAGAGCGAGTTCATCCTCTTCCTCAAATAGAGGATACTCTGGGCTTTCCTTTTTGTGGCATCTTCAGTCCTCTTGGAGGATGAACTTTCTGTTTGACTGGATTTTAGAGCAATCATTTTTCCCTTTTTGCTTGGTTTGTCTGCCAGCAATAATGGTTCATGAGCGCTTAGAGTTCCAACCAGATCTTCTAATTTCATGTTAGCCAAGTCTCTTGCTTCTGTGATGGCAATCACCATTGGACTACATTCTTTTGGTAAACTCCTTAGAATTTTTCTTATCATCTCTTGAACAAAGTATACCTTTCCAAGAGATCTCAAGTTGTTTAGTATGATTGTTAGCCTTAAGAACATTTCATCAATCGTTTCTTCCTTCTTCATTTCGAATAATTCAAATTCTCTTACTCCCAAGTCAATCCTTGCTTCTTTTACGTGGCTCCATCCTTCATGATGTATTTTCAAAGTGTCCCATAGTTCCTTGGCGTTTTTGCATTCTTCAACTCTATCATATTCTTCCCTGCTCAAAGCACACGTTAGAAATAAATGAGCATTAGAGTTTAGGAGTACCTTAGCATTTTCATCAGCCATCCACTGTGCTTGAGGTTTCTCGTTGGAGGTTGCATCTGTGTTGTTGATTCTGATGACGTGATCCCCGTTTTCATCAACAGACCACATGTTGTTATCTTGTGATATGAGAAACGATCTCATCTTGCCTTTCTAATGGTAGTAATCTGTGCCATCAAAATAAGGAGGTCTGCTGGATGATCCTCCTTCAGGAACATACTTAGCTTTTGACATTTTTCTTTTGATTTTTTTCTCTTACACGGTTAGATGTAATTTTTCTAGAGAACCTTGCTCTGATACCAATTGATGTAGCTAAAATATCACTAGAAGGGGGGTGGAATAGGGATTTTGCTATTTAAAAAAATATTTTAACGTGTTTTTGAATCACTGACCTCTCTAAGAGAATGCGAATCAGAGGATAGAAATTTAAGCCTTTAAATTTGAGCTGAATAAATGCAAGAGAAGATATAACGGAAGACACACACTGGTTCACCCAATGATGGCAACGCTCAGTCTCCATACACTTGTGAGTTTTTACTAATGATCAAACTGATTAACCTCTAACAGAGGTTGGTTACACTTTGTGTATTCTTTAGCCTCACCAAGCTTACAACCTTGTTTCTTAAAAGTTTCAACTATTTCTAAGTGCAACTCACGTGGAAATTACAAAGTGATATGAGTTTGATATTTCTCTTTACTTAACACTTTCTAAAAAGATATTTCAAAGATCTAGTGTAAAAATATAGAAAGTATAAAGAGATGGTGGATATTGCTCTTGATAGCCTTTTAGAATCTTGATCATTTTATGCAATGTAGTTGTGTGTTTGATAATGAAGAGCTCCTTGCCTTTTATAGAGATCTTTTGATGCTCTTTCCATGTGACAAACATCTTATGACCGTTGGGGACTTGATCCAAAAGTCTCAGGTCTTTGATCTTAATTATAGAATTGCCATCCAGCTGTCCTTGGACAGATGCAGTCCATCCTCGTACAGGTGGTTCAAACCTCCGAGGTACTTTGACATGAGTTGTCCTTTTCTCTTTTCATTCTTCAAGACATGTAAGGCTATATTTTTGTCTTTGTTAGTTCCAGCCTTTGTGTATATTCAAGTGTTGCATTGTTTTCAACATTTGAGAATGATGTAGACTTAATGATCCATCCTCTTACATCGTACAGGCCATCCTCGTACATCGTTCAACCCATCCTCGTACCTGTTTAATATGGCCTCTGACCTCATTGATTAAATTGCTTTATGTATTCATTCTTTGATACTAATTTAACTTCTCTTCATGACTAAAAATCATTGTTTCAGTGATAATGAATATTTTGCAACTTTGAAGGTCCATCCTCTTAAGGGTTTATCCTATCCTCCAGTTTGAAAACTTTGATGGATTGAGTTAGATTTTTCTACTTTTAGTCTTAATGATGAAACCTGTTTTCTAAAATGAATTCACTCAAAAGCAATAATTAGTCATTAACCACAATCATAATCTCTTAAGAAATTTTGTTAACATTAACATCATTTGTGAGAGATTTTGTCTCAACACTCAGATCTAACTACTGATTAAGACTGTATACCTCTTTATAAGTTTATATTCACATTTACATTGAAATGGACTTTCCTATTTAATTATACACATGATTAGTCTGATATTAATCAATTTTTTTACATAAAATAATTTTCATGATTAATTTGTAAACTTTGAAAATGTCAAAAAGTACATAAATTTAAAAAATATAATGTTTCTAAACTAATATAAATCATATTAAATGAAGAACATATTATAGTTAAATATACAACTTTTATGATAAAGAAATGTTGAACTTTAACAAATATATCATTCGAAGGAAAACTTCAAAGAAAACAAAAAATTTGAATAAACCAATTCTAAGTAGAAAAAAATATTAAAGATAAGGACTGTATCACTAAAGTTACAAAATCTTATCAATAGTATCATATTTTATTATATCTCGCATGGATTGTATTAATCAACAAGATTTTATATTTTCCTTTGAAATAAAGCAAAATTAGATTTTATATAGTTATTCAAAAATATATTTACCTCTTAACATATAAATGTTTTAGTATATTCTACTCTAAAACAAAAACATTACTTTTAATTTACATATTATGATTTTATATTCAATAATATATTAAATTCTACTGCGAATGCGCAGTAACATCTAGTTATCACTTAATCTCATGTATTTCCTTATTTGTTCCGCTTCCTTTGCTACATCTATTTCATTCCAATGAAAAATCTACTAATTCATCACTAAAATATTCATGCATTAATAACTCTTCAACCCAAATTCTACTTTCGTCTCGTTTTCTTTTTCTTTTTATTTTTTCTTGCCTTGGAACATCATCTATTTAAGAATAGCCCTAAAATGAAATGAGGCCATCAACAAAGAGATGCACACTCCCATAAATTGTTGGTAATTTAGTAATCTCCATCTTTAAACAACTTCTTTAGACCACGACACAATTCATATTTTGGATCAGTATACCACATATTAATGATGTTAGCCTATTATACACCTTTCTACTCCAAATATCTAAAATCTCTTCATATGACCATATATCAAAGTCACATTTCCATGTTGATTTGTTTCCTACTAACTCTAATTTTTCTATATTCCAAAAACAACCCCAAAAATAAAATAGACAATAAAAAGACGTCGATGAACTATAATATATAAACAACAACAACAAATTGGCACATGCCAATATACAACTATATATGGGACCACAAGAAAGAAACGATTAGAAATCCAAAATAATCCATGAGGCAATAACAACAACAACACATGAATTATGCACTAAACTACAAAAAGAAAAGAGGACAATGGGACTACAAAAACAAATAACTTTAAGCCAATAAAAAAACAAACAAAATACCCTAAAAAAACATCAAACCCTAAAAACGAAATTTAAATATGCTTACCTTAAATTGAAAATGAACAAACGAAGCAACAGTACTCAATTCTTCATTACGTTTGCCCTTTCTCATTTCTCTCTTGTTCTTCTTTGTTTCATTCTTGGAAATATTATTTCAACATTTTATATTTACAATGAGCTACATTGGATTGGATTTCGGTTACTCACGTTACGAGATTTTCACAATTTGATGTCAAGACTTAGAAAATTAGATCAACTAATCACTATTTTGCTAGCGCAGGAGTCCAAATTAAAACTTATATGAGAATAAATATACAATTAAGTCTTGAAAAAATATAAATGAGTAATTTATATATATCTACCTAGGGGTCCAATTAGAAACCTTAATTGGGGAGCTCGTTTATGGTCATGGATGTCTTAGCTAAGTGTATATGAATTCAGTTTGACGTATGGGGTTGATAGGACTTATTATGTAGAATTTTGGTCAACTTTTGAACACATGATTTGACGGAATATTATCTTTTCAATTCTTCATAGAAAGTGTGAAATTATTTCGGCTGTGATTCTGAATTGGACCGTCTCTCTTATACATGGGTTGGAATACATCTTGTACTCATTTAATAAAATGTTTTGATTATATAAAAAAAAAGTACATAATAAACGGTTTAATCTAACTAACTCTAGTTAATTTTCAAGGTTGTATTTTTTCATAAAATGGCAAAATATATATATATATATATATATATATATATATATTGTGTATATATATTTGAAATGGCTAAAGAAAAATATAAAATAAAGAGGACTACTTGTTGGACCCAACATAACTAAGATTCAGAATGCACAGTCCAAGCACATTGAAAGAAAGAGGACTTGAAAAGAAACTACAGCTAAAAACCGTTCATGGGTGTTATAATATTTTTTTACTTTTTAAAACATTTTAGTTCATTCCTTTACATCAGAAAAATGAATGAATAACTTCCAAAACCCAAAGATTGCGCTCACTTAAACAAATTAAAGAGGGTAGAGAGACATTAATTAAAAAATAAATAACTGATAACTGATATTAATTATTTTATGTTTTACTTTTTAATATTTGTAAAAAATAAATAAAAAATATAAAGTGATACATATCTATTATAATATATTAAATCAGACTTATAAATCATCATATTGACACATTAATTCTGTATGCCAAGTAATTCTATTTTTGCCACATTACACATAATTTAATGTGTCACCTTCTAAATCATACTTTCAAACCTCTAAAACACATTGTCATTCTCATAATATTTTTTTGATGTTTCTACTGCAAACCAATAACGCTCACACATTTATCCACAATTACTAATTCATAAATTCTTATTAATCTCTTAATTTATTGGCACATTTTAAATCACATTCTCAAACCTCGAAAAGACATTCTCATTCTCCTAATATTGTTTAATTTTCCTACTTCAAACCAATAACGCTCAAACATTTATCAACAATTATTATTTCATAAATTCTTATTAATATATATCTCAATTTAATTGAGAATGGATACCTGATACCCCTTCAAAGCTCAATAGCCCACATGCTATATTCCTAACTCCAAAAATCGTTTTTCAATCTTATAATATATTAAAACAAACACTCCAAATATTATGTTAACACTAATTTTGCCATATCATTCAATAGTATGATGTGGCACCTCTCGAATTCATTCATTTTTTTATTCATCATTCTACTAATTTTTTTGTCTATATTTCTATAATTAAAAAACCAACAATAAAAAATGCAACTCCAATTACAAACTTGATTTAATTGTCTTTTACTTTTTTAATTCATTGCATATAAATATATCACAATATTTTAATTATATTTTAATAATTGAAATGTAACAACCATAAATTACCACAAAATATATAAAAACATAATAATCACATATTAAAAACAATAAGTTTAAATTAAAATAAATAAAAAATATTGAAACACAATCATTTAAATTAGTAAGTCTTTGAAAAAAAAAAACAGAAAATGATATTTTTTTTAAAATAAAAATATTAAGTTATACATTAAATATTTTCAAAAGTAATATACAATTTGTGTTCATTTTTCTCTTATTAGTGCTCGGACACATATTATATTCCTCTAATAAAAAATAAAGTTTTTGTCTATATAAATTGTTCATGAAAATAAAAACACTAATTTCAAAATATTAAACTTATAGATTTGATGAAGGATAAATCAGATCATAGTTTCAATTAACGGCAAAAATAATCAAAATCAAATAGTGATGCCTTATCATTTCCAACATTATTTCGTGTTTTCAATGGTAAAAAATAGTATTTTGTGTTTGTTCATTATATATACTCTCTAAAAAAATAATTAAATCAAAATATATTTGAAAGAAACACGTGACATAACACCTCTAATTAAGAATTAGTTATCGAATGTTTAAGTGGAAATGAGACATGAAACATAAAATATAAGAAATAGTAGTTCATTCAATTAGTCAAAAAAGAATAAAGAAATAATAGTAGTCAAGATAAAAAGTAAAACAAATATAAAAATAATGATTATGTAAAAACCAATGCTTACAAATATATCTCAAATCAATACTTGCAAAATATATATATTCTATTTTTTATAGGAAGAAATTATTCAATAATGATTGAATGTTTGAAACAAAACAAAATGTATAGAAACAATCACTCATCTTTTTTTAATAATTATTTTCAGTGTGAAAATCACTCATATTTTATTTTAATCTTTTTAATTGTGTATACAAACAATCACTCATGTTATACAACCACTATTCTTATAATCTAAGAAATCTACAAATATACTTACAAATATTGAAACTTTTTTCCAATCAATTTGATACATTTATATACCATAAATATAACCTTCAAACCTTTTAAAAAAATTACATTGAAAGAAAATTTTACAAATTAAACAGCGCAACACGTGGGTCATATTCTAGTTATCTATAGTATTAGAGTTCAAAATTAACAACATTTTATAGTTCATAAAAAAAAAGGAATAGTGGTTTACAATATAATATATTCTAATATAGAACGAGATCTTTGAAGTTCCATCTACAACATGTCTCAATCACATATTGGGTGCGTTTGTTTCAGATTTTTTCATGAAAAAATCTATTTTCTCAAACCAAAAATCATTTTGTTGGGTTTGAAAGATGTTTGTTTCAGATTTTTAAAAAATCATTTTGTTAAAAAAAATCAGTTTTTGGCTAAAAGAGAGAAACTAAAAATAGTAGTTTCTCGCATTTTGCAATTGCGATACATGAGAGAGATAAACAAAATACAACTGAAAAACACGGAACTTAACTCATTAACGATAGAAAATGATGCAATTACCCCTACCTTATTTTGAAAATCCCAAATTTCCCTCCGTTCATTTTTAATAAATTGACCATTTTTTTCTCTTCCCACGACTTTGTTATTTTTCTCTTTCCATGCCACCTTGTTTTCATCCAATAAATTTTGTTGTCTTTTTAGATTTTTCTTGTTTTTTTGGTTGTGTCTGTGTATTTATTGGTTTTTGAGAAGTACTCAATTATAAAATTTTAAAATGTGTATACGAAATGGTCATTATAGTTTTTTAAAAAAATCATTTTTACAAAATTGTATTCAAACGGGTGAAAAGTCATTTTTTTAAAATCATTTTTATAATTGTAAACAAAGGTAGTTAAAAAATCATTTTTTTAAAAATCTCTAAATTATTTAAAACAAAAATCATTTTTATTTAAGCGCAAACAAACGCACTCATTAATTATAGCATTAGAGTTCAAAACAACAGTTTATAGTTCCTTAAAAAAAAAAAGGGAACAGTGATTTACAATATAATCTATTCCAATATATGACGAGATCTTTGAAGCTCCATCTACAACATGTCTCAATCACATATTTTTATTCGTACAAGTCTTGATCACATGTTCTCTTCTTTGATTTTATTTTATTTCATTTTAGTGGTTTTCAAATTTTATTTGGTTTCCGAATTATTTTTAGTGGTATATTACAATACTATTTCAAAGTTCTCTTCTTTATCATTTGTTTGTCACAACTTACATGAACTATTTTGGAGCATCACTACTGATAAGTGAAACATTTGGTTGCCTATTTCTCATCACTATAACGTCACATGTTTCACTATGTATATGCTAAATGGTTGACTGTAACCCAAATTATTTTCATAACAAAAATTTATTTAAAAAGGTGACTGAAAATCAATTCCAGGATTAGTAATATCATTTGTTTCACCGTTATAGATGAGATGAATTTATATGGTATCATGCATATTTACGTCCTTTGTTTAAGATTATTCAAATGCCCTTTTTATTATAATAAAAAAAAATTCTTAAAACAACTTCTCTCTCAATTTTTTGTTACTTTTATTGTTCATGTTATAAACCTATTTCAAAATATAGATACATACAAATATATTTATATATATTATGATTTTAGTGAAGTAATTAATGTCTCAAATTTTTGTTTCAATTTCTTATATATGCATCTGATATTCCTTTTTTATGTCATTTATTCTTTAAAAGAGAATCGATACAAAAAACACAAACAAAGAGCACACAAAATTTGATCATGAAGTTCGACCAATTGTATCTTCGTCTCTGACTATAAAATGACTGCAGTGATTTTCTACTACTCAAATTTAGGATTACAGATTAAAAATTATGTTTCAATACTATGGTCGGGTATACAAAATTACCTTTAAACCGTACCTACTTATTAGTAAACTATGAGTTATACACCAACAGAATCTCTCCACTAGCATTACTAACAATTAATTACCAACATTTGGCATTAAAAAAAAAAAAAGAAAGTTTCATGTAATTATGAAAGGAAACAAGACATGATGGTAAAATGGGAAGAGCATACGTGCTAAGTTTGTGATGGCATTAGACAGTGCCAAAGCTATAGCAATGCCCTTAGTTCCACCTGTAAGAAGGCTTCATGAAGCTTTTATATCTGAATGTTGGATGGCATACGAAGGCTTCTCTTTAACATAAAAATGTTTGAGTTGTGGTTATTTAAAACGAGGTGCATTTCATGAAGCTAGGAAGGATTTCTTAGTTGGAACCTCTTGCTTTTTGCTGCAGTCTTGCCTTTTAGATTTTTTTTAACTTCTCATCTCCATCTTCTTATACATAGTATATTACTACAAGCTACAAGAAAGTTATTTTTTTTACACATTTGTTTATATTGTTTGGTTATTTATTTTGTCTAAATCTTTTGAGAAATTGACTTATAGGGTGTTAAAGGGATGAATTTTTAGATAATGCACTTTGGAGTGGTTGTGCTAGATTTCGTAACATAATGAAAATTCTGTTAAGAATTTGTTATAGATTTCAAGGTAGATCAGATTCAATAATCTTTTGTCTATAATATTTTTAAATATTGATTCATAATTTGTTATTTTGTTTTGATCTCATTTATT
Organism: Cicer yamashitae; assembly: GCA_037974755.1. Lineage (NCBI taxonomy): Eukaryota > Viridiplantae > Streptophyta > Magnoliopsida > Fabales > Fabaceae > Cicer > Cicer yamashitae. The sequence goes on along the minus strand of JBBPBQ010020323.1, from coordinate 40,666,247 downwards.
TGTAACTTTTGAATATTTACCTATTTTATGAGAATATTTACCTATTTTATGAGAATATTTACCTATTTTGTGGTATGATACCTTACTTTCTACAACTTTCTTTGGTAGAAATTTAAAAAAATGTTTATTTATTTATAATTTAGTAAAACAGAGATACGACAACGACATAGATCAACGACACATCAGCTCTTCTTATGCCACTTAATCTTAGTTTTGCCACATCAAATACATTTTGATGTGACACCTTCAAAAATGCATCTATGACTCTTCTCTATAGTTGGCTTAAACTTACTCATGTATCCTACTGATAGCGCTTCAACAAGTGTACTGAATCATTGGAAGTAATAATAAAACCGTAGTACCGAGTGTCGAACTCAAGGATTGCGTTTTACTATCGAATTGTGTTTAATTACTAAAATTGAACAAAAAGTTTCTGAATTGATTGAAGTTATATTTAAAACTAACAAGAGTAATAAAATTGAACTTTTATAAAATTGAACTGTTACCGAATTCTCATTATTATTCTTGCCCTAATGTCTTGGTGACAGAACCTTTAATTCCAAAGTAACCATTAATTCCTTAGTGGATATAAGATTAGAACTAAACTTTATAGGACAAGAATTCTCTTATTAAACTACTATCTTTGCAAATAATTCAATTGGTTTCATGACCTGCATCTATCCCTAGACTAAAATATCATGAATTTCTCATCTCAAGCATTCATAAACTTATTCATATAACTAGAAATCAAATCAGACAAATAAGGGTTTCATCTTGTTTCACTCATACCTAACAAATAGAGTTTAGTTACTCACGACAAAGATACAAAAGATAGAGATTAAAGAAGAATTACAAGAAAGATTCATGAATGATTCTTGATAAAACTCCTCCAATGGTGTTAGAAACAGCCGTCTTTGAGTTTCTCTACTAGGGCACAAGTCTCCAAACTTCTCAATAGCCAAAAAGATCCCTAGAAAGTGAGAAAATGCGTTTTTATACATTCATCAGCGTGCCACGCGCCCCAGGCGCAAAATTTGCGCTTCAGGTTCAATTGGACATAGTCAAGAAAGTCGAAATGCGCCTCAGGCACAAGTTTTGGCTTCGGGCGCACAACATCTGCTATCTAACATTTACTGCATTTGTCTCCTCTTTCGAGTCCGAATTTGGTTCCAGTGTCTTCATGAAAGTTGTAGCTATGGATCGTAGCTTTCATTTGCACTTTGTTTGACCCCAATTGGACGTCTACAACCCCAGATATGGCTGAAATACTCCACATAGGTCATGTTGATTTCTCATCAAAATTCAGTACTGCACTAAAACAAAGAAACGACGCAAAACTACAAAAAATCTCTACTTAATCGAGGAAATAAGAACATAAACATTTTATTAAATCCAAGAAATAGAATCAACAAAATATATTATATAACTCCTTAAATTAACTAATGATTAAAGATAAATAAGACTAAAACAGTGAAAAATATGCATATGATGAAGAGTTATCACCTACCATGTAGATTTTTATTTTCTTCTTTATTTCATTTAATTTCACCTATATTACAACTGAAACCGTCCTTCAGCTTCTCATTATTTGACAGTTACATTATGTACTAAATATTTTCATGGTACTACCAATTTATTCAAATTCCATCCTCACAATTGAATTAAGTATTTTGGTAACTCTCACTTGCTATTAAAATCTTTAGGTTTCATATTCTCATATTGTATTGTAGCCAAGGTCCATTATATATATTGAATGCCATACCTCTTACTTGCCTTCATTCTCTCCTCTAGAACGAGGAATGAAATTTATCTCATGTTGCTATATAAACTAAGTTTGAAATTTATCTCAATACGTTTCTTTTTCTAAGGTAGTAAATGGTACCCTATCTCATCTTTGTGGTGAAAGTTATGATTTTCATGATTATTTGTTTATGGATATGTGATCTTAGTGATATGTGAATAAGATGATGATTTTGAAAAGTGATTTGAATGCTTATGACATGATTCTTAGTGGGCTGTGTGGAAATATATCTCTTTGATAATATATCATCATATCATGTCATGGCATATGCATCTTCGTGGAAGTTGCCTTAGTGACAGGTTTTCCCCATTGGTATGGGTGATCTGTGTGGAAGTTGCCTTAGTGGCAGGTTTTCCCCATTGGTATGGGAGATTTTTCTGTGCGGATCATATAGTTTTAGGAGCATGCATCATGTATATATTTTTGTTACACAATTTATTAGTTTGTTTATGTTTTCTTTTAAATTGGAAGTTTTTACTCTTATATATTTTGTGTTACTCTTTTAAAATGGGTTTTCAATATAATTTTGTAATGATAGGATTGTCGCGATACTTCTAAGTTTGTTTCTAATCAACTTTTAAAATGCACTAGGATTCTAGAAATGCGGAAGTGGGTTCCCTTCCGTTAGGAATTATTGTTTTTCTTGTTATAACCTTGAATAAACATTTTCTTAATAAAATTAATAAACGTGGTTGTTACTAATTATTTGCATGAATAAATGTTAGGTAGTTAGATAAAAAAAAATTGTCGTAAATCTTTCAAATCAATATATTTTTAAGTAACGCTTTGGATTAAAAATCTGGGGTGTTACAATTGGTATCAGAGCAATAATCCTCGGAAATTTTGTGGTGGGACGAGTTTGTATGACGCTTGCCTTGATTTATGCCTTGATTTATGTGTGATGCTTGACTTTGTTATTTATGCCTTGATTTATGCCTTGATTTATGTGTGATGATTGACTTTGTTATTTATGCCTTGATTTATGTGTGATGCTTGACTTTGTTATTTATGCCTTGATTTATGCCTTGATTTATGTGTGATGCTTGACTTTGTTGTATTTTTATTTTAGGATTCATTATTAATTTTGTTATATATGTATTTATATAGGGAAAATTAACATTATGAATTGATTACTTGATCTCTTTTAATGCTAAAAAAAAAAAAACAGGGATTTTCTTTCAATTAATTACAATTATGATATGCCTTGAATTCTGGATCCTAGATTTGAAATTTTTACTATTTTACTACTCGTGGTTTAATGATGTTATTAATTATGGCAATTAAATTTATAATGATTATAAATATTCTGTAATAACTTAAATTTTGATTCATGATCTAAATTTTTGTAATAAAGACAATGTTTTAAACCTCTAACCTATTTAAAATTTTAGAATCCCCATAATATAAGGGAAGGATAATATCGTAAAAGTTGTATTAGCGGGATTCTGGCTAAGGAAAGACTTGGTTATTAAGTGGTCTGTTGACCCACCTCTCTTTCCTGGGAACCCCACTAATACACGACTTACGGTGTGACTTGAACTTATCGTATTGCCGTGAATAAAATATTTCCTTACAACCCTACGATTTTAATTTGTATCCCTCTAAACATCTGGGAGTAATTCTGGGAATGGATTAGTTGTCTAACAACTACGTCGTATTAGACTGTGCTCGACGGAATGTGATATTTCCGGATCCTGATATTTCGAAGTTCCTCTCAACCAACAGACTGAAGTTTTCTCTAAAGGGAGGAGTCCAAAAATATGTGTTTCTCAACTCAATCAGTATGAATCCAGAGGTTACTGTCGATGATATCCCAGTGTTGAGGGATTTCTATGAAGTCTTTCCACCAGACATACCAGGACTACCCCAAGTTCGCGATGTCGAGTTTTCTATTGATGTTATTCTGGGTACGGGACCCATATCTATGGCTCCTTACAGAATGGCCCCCTTAGAGCTATCAGAACTAAAGAATCAACTGGAAGACCTTTTGTCTGAACAATTCATTCGACCTAGTGTGTCACCATGGGGAGCCCCCGTACTATTGGTCAAGAAGAAGGATGGAAATTCGAGACTGTGTTTTGATTACCGACAGCGCAACGAAGTCACAATAAAAAACAGATACCCCTTACCCCGCATTGATGACTTAATGGACCAACTCAGACGAGCAAATGTGTTTTCTAAGATCGATCTAAAGTCGGGATACCATCAGATTCGAGTGAAAGAAGATGATATATCCAAGACAGCCTTTAGAACGCGATATGGGCACTATGAGTACTTGGTGATGCCCTTCGGAGTGACCAATGCGCCAGCTATCTTCATGGATTATATGAACAATATTTTCCGTCTATTCTTAGACAAGTTTGTGGTGATTTTTATTGATGACATCTTGATCTATTCCAAGAGTCGGGAGGAACATGAGGAACATCTGCGTCAAGTTCTACAAATACTGAAGGATCAACAACTATATGCCAATCTAGGAAAATACAAATTTTGGTTGGAATAAGTGAAGTTCTTAGGACATGTAATTTCTAAGGAAGGGATTGCTGTCGACCCATCCAAGGTAGAAGCCGTGATGGCATGGAAACAACCGCAAACAGTCACAGAGATTAGGAGTTTTCTGGGTTTGGCCGGGTACTATAGGAGATTTATTGAGGGATTTGCCAAGATTGCTGCCCCATTGACACACCTTACGAGGAAGAACCAGATTTATGCTTGGACTGAGGCGTGTGAGAAATGTTTCCAACTGATGAAAGAAAAGCTAACTACGTCCCCAGTGTTAGTGTTGCCACAACCAGAAGAGCCTTACGAGGTTTATTGTGATGCTTACTATCAGGGTTTGGGTTGTGTTCTGATGCAGAACAAACAAGTAGTGGCCTATGCCTCAAGGCAATTGAAGGCGCATGAAAAGAATTATCCCACTCATGACTTAGAGTTAGCTGCAATTGTTTTCGCATTGAAAATTTGGAGACACTATCTATACGGGTGTAGTTTTGATGTATTCAGTGACCATAAGAGTTTAAAATACTTTTTTGATCAAAAGGAACTTAACATTAGGCAGAGGAGATGGATGGAGTTCATTAAAGATTATGAGTTCACGTTGCATTACCATCCAGGGAAAGCAAATGTGGTGGCTGATGCCCTAAGCAGGAAGCGAGTTCATCTCTCGTTTGTATCAATGAAGGGGTTGGAGTTATTAGAGAAGGTTCGTGACTTGGATCTTTATTTGGATTTTGCATTGGAGAAACTACACTGTGGAATGATTGTTATAAATAGTGAATTGATGAATGAGATTAAAGTTCTCCAAGTTACAGACTTGTCGACTCAAGAAAAAACGAAGTTGATCGAGGTCGGCAAGGCAACTGAATTCAAGGTGGGCCCCGACGATATTTTGAGATGTAGCGGACGTGTTTGTATACCTGACAATGTAGAGTTGAGGGGGACTATCTTGGATGAGGCCCACAAAAGAAAGTTGAGTATTCACCCTAGTATCACCAAAATGTATAAAGACCTTAAGCTGAAGTTTTGGTGGCCGGGAATGAAGAAACAAGTAGCAGAATATGTGGCTTCGTGTTTGACTCGTCAGAAAGCTAAGGTAGAGCATCATAAGCCAGGGGGACTACTAATGCCATTATATGTTCCAGTATGGAAATGGGATAGTATATCCATGGATTTCGTGGTAGCATTGCCTAAGACTCAACGGAAGTTTGACTCCATTTTGGTAATTTTCGATAGGCTGACCAAATCTGCCCATTTCATACCCGTGAGGACTACTTATGATGTGACTAAACTTGCAGAGATCTACATTGCCGAGATTGTCAGACTACATGGGGTGCCGTCTAGCATTGTGTCGGATAGAGATCCGAAGTTCATTTCTCGTTTATGGAGAGCATTACATGAGGCGTTGGGTACTAAGTTGAGATTGAGTTCGGCCTATCACCCTCAAACCGATGGACAAACAGAAAGAACTATTCAGACCTTGGAGGATTTACTAAGAGCGTGTGTGTTGGATGAGCAAGGAAGTTGGGATAACATGTTGCCTCTCGTTGAGTTCACTTATAACGACAGCTACCATGCGAGCATTGGGATGGCACCGTACGAAGCCCTATATGGGCGTAAGTGTCAAACCCCCTTGTGTTGGTATCAGGATGGTGAGAACCTAATTGTAGGGCCAGAATTGGTACAACAGACCACAAATAAGGTCCATCTGATCCAAGAAAGGATGAAGATAGCGCAAAGTAGACAAAAGAGTTATGCCGACCAACGAAGGAAACCATTGGAGTTTCAAGAGGGTGAACATGTATTTTTAAGAGTGACGCCTACTACTGGAGTTGGTAGGGCACTAAAGTCTAAGAAGCTAACTCCTAAATTCATTGGCCCGTACCAGATCCTCCGACGTGTGGGTCTCATAGCTTATCAGATTGCTTTGCCTCCGAATCTAGCCAAACTGCACGACGTGTTCCATGTGTCACAACTGAGGAAGTACATCGCTGATCCTTCCCATATTATCGTGCCAGATGATATACAGTTGGAGGAGAACTTTTCGTTTGCAGTTCCGCCGCTGAGCATTGCGGATAAGACTACTAAGCACTTACGAGGCAAAGAGATCGCCTTGGTCAAGGTGATTTGAGACCAAACGACTGGAGATGCAACTCGGGAATTAGAGGAAAAGATGAGAGAGCTCCACCCTAACCTTTTCATGTCTAACTAGTTTCGAGGACGAAACTAAATTTAAGGGGGTGAGTATTGTAACATCCTCTAAAATTATTAATTAAAATAATTTGGATCTATAAATATATATTTTCCAATATTAAATTAGGTGTGGTAATTATTCGCCTTGTTCGATTTATGGTGGTAAAGTTGTTAGTAAGAATTATTTAGTAGATGTATTTTTATTTCTAAGGCAAGAAGAATTTGGGCTAAGGGTTGTGCCTTGTTTTTGATAAAGGTTAACTAATAATAATAATAATAATAATAATAATAATAATAATAATAATAATAATAATAATAATAATAATAATAATAATAATAATAATAATAATAATAATAATAATAATAATAATAATAATAATAATAATAATAATAATAATAATAATAATAATAATAATAATAATAATAATAATAATAATAATATTAATAATAATAATAATAATAATAATAATAATAATAATAATAATAATAATAATAATAATAATAATAATAATAATAATAATAATAATAATAATAATAATAATAATAATAATAATAATAATAATAATAATAATAATAATAATAATAATAATAATAATAATAATAATAATAATAATAATAATAATAATAATAATAATAATAATAATAATAATAATAATAATAATAATAATAATAATAATAATAATAATAATAATAATAATAATAATAAAAATAATAATAATAATAATAATAATAATAATAATAATAATAATAATAATAATAATAATAATAATAATAATAATAATAATAATAATAATAATAATAATAATAATAATAATAATAATAATAATAATAATAATAATAATAATAATAATAATAATAATAATAATAATAATAATAATAATAATAATAATAATAATAATAATAATAATAATAATAATAATAATAACAATAATAATAATAATAATAATAATAATAATAACAATAATAATAATAATAATAATATTTTCTCTCTTCTATTCCTTATTCAGGCCCAACACTATCTACCCAATAATGTTCTCTTTAAATAGGAAGGAATATTGAAACCCTAGCTACCATCACAAACCCTATTTCATAAACCCTTTACAAACAAGATTCTGTAAAGAATACCAAAATTCTAGCCACCATCACCATCACCTCCCCTTCTTCGTGCATCAAAGCTTGGAAATTCTTTTCCTTGTGAACAACTTCGTGGGGCTTAGAGATTTGTACTAGGAAGAAAAACGGTCAAGGTAAGAGCTTTTCCCCACACAAATTATAGTTAGACCGTTGGTTGGATGGATGAAATTAATAATTGTGATTGCTTGCTTTTTGAAAGGAATAATATGTAGACTAATGAATTAAAATAATGAACCCACAATCCTTTGTGTTAAGTTTGTTATATAATATATGATTTTTGGAAGTATAGTATGAATTTTGATGTTATATGTGATAAAGTTTTGATTTTTATGGCGAATATGACGTAAAGTATGAATTTTATGTTATATGTAATAAAGTTTTAATTTTTATAATGAATATGAAAGAAGAGTTGAATTTGTATGTTATATGTGACCAAGTTTTATGATGATGTGTATGAGTTGGAGTTGAATCTTGTTGTTATATATGTTAACGTTTTAATCTTTATGGTGTGTATGGTACCAAGTCTTGATTTTTGTGTGTATGTGGTGAAAGTTATGATTTTCATGTGAATAAGATGACGATTTTGAAAAGTGATTTGAATGCTTGTGACATGATTCTTAGTGGGTTGTGTGGAAATATATCTCTTTGATAATATATCATCATATCATGTCATGGCATATGCATCTTCGTGGAAGTTGCCTTAGTGGCAGGTTTTCCCCATTGGTATGGGTGATCTGTGTGGAAGTTGCCTTAGTGGCAGGTTTTCCCCATTGGTATGGGAGATTTTTCTGTGTGGAAGTTGCCTTAGTGGCAGGTTTATATCCGGATCATATAGTTTTAGGAGCATGCATCATGTATATATTTTTGTTATGCAATTTATTAGTTTGTGTATTTTTTCTTTTAAATTGGAAGTTTTTACTCTTATATATTTTGTGTTATTCTTCTATATGTTTAACTTTGGTTTGATGTGGATGATGGATAAAACTGACCCTTACAACAACATTTTAGGTACTAATGAGTTCGAGGAGATTCAAGAGTAGTTTATGAGTATTAACGTGCGACAAACGGGGGATAAAAATGGGTTTTCAATATAATTTTGTAATGATAGGATTGTCGCGATACTTCTAAGTTTGTTTTTAATCAACTTTTAAAATGCACTAGGATTCTAGAAATGCGGAAGTGGGTTCCCTTCCGTTAGGAATTATTGTTTTTCTTGTTATAGCCTTGAATAAACATTTTCTTAATAAAATTAATAAACGTGGTTGTTACTAATTATTTGCATGAATAAATGTTAGGTAGTTAGATAAAAAAAAATAAAAAATTGTCGTAAATCTTTCAAATCAATATATTTTTAAGTAACGCTTTGGATTAAAAATCCGGGGTGTTACATGTGGTAAACTTACTAACAAGAAGAGGGAATTGGTAAAACAAATGTAGTCTTTATGACATGTTTGTTAGGTAGATTTTAAGTAATTAGATTATTCACGTCTAATGGCTTAAATATTTAGAAAGAGTCAAAACTAGAGATAAAAAAGGTAACTCAAGAGTAACTTCTAAAGGAAGAGAAACTCAAATGATAAGTATATCATTGAATTAGAATGTCAACTGATTTGGTTCCATCTTTTGGGATCCACTGAGATGTAATCTCATCCCACGTTATTTAAATGCTTAATAGGTAAAAAGACTTGGATCAAGAGCTGGAGAAATGAAGCATAGCTGTTTATGTTATAGTTGGTTAAAATTTCTAGGAAATTTGTTTGAACCATGGATTTGTTATGTACTCCATTTTTGTTATTTCTTTTGAAAGATTAGTATGTATATTAATACATTTGCATGGCTTTGTGTCGGGATCTGTATTAACCACCTCTTTTGTCGAATTATGTTAATACTCGAGTTATATTCTATACAATTAACTTATGATGATATATTAACCACCTTGCAAACATATTATTTTATGACTTTCACAAGTTGAAACCCCTAGCTTTTCTAGGTAGCTAGTGCCATTGGAAGCTCAAGCATGGTTGGATGAAATGACTAAATTTTTTCTTGTGGTGTGATTTATTGAAGAAGATGAAGTAGCTTTTGCTACTCATATGTTACAAGGAGAAGCTGAGAACTAGTGGATGGTGCAAAGGTATACATGATAATTACGGGTACACAGCTGAACTAGGAGAATTTTAGTGTTGTCTTTCTGGATAAATATGTTCTGATGAGTATGAGAAAACAAAATGAGTTTGAATTTACACACCTCCAACAAGGAGACATGCTGGTTGCTGATTATGTGGCAAAATTCGAGGAATTGGCAAGATTTTGGGCCCAAAAAGAGTATTCCCTAAATGATCGATTGAAGATAAATCAATTCAATAAGGGTTTGAATCTGGAGATTAAGAGAAATTTGGCCCAACTAGAGATAACCTCTTATGCCACTTTGGTTTATAAAAGCTACATCGTAGAAGAAAGTTTACGGGGTTTTAAGGAGAACAAACAACTTAAGTGGCAACAAAAGAGGGATGCGCCAATGAGTAATCAGTATTAGAAGGTTAAGATGCCCCCTAACAAAGGTAAGCTGTAATAGCTCGACCCTTACCGTTATTGACACTGTTAATCACGACCTTCTCCCCCCCCTTTCCACCCATTGAAAATAGCGAGTTTTTGCCTTCCGTGGGAATCGAACCCCATACCTGGGGGATAAATACCGCCGTCCTTGCAGACATCCACAATAGAAAGGAAATGAAAATTTTCAAATTAGAACAAGGGAATATGCCAGTGACAGAGTATGCCGCTAAGTTTGAGGAGTTGTCCAGGTACTACCCACTCTATATTGGGGAGGCAGGAGAAAATTCTAAGTGCATCAAGTTTGAAATGGGACTTAGGCCATAGATCAAGAAGCATGTGGGAATGCAAGAGATCTGTGACTTTCCTACCCTAGTGAATAAGAGTAGAATTCATGATGAGGATAATCGTGCGGAAAAGGCGCATTACCAAAACACTGGACCCATGAAAGACAAGAAGCCTATGCATCATAATAGAGGAAAACCTTACTCTTTCCCTCCTGGTAAATCTGGAAGTCGTTCGAATTATCAACAACATAGTTCTTCAGCTGGAAGAGGAAATGGAAATGGAAATGAAATGGTAATGGAAAAGAAAATGAAAATAGTTATAGTTATGGAGGCGGTAGAGGAAACCCCAATGGACAAGGAGTTAGTAATGGGAATAGCAACAATAGTGGTAATAATGGTTGTCAAACTACTCATATCTGTTGTTTTAATTTTCAACAACAGGGCCACATCAGCACCGCATGCCCCTACCCAAAAAAGACTCCACAACTAGGAAACCAGAGTTCCCAAGCTAGCCGACCTAAATCTAATGGAAGAGTCTTTTCCCTCAGTGGCGCAGGAGCATCTGAGAAAGACAACTTGATCCAAGGTATGTGTCTCACAAGGATTGTGGTGCCACTCATTCCTTTGTGTCTCTTGATTGTGTTAGATGTTTAGGACTACTCGTGTCTCGTTTGCATTATGATTTGATTGTGAATACCCCAACTAGTAATTCTGTTGACCCCTCTAGTGTTTGACTTGACATTTCTATCCATGTGTGTGAAAGGGACTTCCGAGTTGACTTAGTGTGTCTACCTTTGTGTCTAGTCAATGTGATTCTCGATATGGATTGGCTATCTGCCAACCATGTCCGCGTAGATTTTTTTAGTAAAATCATTGAATTCATGTATCCAAAATAGAGGGAAAAGCCTAGCAATATATCCTCCAACCAAGTGAAGGCACTCTTGAAAGAAGATGCCTAGTTATACATGATCCTAGCCTCATTGGAATTTGAAGAAAAAGTGATAGTGCAAGATGTTCATATTGTGTGTGAATTCCCTGAAGTATTTTCGAAAGATGTCAATAGTTTGCCACCAGAGTGTGAGGTGGAGTTTAGCATTGACCTTGTACCAGGTATTGGACCCATATCCATGGCACCATATAGGATGTCTCCCTTAGAATTGTCTGAACTTAAGAAGCAATTAGAGGAGCTTTTAGATAAGCAATTTATAAGACCTAGTGTGTCACCGTGGGGTGCACCTGTGTTGTTGGTTAAGAAGAAGAATGGCTCTATGAGGTTTTGTGTGGATTACCGCCAGCTTAATAAATGTACAATCAAGAATAAGTACCCTCTACCTAGGATAAATAACCTTATGGACCAATTAAGACGATCCTGCGTGTTTAGTAAGATCGACTTGAGATCAGGTTAGAACTAGCAGCATTTGTCTTTGTACTTAAGATTTGGAGACATTATTTGTATGGATCTAGATTTGAGGTTTTCAGTGACCATAAGAGCCTTAAGTACCTTTTTTAACCAAAAGGAATTGAATATGAGACAACGTAGATGGATGGAATTTCTTTAAGATTTTGATTTTGAGGTTAACTATCACCCTAGAAAGGCCAATGTAGCGGCCAATGCCTTGAGTAGGAAGACTTTGAGTGTGTCCACTTTAATTGTTAAGCATAGTGAGTTGTTGGAACAGTTTAGAAACCTTAGTTTAGTTTGCGAAGTGACACCAGAAAGTATTAAATCGGGAATATTGAAGGTAACCAGTGGACTATTAGAAGAGATTAAAAAGAGTTAGAAGTTAGATTTACACCTTTTGGATAACTTTGAGTTGATTAACCAATGGAGAGAACCTGATTTTAAATGGGGTGTAGATGGAATTTAGAGATTTAAGGATAGAATTTGTGTACCCGATGTAGATGAGTTAAGGAATTTGATCTTAGAGGAAGGGCGTAAAAGTTGTCTAAGTATTCACGCTGGATCCACAAAGATGTATAAGGACCTCAAGAAGATATTTTGGTGGCCTAGAATGAAAAAAGACGTTGCTGAGTTTGTGTATGCTTGTTTGACCTGTCAAAAGTCTGAGGTAAAACACCAGAAACCTTCAGGCTGGATGCATTCTTTGAGTATTCCCGATGGAAGTGGGATAGCATCTCTATGGACTTTGTTGTAGGCTTACCTCAAACTCCAAAAAGATATGATAGTATTTGGGTTATTGTTGATAGATTAACTAAATCGACTCATTTTATTCCGACAAACATAACTTATTCTATGGAAAAGTTAGCCGAGCTATATATAAAGGAAATTGTGAAGTTGCGTGGAATGCCATCAAGTATAGTGTCAGATAGAGACCCTAGATTTACCTCTATGTTTTGGGAAGGATTTAGAGCGCTTTGGGTATGAATCTTAGGATGAGTTCAACCTACCACCCACAAACAAATGGTCAGACTGAACGAACCAATCAATCTCTAGAAGACTTGTTGAGGGCTAGTGTGTTGGAACAAAATGGAAGTTCGGATAGCTTTTTGCCACTTATTGAGTTCACCTATAATAATAGTTTCCACTCTAGTATTGGAATGGCCCCTTTTCAGGAGTTGTATGGGAGAAGGTATAGGACTCCTCTATATTGGTTTGAGACGGGCAATAACCTTGTGTTAGGACCTGAGATTTCTCAACAAACTACTGATAAAGTAAAAATGATTCAGGAAAAGATGAAAGCGTCCCAGAGTAGGCAAAAAAGTTACCACGATAAAAGAAAGAAAAACCTTGAGTTTCAAGAGGGTGATCATGTATTTCTGAGAGTTACTCCAACAACTGTAACACCCCAACTCTTTATTATTATATTTTTGTAACATGGTGATAAATTATTATTATTATTATTATTATTATTATTATTGTTATTATTATTATTATTATTATTACTATTATTATTATAATTATTAATTCCCTAAGTATTTGCCTTAGTAATATATTTGTTTTTAATAATAGAATATAATAGAGCAACTGGAAATGTACATAATTGGGCCTACTTAAAATAAATATCACATACACAGACATATATATAAAACGTATTACACTTAGAAACAAGGTTTACCGTCGCTCACGGAAGAAAAAGAAAAAGTTGCCGCTTGCCTTTGCTCCCAAAAGCTTCTACTACCCGTAGTACCCTCTAGAATAATAAGGATACCACACGCACGAAAATAAATAGAAGAAATCCATCGATACTATTTATTTTCCTCTATAAGGTGAATATATTTCAATACCTATTTAGATTTTTATGTAATACTTTGAAATTAAGTTTTGATTTATAGAATTGGCATAAACTACAAACATTCTTTTGGGACTGTCACCTCTCATATTAGTCTCATCATATAACTTATTCTCCTAATTTTTTATTCTATACTTACAAACCCAAAACTTTTAAGTGTAAAACCCCTATTTACTTCAATTATATTTCATTACTTTAATATATTTCAATTTCTAATAACATGAAATTTGTAAAAAAAATTAAATTTAAATGTTTGATAAGTAAGCAACTAAGGTCTACTAACAGACCCATAATTTATGCCAATTACCGTGTGAATAATGGCTGGTAAGGAAAAAAAAATAAGGCAACATAAAATTTATGCCAATTACCGAGAGAACAAAATAAGGCATAGAGTGTAGTTCACCGTGTGAATAATTCCTGTGAGAACAGAATAAGGCATATAGTCTTATATGGTTTCACATCTAAAGGGTTTAGTTTATTTTAGTTATAATATAAAAATTGGGTGTGGTCAGTAATAAGCTCTAACTAGATATTATTACCTGCATTTCATGGATATACATAGTTACCTATTAAAAAAATCAAAACAATACACACACACACACGTTATATTTAGTTCTTTTATCCTGTTTAGTTTTAAACAAAAATATGATTATGGGGGGTATCTCTGGTGGGGAATTCCTAAGTGGATTAGTGGTTATTCCCTAAGGCTGGGAGCTACCATGCAACACATGCGTACCCCGACCGTCGCGTATATGTGTCTCAGGTTGAGTTGAGAGGATCTATGAGGACTTGGCCATTCATAAATTTCCGTCCACTCCTGTAGTGGCATAGTATCAAGGCTCCTAATCAAGTACTTTAGAGTAGAATGGTACCAAATGATGAAGAAGTATAGAGTATAGGACATGCATAGCCTTTCATCTTTGCGACTGTTTTATTGTGATTAATTTGGATTAACCTTTGATATTGTGTTCTTAAATATGTCTCATGCTTGTGCCAATTTGACTTCTTGCGCATTCTTCTCGCTTATCTTATATTGTTACATGATTTTGAAACTCACCTTTAGTTGTTTGTGTTTGGCATTTGTGATGGACGCAGACGAATTGCAAGTTACAAGTGATGACTAGTACCCTCAGAATGTTAGAGACCATCTCATCTTGAAGACTTTTATTATATGCCTTTTGTTAACTTCACTTATGAACATCCTTTTATTTTGGGAATTCCCGCTCTAATAGTGACATCAAGTTGGGACTATATTTGCATTTATTACTAAACTTATTTATGTGCATTTCAAAAGAAATTTGTTGTCTAATATTACAACTTTTAGTTATTAAATTTCATGGATGTGTTTTGTAACAGCCCAATTTTTTTTTCTTTTTTAAAAAAAAAATACAAATTCATAATAAAGAGAGAAATACCTTTGGATAAAATATTTAAGTCGTATCACAACGACAAAAGTCAACAATAATTACAAACAGCGAAACAGTTTTGAAATGGAAGTTCAAAGTATTTCAAACAGAAAAATACACCGGGGCTATGAGACCTATCCGACATAGCTCATACCCCTGGGGTATTCCCGGCAGACACCTGTACAAAAGCACTGCCCCAAGAATTTTAACTTCCCCACATCACATCAAAAAGTGGTACGAGGACCCATCAAAATAGAAAGTCAAGCTGACAATATAAGGTATAGGTACAATTTTCGAAAATGAAATAGATACAACCACAGAAGAAAGACGTCTAGCCCCTATACAACCATCTAATCTGATCATGCTACAAAAAAAACTATAACCCAGGTGATTTGCACGCGCCCCGCAGAAATCCTTCTGACACAACAGTGGTCAGGTAAGTCTAACTCCGTTCCCATCTCCATGGTACTAACCGGTAGGACGATCCTGATTCTCATATGAGGCCAAAGCCCAGATTTCCACAATAATTGTAAAGGTCACCAACCGAAATTAACAAATATCACATAGCATTTAAATTTTAAATGCACAAAATAACCTTTCAACTTAGCATACATCTAGAAAGGGTTTTCATATGCCACACATGCATAATCAAAGTTGAAAAATGAAGTTTTTAACAAACTGCACTGTCGTATTCGAATACAGCATCCTTGTACTCGAATACAGTTCACAAGTCAGTAGCAAAATTGAATATCTACATTCTACTACACACTACTTGTAGCCGAATACAACTGCTAAAATTTACAGATTTTAGTTTCGAAAACGATTTGCAATCATTCAACACTTACCACACAAAATCAATCAATCACATTCATCAATTACGGCACAATTACAAACAACAACCGAGTATGTATATACAATCGTCACAGTATATCAAACATGACTCGCGTGCCAAGCACCCTAATGCAATGCGTATATGCCAATGCACATGATTATGGAATTCCAAACCAAAACCCTCCTCGAAAGGGCGTAAATCATAATTATACGGTCTCTCACAGGCCAATACTAATTATCAAGGTGCAGTCTCTCACAGGCTAGCACGATTTACTAAAGTGTAGCCTATCGCAGGCCCTACACTGTTTTCTAGAGTGCAATCGCTCACAGATCAGCACATTCTAGATTGCAATCTCTCACAGATCAGCACGATACGATAACCCTCGTAAAGATAAGATGAACCAACAATTCACATGGCATCATCCCGTGGCCCATCCGGTCACCACTATCACCATGGCCCATCGCGGTCACCATGTACTATGAAAATGCATGAGCATACTCTGACTCTTTTCACCACAGCCATTAAGTAAATGTAGCTATTAAAAGATTCCCCATTTTTAATACTCATTTAACACTAATGATTTTTCAAATTCAACACAGAGCATACTCAAACATATTTAACTCATAGTCCCACAATTCACACCACATCATATCAATTCATTTTTCCACAAAATCCATACATAAAACACATCTCAAAATTCATAATATTAATTATGAACACATCAATCACCCCAAACATGAATCACCACAACCATTAAGTAAATGTAGCTATTAAAAGATTCCCCTTTTTTAATACTCATTTAACAATAATGGTTTTTTAAACATTTCACCAAGTACACTCAAAGCAGATTTTCCTCAAACCCACATCAAATTTAATCCACAATTCACATTAAATTCAATTCACAATACATACCGAATTTCGTCAATTCATTTTCCACAAAACCACACCTAAATCAAATTAATTCAAAACTCCACATTTCCAAACATAAACCACCAAATTTAATGTCCAAAATTTTCAACCATAAATCACCAAATTGAAAACTCCACATTCTCACACATAAACCACCAATTTCATCAATTCATCTTCCACAAAATCCACACATAAATCACATCTCAAAAATTCATAATATTAATTATGAACACATAAACCACTAAATTTAATCTCCAAAATTTTTAACCATAAATCACCAAATTTAAAACTCCACATTCTCAAACATAAACTACCAATTTCATCAATTCATTTTCCACAAAATCCACACATAAATCACATCTCAAAAATTCATAATATTAATTATGAACACATCAATCACACCAAACGTGAATCACCACAACAACATTAATATATCAAAGTTCTCCCCCCCGCTAACTCGGTGCCAACGGTCTCGATTCCTTTTCGAGACTCAAGGAGCTAACTACATAAACATAAATATTTATAACAATTTGTTCACAACTAAAATTTGTTCACCGTAGCGTGGAGGTGAGCAATTTTCCCTTTTGTGACTTCGTGAGAGGAAGCTTAGATCTAGGTGAGAAGTGAGGTTTTGTGTTTGACGGTTTTGAAAACCGCTAACACTATGGTTTTGAAAGGAACAGGGGAAGAAGAAAAGAAATGAATCCCGAGCAGGGAGGGGATGTTTGCGTTTCTCCGTTTCTCATCATTCCTTCACTTATACATAAATATATATATTAACTTACTAATAATATATATATATATATATATATATTAATATATATAACTAAATTACTAATAATATATATATATACTAACTCACAAAATAATATATATATATATATATATATCAAACCAACAATAATTAAAACTCTTACACCCTTCCCTTCACTCACATCCCAAACTATTTTGATAAAATATCTACCCCGTTGCAGCTCTATTGATAGGTAAAATTTTCAGCAACCAAAGATAATTTTAACAAAACTGTCCAGTATTAAATTCTTCGCAACATAAACAAATTATTCTTTGACGAATAATTTTAACCGGATCTAAATATATATATAAAAATATATATGTAAAGAACATAAAACAAACTCTAATAAAATATACTTTTAGTATTTAATTCACAAAATGAATTAAAATTGGGCTAAATGTCGCAGCAATTTAACACCAAATATACTAAAATTGCATAATTTAGAGTTTAAATTTAAGGGTCTTACATGTTTGGATTAATGTGACGTGTTAAGTGATTACGTGATACTCTTTACCTTGTAAAAATGTTTGAAAGTTTTTTTTTCTTCAAGAATTTCATTACTCAATGTCAAAATTCAAAAATATTAATTTGGGATTTATGGTGTCGAAGAAGCAACCCCAAAACTCGTTTGTACCTCGAGTAAGGGGTCCAAGGGAATGTCCTAAATGTGGAAGATCACATCATGACGAAAACATGTATGGTAGGAACATTTGCTTTTGGTATAAGATGCCAAGGCACATCAGTCAAGATTGTCCACAAAGGAAAATGAAAGGGCTAGCCAACTCAAACAGCCCAACCATTGGAAGGGTCTACACTGTTGATGCTAAGAATTCTAAGGGAAACAACAATTTGATTGCAAGTGAGTTTTTTCTAAATAATGAACCATTAAAAGTATTGTTTGACACAAGTGTTTCCCTTTCCTTTTATTTTTCACTAAGTGTATTTTACGTTTAGGTCTCAAACTAACTGAGTTTACCCCTCCCATGGTCGTCTCCACGGCGGATGAGAGTAATGTCGAAACCTCTAATATTTGTAAAAGTTGTCATCATGCTGTATCTGATAGAAATGAAACTGATTCATTCTACTCCTAGTGTGTCTCACGTTTTACAATGCTAATGTAGTGGGGTTCAAGGTTTTCTACTAATGTCATCTTCAGATTCGGGACCTAAACCTGATCTCGCTACAATTACAATTATGAATGAATTTATAGACATCTTCCCAAATGTTGAAATTTCCCTACCTCTTGAGAGGGAGATAGAGTTCTTCATAGACCTGGTTCCTGGTGCTAAACCAGTTTCCATTACTCCTTATAGGATGTCACCTCTAAGGTTAAAAAAACTAAAAGCTCAATTAGAGGATCTCTTAGCTAAGGGTTTTGTAAGGTCGAGTGTGTCTCCATGGGATGCTGTAGTTTTATTAGTTAGGAAGAAAGATGGCGGAATGAGACTTTACATAGATTGTAGGAAACTCAACAAAGTAACAATTAAGAACAAGTACTCTCTTCCTAGTTATGAAGTATGAAGATGTTCAAAAGACGGCTTTTAGAACATGATATCGACACTATGAATTTCTAGTTATTACCTTTGGTGTAACCAATGCTCCAACCGTATTCATGGATTATATGAACCTTATCTTTAGACCTTATTTGGATAAGTTTGTAGTAATCTTTATTGATGATATCCTCACCTATTCTCAAAATTTTGAAGAGCATGAGTTACACCTCAAGATAGTATTGCAGATTCTTAGGATAAGAAAAAGTTCCCGAAACTAAGCAAGTGTGAGTTTTGGTTAAGTGTAGTAAGGATCATGGGTACGTGATTTCTCAAGGAGGTGTGATTGTTAACCCTTCTAAGGAAGAAACTATTTTGATGTGAATCCACCTAAGAATGTTATGGAAGTTAGAAGATTCTTAAGGATGGCTGGTTATTATCGTAGGTTCGTTAGAAAGTTATCTCATATAACTTTACCTTTAACCCGTCTCACGCGGGTAGACCACCCTTTTGTATGGGATGAAGATTATGAGAAGAGTTTCTGATATTCGAAAACTCGCATTACCAATGCACCTTTCCTTGTGATTCCTGAATTCAACCTTAGGGTTTGAAGTCTATTGCGATGCATCCTTGAAAGAATTAGGATGCAGGTTAATGCAAAACCGTAAAATTGTAGCTTATGCCTCTAGCAACAAAGACCCTATTAGGAAAAATACCCTACCCATGACCTTGAGTTAGCAACCATAGTTTTTGCATTGAAGATATGAAGAAATTATTTATATAGAGCTAAATTTGATGTTTTTAGTGACCATAATAGCCTGAAATACTTGTTTGACCAAATGGAATTGAACATGAGGCAGAGGAGGTTGATGGAGTTTTTAAAAGACTGTGATTTGAGTTAAAGTACCACCCGGGTAAAGAAAATATGGTTGCTGATGCCTTAAGTAGAAAATCACTCCATGTAGCCCACATGATGGTTAATGAGATGAGCTAATTAGAAGACTTTAAAAACGTTAACCTAAACGCGGTACCACAAGAATTAGGATGCATGTTAATGCAAAACCGTAAAATTGTAGCTTATGCCTCTAGCAACAAAGACCCTATTAGGAAAAATACCCTACCCATGACCTTGAGTTAGCAACCATAGTTTTTGCCTTAAAGATATGGAGAAATTATTTATATAGAGCTAAATTTGATGTTTTTAGTGACCATAATAGCCTGAAATACTTGTTTGACCAAATGGAATTGAACATGAGGCAGAGGAGGTGGATGGAGTTTTTAAAAGACTGTGATTTGAGTTAAAGTACCACCCGGGTAAAGAAAATATGGTTGCTGATGCCTTAAGTAGAAAATCACTCCATGTAGCCCACATGATGGTTAATGAGATGAGCTAATTAGAAGACTTTAAAAACCTTAACCTAAACACGGTACCACTAGAGGCAAGAGTCCTACTATGTCCTTTATAAATCACTTGTGATCTTCATGATAGGATTAGGCAAGCTCAAGAGTATGATAGAGAGTTATAATGCAAGATAACTCAACCAGACTTTTCCATTGCTTCAAATGAGATCAGCCTCTTTAGAGGAAGAATTTGTGTACCTAATGCTGAAAACTTGAGGAGAGTGATTCTAATGAAGCCCATAGAAGTGGGATATCAATTACTCAGGTGCCACCAAGATGCACTACTAAAAATTTCGCCTTTAGTGACCTCCTTTTCAGTCACTATTTGTTAGAAATCGGTCGCTGTTTCTTTTAGCGACTAAATCAGACACCATTTAAATTCAGTTGATAAATCCTTAGTCGCTAGTTGTTGGTGACGAAATCGAGGACTGAAATTTAGTGACTAATTTTGTGACCAACTTTGGAGACTAATTTAGAGACTAAAATTTTAGACCGATTTAGCAACCATTTTGAATTGATTTCCTATGCCATAAGCAACTGATTTAGAGACACATTTTGTAATTGAATATGTTTTTTTTACAAAATATTCGGTCGCTAATTTTGTCTTTAAACTTTGCAGTCTGTTGTATTAATGGTCTAAAAATACAATAAAAACACTTTTTCTTTTAAAATTAGATATCAATATCTAAAACGGATCATACACAAAAACCTTCTTTTTACATGACACCAAAAACATTTAAATGTATTAAACATACCAATGTACATAGTATATTTAAGTAGTATTTCTAAGTACTAGAAAAAATACATATAAAATTTTAATCTCAACATAATATATTTTAGTCCTAACAAAATGCAACACATTTATTTTTTCAGATTAACTTGTCATTATCCATCTAACTCTTCATTATCATGATCACCAACTTTATCATCACCAATCTCATCATCATGAACTCGGTCTCTAGTATATGACATTGGTCGAAAGTTCAAGCTATTCATCAATTGTTTTATGAAGTGGTTGTGCTCAACTACTCTATTTGTATTAGCCAATTCCACTAAAAGTTGATCTCTTACATCTAAAGATGCTTCTTGGGTCAATTCTTCCAACCTACATCTAAATTTTTTCTGTCAAGTATAAATATAAAGCTAATTGATATTTTAAAACACACTAAAATAGAATGAAACCAACATAAATAATAATAATAATAACAATAATAATAATAATAATAATAATAATGATAATAATAATAATAATAATAATAATAATAATAATAATAATAAATCTTCTATCCACCCAAGTTTTATTCTTGCCATATTTGTGTGTATGAAGAAACAAATCTGAATGACTGGGAGAGGTGTCATTCAATTCCGTCTAACAATATAAAGAAAACTTAACATTAAAAACATGATAATATGTAATATAATTATGTCTTTATCTCATCAAGAAAACTCAACATTAACACATATATACTGTGCTTAATTATTTACAAAAGCATAATTTTGCAGGCATAATTTTTTTAAAGTGTAGAATTTTTTACCAAATGTAGAATTTTACGGTGCATAAATTTTTACTGAATGCAGAATTTTACGATGTCGTAATTTAATCAATGCCGAATTTTAGATCCGTAGAAAGGGAAAGACAACATTTCTTTACAATGCAGATTTTTTTACACAAGCAGAATTTTATACAAATGCAGAATTTTACCATGCAGAATTTTACCATGCAGAATTTTGTAGTGTAGAATTTTGCAGTTCAGGATTTTAGGGTGCAAAATTTTTTACACAAGCAGAATTTTGCAATTCAGGATTTTTATAGTGCATAACTTTTCTCAATGCAAAATTTCACACTACAGAATAGAAGTTACAAAGCAGAATTTTTCACAAAGTAGAACTTTACACAATAAAATTATATGGTGTACAAGTTAAACAACAACACAAACATTGCAACTACACACACATTCACTACGCCAAAAATGACATTTTATAGCGCGCCTTTTACAGGCTTATTAAATACAAGAGCTGTTGTTCTAATATTTTAAAAATTAAGAGGATACAACAGCGCTTTTTTGACAAGCGCTGTGACAAAAGCGCTGTTGTAGGGTCATATAGGGTCACATACGCTTGCACATAATGTTTACAACTCTTTTACAACGCTTTTTTAAAAAGCGCTGTAAATTGAAGCGCTCCACATAGCCTTTTACAGCGCTTTTTGAGCGCTTTAAAAACAAGCGCTGTAAAAGGTAGTGCTCCCACCTTATATTACATAGCTTTTAAAGTGCTTGTTGTTAAAGCGCTGTAAAAGCCTTGCGCTTGCACATAATGATATGACCTATTACAGCGCTTTTTATACAAGCGCTGTAAAATCATTCATTTTAAATAAAAATCATTCACTTTAAATAAATAAAAACATATTTAAAAAAAATTTAATACGTTGTCCTAACCCTACGAACTCTCATCTCCTCTACTTTGCGAATCCTCTACTGTGCGCCCATCTACAAATTGATCTACGTTGCTCATCCTTTAAAACAAATTGATCAACGTTGTCTCAGGTACATATTAATATGTTGTCACTAATTAAAACTGATCTACGTTGCTCCTCCTTTAAAACAAATTTATCACTTTTAATACGTTATCACTAATTAAAACTGATAAATTGTTACATATTGATATGTGTACTATATATAGGTCATATATATCAGACTTGAAATCATGCTTATTATTTGTGTAACTACATTTATATAGGTCATATAAAATGGACCGGAAATGGATGTCTGCCAATCGATTGACAAAAGAGTATGAAAATGGAGTGAAGGAGTTTGTTGAGTTTGCAGTGATGAATGCAAAAGATTCAAATAGAGTCGTTTGCCCTTGTTTCAAATGTTGTTTTGGAAAACGCATTAGAGCAGATGAATTGGAAGGATATTTAGTATGGTATGGAATTGATCAAAGCTATACATGTTGGATAAGACATGGTGAGAAAATAAATGGAAACGCCTGCACAGATACATATGCTTCAACTGATTTCGACACAAATACATATGAGCCGGACCGAGTTGAGGAGATTGCAAAAGCAGTTGAAGAAGATTTTCGTGATTGTCCTAAAATGTTTGAGAGCTTGTTGAGTGATGCAGAGAAACCATTATATAATGGTTGTACTAAATTCACAAGACTGTCGGCGATATTAAAGTTGTACAACTTAAAAGCGAGTAATGGATGGTCTGATAAAAGCTTCACAGAATTACTAACACTCTTAAAAGATATGTTGCCAGATGATAATGAACTTCCAAGTCGAACCTACGATGGAATGAGTCCACGTGGTCTTCAAAGCATCTCACACAGCACGTGACCTGTGATTTTGTTGATTTATAACCTACCTCCATGGTTATGTATGAAGCGTAAGTTTATGATGTTGTCTCTATTAATTTCTGGACCCAAACAACCGGGGAATGATATCGACGTATACTTGGCTCCTTTAATTGAAGATTTAAAAATCATGTGGGAGACATGTGTGGAAGTTTATGAGGGGTATAAGAAAGAATGTTTCAATTTGAGGGCTATGTTGTTCGGCACAATTAATGATTTTCCAACATATGGTAATTTATCAGGATATAGCATTAAAGGTCAGTGTGCATGTCCTATATGTGAATAGAGTACAAATTGGATGCGGTTGAAACATTGTAAGAAGAATGTATTTCTTGGACATCGTAGATTTTTACCTTATAATCATCAGTATCGTGGGTGGAGAAATGCATTCAATGGAAAATCAGAGGAACATAGAGCTCCTATAGCATCGACTGGATATCAAATACTTGAGAAAGTACAAGGTTTGACCAATAAATTTGGCAAACCTTTTGCGGGAGAGCTGGTCAAAACTGGGTGGAAGAAAAAGTCAATTTTCTTTGAATTTCCATATTGGAAGTCATTGTATGTATGACATTTTCTCGATGTGATGCATATTGAGAAAAATGTATTTGACAGTGTTATTGGTAAGTTACTCAATGTACCAGGAAATGGCATCAATGCAAGATTGGACTTGGTCGATATGAGAATAAGAAATGAATTGGGTCCCGTAAAGAAAGGAAATCGCACATATCTACCTCCAGCCGCTCATACTCTATCTAGAAAGGAAAAAATTGTTTTGTGTAAATTTCTACACGAAGTTAAAGTTCCAGAAGGATACTCTTCAAACATTAAAACTATAGTTTGTATGAAAGACCTCAAGTTAAAAGGTTTGAAGACCCATGATGCTCATATTCTAATGGAGCATTTGCTACCAATTGGTATACATTCAATTTTACCTGAAAAACTTCACCGAGCCATAACTAAATTATGTTTCTTCTTCAGGGAAATATGTAGTAAAGTGATCGATCCTCAGAAATTACCGACATTGTAGAGGAAATTGTTGTTACTTTGTGTGAGCTTGAAATGTATTTCCCACCCTCTTTTTTTGATATAATGGTTCACCTTACTGTTCATCTTGTTAAGGAGACACAACTTTGTGGGCCAGCTTATATGAGATGGATGTACCCGATAGAACGATATATGAAAATATTAAAAGGGTACGTAAAAAGTAGAAGTTGACCAGAAGGTTGTATTGCTGAACGGTACATTGTCGAATAAGCTGCTGAATTTTGTACTGAATATCTGTCAAATGTTGAATCCATAGGGCTTCCCATGTCTCGTCATTCGGGAAGATTATCAGGAGAAGGGATAATTGGAAAGAGACTACTGACTATATCAAGGACAGAATGGGAGCAGGCAAAATTGTATGTTCTGCACAATGATGATGAGGTTCAACCGTATGTTACAATACACATGGATCAGTTATCTAGTTTGAACATGAATAGGAATCAAAATTGGATAACTCGAGAGCACAATCGAAGTTTCATAACATGGTTAAAAAATCACATAAAGTCAAAGTTTGATGTAGACCACGAATCAATTTCACAGAGATTGAGGTGGTTAGCAAATGGTCCGAGTTTACATGTTTTTTCTTACACCGGTTATGTAATTAACGGCTACACATTTTATACCAAAGAACAAGATGATCAAACCACTATGCAAAATAGCGGAGTCACTCTCGCAACTGAAGCGATGCATATCTCAAGTGCAAAAGACAAGAACCCAATATATGCAAATCTATCATATTTTGGGGTTATCGAGCGCATATGGGAGCTAGACTACACAATGTTTCGTGTTCCCATATTTGGTTGCAAGTGGGTCGATAATAATAATGGCATTCGGATTGATGAGTCAGGGTTCTTGCTTGTCGATTTTAATAGGGTGGGATACAAAGATAAGCCTTTTATTTTAGAGTCGCAAGCTCAACAAGTGTTTTATGTCACTGATCCTGCTGATGATAAATGGTCCGTTGTCTTATCGACCAATAAAATAAGTAATGATAACAATAATGATGAAGATGTTGGTAATGATCTTTTCTTTGCAACATCACAACCACATGAAATTGATTCAATTGATGATGGTTTATATCTTAGAGATGATCATGATGAGGGAATTTGGATTAATCCATCGTTTCGTATCATTAATGGAAAAACAAATGTGAATCCCACCAAGAAAAGAAGAAGGGCATCTTAATGTGTTTAATTGTTTTATAAGCCATGTAATGATCTGAACTGAGTTCATGTAATTTAATTGTTTGATATGCCAGAATTGAGCATTTTGGTATTTAGCTTGAACTATATGTAATTTTCTGCTTATATACTGGGAATTTTTCTTGAACTTCAACTGATCATCCCAATATTAGTTGATCATGTAATTTAGCATTGATATATATAGGTATTATTTGGAAGAAAAAAAAATATTATTTGTAAGAAAAAAAATATTATTTGGAAAAAACAAATAATTAAACACAATTTGGAAGAAAAATTAGTTTAACTAATTTGGAAGAAAAAAATTATTATTTGGAAGAAAAAATAATTTAACTAATTATTTGGAAGAAAACAAAATTATTTGGAATTTTTCTTGAACTTAATTAACTAATCATCCCAAAATAATGAAGTCACACAACCCTTGGACATAATAAAAAAATAAGATGGTCTTTCAAAGCGCTTGTTGCATAAGCGCTGTAAAAGGGTCACATAGCGTTTGCATATAATAAAACAAAGAAGCCTTTTATATATGAAACCCTATTACAGCGCTCTTTTGCAAAAGCGCTGTAAAAGGCTTTTAAAAAAATAAAATAAGATGGTCTTTTAAAGCGCTTGTTGCATAAGCGCTGTAAAAGGGTCACATAGCATTTGCATATAATAAAACAAAGAAGCCTTTTTTTATATAAAACCCTATTACAGTGCTCTTTTTTAAAAGCGCTGTAAAAGGCTTTTAGAAAAATAAAATAAGGAGGTCCATTAAAGCGCTTTCTGCACAAGCGTTGTAAAAGGGTCACATAATGTTTGCATATAATAAAACAAAGAAGCCTTTTAAAGCACTTTGTATAAAATAAGGAGGTCTTTTAAAGCGTTTTCTTGATAAGCGCTGTAAAAGGGTCACACAGCCTTTGGACATGATAAAACAAAGAGGCATTTTAAAGCGCTTTATATAAAAGCGCTGTAAAAGGCTTTTAAAAAAAATAAAAATAAGAAGGTCTTTTACAGCGCTTTAAAAGGCTTATAAAAAAGCGATGTAGTAGGCTTTTAAAAAATAAAATAATGAGACCTATTACAGCGCTTTTTCAAAAAAGCGCTGTAATAGGGTTTTATATATAACAGTAAACCTCTTCAGTTTCATCTTCATTACGTAAATTTCATACGAGTGTTTCAGTTTCCTCTGTGTTCTCCTTCTCATTGCGAACCCTACAAGAGTTTCAGTTTCCCTTGTTTTCTCCTCATTACTTACTCTCATTACGTAAACATCATACACCTACGATCGTACGTAAACATCATAAACATCATTACTTAGTTCGTCTTCGTTCTTGTTTCATCTGCGAACCCCGTAACCCTACGATCGTTCGTCCTCGTTTTCATCGTCTTTTGCGCTGTTCGTCTGTGAACTCGTAACCCTAAGCATTAAAAAGAGTTATTTCAGCTATTGTATTTATTAGTTTTTTGTTTCACTAAAATGCATGTTGAACTTATACTACTACGTACTTAGACTACTGAATGTTGAGCTTGTTGAAGTTATATTGAACTGCATGTTGAACTTGTTGTAGATAAATGGATACCAACAAGGAGTTAGATTGTCAAAATAAAGAAATTGGCAACACCAAGACTTACGAAAATGAAGTCAAACGTGGTGCAACAATAATGCAAAATGTTATAAAAGCAAGAAGTACTGGGCAAAAATTTGAGGTATACTACTTTGTTTGTTGTTTTCTTTGTTTGTTGTTTATACTATACTTTGTTTGCTGTTTATAATTTGAGGTACGTACTATATGAGTTTATTAGGTGGGATGGAATGAGAGTGGTCAGCCAATTGACCCCAACAGTTCAATGTTTGTTAGTTATATTGGAGTTGTTGTTCGTCAAAATATCCCCATCACAAGGATGCCAAAGATGTATTGTGGGCTGATATACAGGTGATTTTTTTACTCCACCCTATTACTTATAAATTTTTACATACTGCTTTGAAGTATTTTACTCAAACTATATATTTATTTGGTTTGCAGACAGCTTTTGTTGTTGATGAGGTGAGAAAGAGTTACGTGCTCAGAGTTGCCAGGAAAATACACCGGGGCTTTAGATCTCACCTCTCAAATTGCTATTTAAAAGACCATGAAGGAAATACGAATGCGGAAGCTCCAAAAATATATAAGCATTATATATCAAATGAGGAATGGAGCGCATTCGTATCAAAACGTTCTGACCCCGCATTTGTTGTAAGTGATTAATTTATTAGCATTTGTGTTTTATTATTCATATTCATAGCGTATTTTAAATTTTTACAAGATTGTTATTTTTTTTATATAGAATATTAGTAAGGCAAATCGCGAGAGGGCAAAAATTATTCCCCACCCATACAAGAAATCTCGTATGGGATATGCTCGTCTAGAGCAAAAACTTGTAAGTAAATAAACATCACTTTTATTTAATGTGGTACATTATAAACTATACTATCTAACTAATATTTTGTTTATGATCTTAATGAGAATAGCTACAAGACACCCAATCCGATCAACCGTTGGGTCGTCGTATATTGTGGAAGGAAGCTCGTGTAAATAAAGACGGAGTGGTTGATAACGAAAATGTTCAAAAAGTAATAGAACTTTGTGTAAGTATATTTATCACTTTAATATTTTTTAATATTGTATTTTAAAAATGTTATTGAACTTATCTTTTTAATCCTATGTGTATTTTAGGCGAATCTTCAATCGGAAAATCAAGAGGACAACAAGGCAAGTTGCAGGGACATACTAGGTAAAGTGTTTAATGTTCCTGAATATTCCGGCCGCGTGAGAGGGAAAGGATTTGGCGTAACTCCTAGAAGTTATTTTTCACAAGAGAAGCGCTAAAATCCATCTAACGAGGAAGTATTAGAGAAGATCAAAGTATTAACGGAGCAAGTGGCCCTCTTGGTGAAGACAAATAAAGACAAGCGACTTGCGGACCAGCCCCAACGTGAAATTTAGATGGAGAGTGAAAAAGCAAGTTGCAACGTTGGTCTGAACAGTCTTCCTGAGGTAATTAATTACTTAATAAAATAAGAAAATCATTCAAGCTAATTGTTTCACATACTTATGTATTACCCATTGATTTAGGGGGTCACTCCATGCGTGCTGTACTTATCCTCCCCTACTCATCGGAAGGTCGGAAAGGGAACATTGTGCAATACTCCGGGCGAAGTATTGCACAACACACCAATCCCTGCGGGCCATGTCAAAGTATCGCCAGTTATTGCTTTGGAACCAAATGCACCATTGCCTGTATCGGACAACAATGCAGATCTGAATTATTTGGGTGAAGCAATTGGCAGCTACGTGGCATGGCCCAAACATCTTGTTGCCCTTGACAAGGGATGTTTAATTAATTGAAATGTATGTTTAATTGATTATATTTAATTGCTGAATTTTTTCCGATGTTAACTTTAATTTCACATTTATTTAGATTCAAACAAAGTCTAAAGGGAATGATAAGAAAATTCCCATAAACGAAACAGTCACATCGGCCGAAAAGGTTTGTCATTTTTTCAGATTCAATAAACTAAAAAACTGATTAACCTCATTTTTTCAGATTCTATCTAATAAACCACCCGAACAGCAAGCCAGCAAGCCCGCTACTGCACCACGACTGGATGTTTGTGGTAAAAATAATGTCGGCAAACTTCAAAAATTGGAGGGTAATAAAGCTGGAAAACTGCAAAAGCTAGAGGGTAATAAAGCGGCCAAAGTTGTTGTTGCTAAAAAACTAGATCGTGTAAAATCAGTTGCTGCTCCTGCTCCTAAAATAAGTCAGCCACGACTTGCTCGATATGGGTCGTGTCTTGACATACAGGCAAAAAAAATATGGGCAGCGACAACGATTCACGAATAATAAGCATGGATAAAGCTCTATTCGGAGATGCGTATGAAGAATTTTTTGAAAAAGAGCACATATACAAACTTCTCGACCATAAGGAGCTGAGTGCTACTGTCATCAGCTTATACATGAGGTAAAAATTATTTTTCATCGCATTTATTTGTAATTAATTTAATTTATTGGTAGTTAATCTAATTTGAAATTTTCATTGAAGGTTTTTGTATGAGAAGTTCGTGTGCACGCGCAGATTGTCAAATAAATTTTCATTCTTGTCTCCGCATAAAGAGAAATACGTTTTAGATATACTATTAGGAAATAAAGAGAAGGATAAGTTGTTACTTGCACCAAATAATTCAGGGTACGTAATTATATATTCTTTATTTATTTCTTTTTTAATTTATGAGATCTTAATTTATTAGTTGTGTAAACTAAATTTTTGTTGTTGTAGGGCACATTGGGTGATCAGTTATATGTTTTATTTTATAGTGCCCTCCTCAAACTAACAACATCGACTGTGGGTACTATGTATTGCGATTCATGAAGGAGATTGTTGATAAGAATCAAATTATAATCTCAGAAACAGTACGGTATTTTAATTATTTGATTTTCATATATAAACTATGTATATATTTGATTCTAATTTATTTATGTTCAATTTTTATATCGCACAGTACTTTGACAAATCCAGTCCAACATATTCTGAAGAAGTTCTAACAGAGATAAAGGAAGACCGGTGTCAGTATGTGATTGAAATGAATATTATTTGATTTGCTGGGAAATGGCATGCTGCAAGGGATATGGTAGTTCTGTGCTTTTTGTGAATATGTAGTTGTGAATATGAATATGTAGTTGTATGAAAATATAGTGAATCTGATAGTTATATGAATAGGTAGTTGTGAATATATAGTTCTGGACTGTTGTGAATATGTAAATATGAACTGATTGTTGTGTACTGATTGTTGTGTACTAATGAAAATATAGTGAATCTGTTGTTGTTGTGTACTGATGAAAATATAGTGAATCTGTTGTTGTTGTGAACTGATTCTTGTGTACTGATTGTTTTGTAGTGTTATTTTGTTGTTGTTGTGTACTGATTGTTGTGTACTACTAACTGATTGTGAACTGATTTTGGAATAAAAATTGTGAACTGATTCTGGATTAAAAGACAACGCGTTCTAAAAAGCATTTTTTAAAATTTACAGCATATTTAATAAAACTAAAAAAAAAAACTCCTTTTACAGCGCTTTCTCAAAAAAGCGCTGTAAAACGTGCATTAGAATGCACCTACTACAGCGCTTTTTTGAAGAAGCGCTGTAATATGTGCATAATAATGCATCTATTGAATGCACCAACTACAGCGCTTTTTGGAAAAAGCGTTGTAAAAGGTACATAACAATGCATCTATATAAATGCACCTATTAAAGCGCTTTGTTGGAAAAGCGCTGTAAATGGTGCATAACAAATCATCTATATGAATGCACCTATTACAGCGCTTTTTCCAAAAAAGCGCTGTAATAGGTGCATAATAATAAAACAATTAAATGCACCTATTACAGCGCTTGTTCAAACAAGCGCTGTAATAAGGGCATAATAATGCATCTATTGTTACAGGGATTTACAGCGCTTTTTTAAAAAGCGCTGTAAAATGCGTATAACAAACGCGCAATATATCCACATTTTTTACAGCGCTTTTTTTAAAAAAAAAAACGATGTTGTATCTTTTTACAGCGCTTATTTTTTTGAAAAAGCGCTGTAAATGGCTTAAAAAAAGCGCTGTAAAATGCGTTTTTTCGCGTAGTGATTGTTTCCAATTTGTTCGGCGTATGCATTTGTTTAAAATTTAATAGAAGTTACACACAACAAAACACACACTACAATTATAATTGAATTATATGTAAATGTTAAAATAAAGTACATGTAAGTTATTACAATGCACAAACAGATTTTGATATAAGACCTTGATTACTAATAAAGCTTTATGTCCAGCTTTATTCCCTTGACTAATGCTTAACAATGTCACTGCACGCTAGGTAATTTATCAGAAACAACAAGACTATGCTCATTGCACCTTTGTCCTAAAGGTATTGCAATTGTGATATTTTGAATGCTTAGGTTTTAATTGTGCAAAATGGGTAATGGGTTTATGGTACGTAGAGGGAATTTTTTTTTTGTGGTAAAGGTGGGAGGGAATTAGAGAAGAGTTCATAAAAAAATAGAGGAAAACGAAAATATTAGGTGATATATCAGAAAATGCAGTATTAAAAAAGAGGTAGTGATTGGAATTTTGTCACTTACCATTAATATAAATTAAAAAAATAAATATTTGAAACTGACTTTTCGGTAACAAAATTCACTTGCTAATTTAGTCTCTATATTTCATTAGCGACCGATTTAGTGACTCTAAAATCATGGTTATGAAGTTCAAAAATTTAGTCTTCAATTTAGTTGCTGACGTGACTGAAAATATTCAATCGTTAAGTCGGTCACTAAAGACGAAATTTCTAGTAGTGATGTATCAAAACCTTAAGAAGAAATATTGGTGGCCTAGGAAGAAAAGTGAGATAACAATGTATGTTACTCGTAGTGGTCATATTGAGTAGTATTTGTTTTTATATTGGTAATTTGGTTGTATCATGTACTTCACTATACTTCATTTTTTTTCTTTGAGAACATGTTTTAATTAATACTTACTTATAATGTGTGAACATGATATAAACTTTGTTTAAGAGTATTGCAATTAAAGACTAATATTAAATACTTCAAAAATATATTTATTATAATGTTTTCATATTCTTCTAGTTAAAGTTTTAATGGATACAAATTAAATAGCATAAAACGATCACAAGCTGCAAATTTACTTGTGGGTTAAATAATTTTGTGAAAAAAGTTTTTTCCTAGAAATTATGTACGGAAACATTAGTAGGAAATGTATTGAGGAAATTGTCGCAGGAAAAATCGGAAGAAAGTTCCTAAAGTTCCTAGATGGATGAGTTTTCTAAAAATTCTCTGTGGATTTTTTATAATTTTCTTGCAAAAAACATCCGTAGGTAGTTTTCTTGCATATTAATCAAAAATCATCAAAAAAACAATTATCCATAAAAATTTTACATAAGAAAAGTGTTCTGTAGATAACGTATTTCCTTTGGAATTTAACCTATCCGCAGGTAAGTTTTATTTCTAGTACCGTAATAAATTAGCTTGTTTTTACTCATTTATATATATATATATATAAACTAGCTAGAGAAGAGGAAAATGAGTTTGGTTATTTATGAATTATTTAAATCTTTTATAAACTTAACTTTTACAATATGAAAATTTATATTAAATTTACTTCAAAAAATATTAGAGTGACGACTCTTTTTAAATAACTAGAAGCATAAATTAAATTTAAGTTGTAATTAGTTGTTATATACAATTTTTTTTGGTGATATGTTATTTATAATTTAATTAAAGTTGTTTGAATTTTTTGTGTTTCACTAATTTAGTAAAAATATAATATTTTTAAATTATTTTTAATTATTAGAATTACATTTCTGTTTATTAATAGTCCAATTTTTTTAAAAAAATAACAGAATCTTTAAAATGTTTAAGACAGTTTGGTACAATGTTTGAATTTTTTTTTTTTTGTAATTAATGTTTGTCACTATTTTAAATTGGTCGAGAAGTGTTTGGCAGAAATATAGAAGCTTATAAGTGGAAATTAAATATATCATGTTTTAACTTCATATATAATTATTTTTAAAGACAAAGGATAATATAATTCATCCGAAATACAAAGCATAATTATTAAAGGCTTTTCTCTTTTGAACAGAAAAAGACAATTAACATTAATAATAAATGGCCCCTACATCGGGATTTTGGGACAAAGGCAGAGTTCATCTTTCTTGTGTTGAGGGAGTCCTGGCCACCTTTCAAAATCAATATCTTTCTCTCTTAACCCATGTGGCAATTCCCAATCAAATGAATATATAAGATTAGCAAGGATAAGTTCCAATGATGCAACTGCCATAGACAAACCCGGGCAAATTCTACGACCAGCTCCAAATGGCATTAATTCGAAATCTTGTCCAAGAAAATTTATAGAATTTTCTAAGAATCTCTCTGGATAAAATTCTTCTGGATCTTTCCAAATATCAGAATCTCTATGAATAGCCCAAGCATTTACATATATTATTGTCTTTGCTGGAATTTCGTAGCCAGCTATAGTGCATTTTTCTCTTGATTCTCTTGGTACAAGCAAAGGGGCTGGTAGGTGCAATCTTAGTGTCTCTTTTATCACTGCCTTCAAGTAAGGGAAATTTTGAATATCATCTTCATCTAAAAAATCTTTAACTCTTGAACTGATCCTAATTTCTTCTTGTACTTTCTTCATTACCCTTGGGTTTTTTATTAAGGCAGTCATAGCCAAAACTACTGTTGCTGATGTGGTATCTGTAGCAGCTACAAGCATGTTCTGTATATAAATAAAATTAAGACTTAAGAAGTATTTTTGAAAATGTATTTTGAAAAATTCATTCTTGTTTTAAATATGATTCTTATCCATATAAGTATACAATTTTTTACTGTTAGTCCCTCTAAAAATATTCTTACTTTTTTATTTTAGTGTCTACAAATATACTACTTTTATTTTAGT
This sequence comes from Cicer yamashitae, assembly GCA_037974755.1. Lineage (NCBI taxonomy): Eukaryota > Viridiplantae > Streptophyta > Magnoliopsida > Fabales > Fabaceae > Cicer > Cicer yamashitae. The sequence continues at coordinate 40,631,604 of JBBPBQ010020323.1, read as the reverse complement.
AATTATTTTTCGATTTTAATCCTTGCAAAATTTATTTATATTAAAACTGACTACAATAATTTGTAAAATATTTTATTTTAGTATTTTCAAATAAAGACTAAAATAAATATTCAAAGACTATACACAAATATTCTATATATTACAAAGATCAATTTAAATATTTATAAAGGCAAAATTAGTATAAAAAGATTAAATTAAAGTATATAAAAGCAAAAAATAATATATTTACAGTAAGAAAAAAAACATATTTAAACTTTCTCTTAATACGATAAACTTTGGTACATCATATAAAATCAAAAATAGTTTGGAATTCAATTTGTCACAAATAGTTGCCTTGTGTAATAATATCCTAGTGTTGGGTATTTTGTTAAATCAATTTGTCACAAATAGTTGCCTTGTATAATAATATCCTACGTACCTTTTGTGCGAGATTAAAAATATCCAATATGCAAGTAGAGAAAAGAAAGTAGACCTTATATCCTTGTGGATTAATCTTACTATATATGAATGAGAAAAAAGGAGGAAACCGAAAACAAAAATAAAAATCAAAGTGGAAGAATGAATTAAGATAACATACCATGAGGACCCCTTTGATATGATCAAAAGTGAGATCAATTGAAAACAAACGTTGTTTCTTCAATTGGAGCAAAACATCAACAATAACCTCTACATTTGAATGTTGTCTATTTGGGTCCAAATGTTCATCAATAACCTCTTGGTAGAACTCATCCATCTCCTTGAAATTTCGATCGAGACGCGCACGAAGTCCAGATAGTTTATCAATCCAACCCATGAATGGAACATAATCAGAAACAAAGAAAGCTGTCAACATGTTCTCAAACTCATGCAACATTCCATGGAATTTACTCCTCTCAATTCCTTCATCCACATAACTTCTCCCAAAAGCTATCCTACAAATTATTGTACTTGAGAGAAAAGTCAATACCTCACTCAAATTTGTAACAATTGATGAAGTAGCATGACTAGAAATCATTTTGATCATTTTCATTACCTCAAATTTTCTTATAGAGGAATAAGATGACACACGTTTGGCGCTTAATATATGAATAACACAAATTTTTCTTATATCTCTCCAAAATTCACTATATGGAGAAAATACAATTTCTGACCCATTATAAGATAATTTCTGTTGGCCATATAATATAGGCCTATTAGAAAACTCATGATCATGGTTTTTAAATATCTCTTTAGCAATTTTAGATGAAGAAACAACAATAGCTTGCCTTAAACCAAGTTTAAGTGAAAATATTGGTCCATATATTTTTGAGAATTTATATAATTGAAGATAAAGAATAGAATTGTCTAGCTGATGAAGATTCCCTATTATGGGTAGGCCTCTAGGACCAGGTGGATAAGGTGCAATGCTTCTTCTACTAATTTTCTGGATGAATAGAAGTATATTGGATAAGTTAGACACAAAATAAGCACAAGTAGTGACAACATCGTCACCAACTATGAAGAGGAGAAAAATGGTTAGTTGTTAAGTTGAACATCGTCACCAACTATGAGTTTCATTTAAATTTACTGAAATTTATATAAATTTTAATCCCAGAGTGCGTTTGGAATCTATGATAAACAGAATGCATGCTTAATCCGTGCGATTCAATTCACTTTTTAGAATATTATCATATGTTGTTTTTGAGTTTCTGAAAATTGTTTAAAAACCACAATTTATGTTACCGAAGATATTACTGGGTTGAGTCGCGGACTAGGTCGCTCTCTTTAAGACGTTTCGCGGCACTGCCCAAATTGTGCAAGGCAGACTATTAACCACGAAGTCCCCAGGATAAAACAGTCCAGATTCACTGTATCAGAGTTCCACTGCACCGTACAAAACCATTCTAGAATTACACCCTCAATATGGCAGTTAAAGCCACTCTTAATATGACGATAAAGTCACTCGCAATATGGTACTATGACCACTCATAAATCAAAATAACTACGGCACAAAAACCGCTCTAAAACCAAAGGGACTACGGCATAACAACCGCTTTAAAACCGAAGGGACTGAAAGAAAGGGGAGAAGTGACTCGAAAATTAGGGGAGAAGTGCTTTTCACAATAGTTTGAAACTCATTATATAGTGATGGAAGCAAACTCACATATGATTTCTAATCAATGTGGGACTTTAGCATACTCAAAATAGGAGAGTTTTCCAATGTGGGAGGTTGAAAAAAATTTCTTTCCAATGTGGGACTTCAATATTAAAATGATGTTTCATTTCACTTGAATTTACAAAAACAAATTCTTTTCAATGTGGGACTTCAACAAAATATATATATATATATATATATATTTTTTAATTCACATAATAACACACGATGTTCCAACATCATATCATAAATGAAATAAAAAGTATCTAAAATCATTTATAAGAAATAGAGTAAACCACTCAGTGTTCATGAGATTATAAATATTTTAGATAAATATCTAATTCCGTAAAAGATTACTCATTACTCATGGTTACCTTTGTTATCGTCGGTTGATTAACGTTGGTCAATCCTTCCGATACTTCATCTCGTGTGCACAATTATCCTGAGATGCAAAAAGCCAGAAAGAAAAAAAAAAAAGCATAACAAAAGACAAATAACCAATTCTTTAGGCAATTCTTGTGTCAACACCTGTTCTGGATATTGTAAATCAATATTCATGTTGCATTTGGTTTTACTGTCATATTGTACATTTTTTTTTATAGGACTGTAATAATATAATTTTGGATTTAGTTTTCTAACTGTTATAATTGCCTTTTGAATACGTATTCTTCTTGTTTTGAGCGTCTCTAGACTCTGTTTAATTTTGGAAATTGGGTATTAAGATAAGGGATGTTTTAATAGTAAATTTTATCTTTTATGACAAATTAGTAAAATATAAGGACAGAAGAAAGAAGTGGACAATGTATAATCTATATAAAATATTAATAATCTTATTGACGTTCTTAAGAACACACAAATTAAATGGCATGTGGCTGTTTCTAATTTGATTTTGTTTTGTGGCGATAACTTGATAAATATGGAGTCAAAATTTTGTTCTACAAGATATTCCTAATTAGGAAGACAATTTATTTGCTTCCTTATATGGATTTGCTTTCCATGTTTTGTTAATTTGCTTCCTTATATGGAAGATAATTTAGTCTATCAGGTTTAACTATTTTTTGTCCTATTTTCAAAATGTATAAATATTTTTAAATTTTCCTTAGGTTATACTTATTTTTTCCTTGCTTATTTATTTAAATTTTTGATTTTGAATTGGTTTTTATTCAGATGCATGTGTAATTTGTCAACTGTCAACATTGTGAAAAATACATGACATAGAGTTTGTATTGTGTTTTAGAACTTTTCCTTTAAATTTAAATCAAATAGAGAGTTTCTTTTTCAAATACAATATAAGTTTAAAAGTGGTTCTTTGAAATCTCTTTTTTGTAAACAATTGTAAGATGAAAACAGAGTTAGAAAAAAGAAGATAGACATAAGAATGTATCCAGTTTCACCGCACAACTCATACTTACGTCTAGTCCCTTCAATCTCAAGAATTGTTCACTAAATAAAATTGATTATCCTTTACACTAAAGTATACTTCTGTCCAACTAACTACACACTAGTTTTTTTTTGGATACATTTTTGCTTAGCACAGTCAAGCTTTTGAGGACAACCACTACGAAATCAGGTTACAAAATCATGAATTTTGTGACGCACAGAGTGAAAACTCTTTTCAAAAGTGGATATAAAGTTTAAACGTAGAATACAAACGAAAGTTTTTCCAAAAAAAGTATTTTTAAATTTAAAGTTCACTTGACTGAATCAAATTTATTGTTCTTGAATCACTACTAGAAAAATTGATTTTAGCTTCCTTATTTAGCGTCGGATCTCGACACCAACATTTGAAAAGTGCAACACCCCGGATTTTTAATCCAAAGCGTTACTTAAAAATATATTGATTTGAAAGATTTACGACAATTTTTTTTTTTTTATCTAACTACCTAACATTTATTCATGCAAATAATTAGTAACAACCACGTTTATTTAATTTTATTAAGAAAATGTTTATTCAAGGCTATAACAAGAAAAATAATTCCTAACGGAAGAGAACCCACTTCCGCATTTCTAGAATCCTAGTGCATTTTAAAAGTTGATTAAAAACAAACTTAGAAGTATCGCGACAATCCTATCATTACAAAATTATACTAAAAATCCATTTTTATCCCCCGTTCGTCGCACGTTAATACTCATCAACTACTCTTGAATCTCCTCGAACTCATTAGTACCTAAAATGTTGTTGTAAGGGTCAGTTTTATCCATCATCCACATCAAACCAAAGTTAAACATATAGAAGAATAACACAAAATATATAAAAGTAAAACTTCCAATTTAAAAGAAAAATACACAAACCAATAAATTGCATAACAAAAATATATACATGATGCATGCTCCTAAAACTATATGATCCGGATATAAACCTGCCACTAAGGCAACTTCCACACAGAAAAATCACCCATACCAATGGGGAAAACCTGCCACTAAGGCAACTTCCACACAGATCACCCATACCAATGGGGAAAAACCTGCCACTAAGGCAACTTCCACGAAGATGCATATGCCATGACATGATATGATGATATATTATCAAAGAGATATATTTCCACACAGCCCACTAAGAATCATGTCATAAGCATTCAAATCACTTTTCAAAATCATTATCTTATTCACATATCACTAAGATCACATATCCATAAACAAATAAAAAGAGGTGATGGTGATGGTGGCTAGGATTTTGGTATTCTTTACAGAATCTTGTTTGTAAAGGGTTTGTGAAATAGGGTTTGTGATTGTGGCTTGGGTTTCAGTATTCTTTTCTATTTAAAGTGAATATTATTGGGTAGATAGTGTTGGGCCTGAATAAGGAATAGAAGGGAGAAAATATTATTATAATTCTTATTATTATTATTATTATTAGTTAACCTTCATCAATTATTAGTTAACCTTCATCAAAAACAAGGCATAAACTCCCAGCCCAACTTCCTACTCATTCAAATGGGCCGTGTGATACCAAGCCACAACCCTTAGCCCAAATTCTTCTTGCCTTAGAAATAAAAATACATCTACTAAATAATTCTTACTAAAAACATTACTATAATAAGGCAAACAAGGCGAATAATTACCACACCTAATTTAATATTGGAAAATATATTTATAGATCCAAATTATTTTAAGTAATAATTTTAGAGGATGTTACAATAAGGGTTTGATAAACTTTGTTTTTGTTTTTTTCATTAAATATTAGCGTCGGTTAGGCCGACGCTACTTAAAATATGGCAGACGCTTTATTATTTTTTATATTTTTCACACTTGTAGTATCAGATGAGCCGACACTATATTTTGTAATTTGTAAAATTAAATATTTTACTGTTTCTTATTTTTATTTTTACCTACTCTTTTGTCTCTCAATTCACATAACCTTTTTATTTTTTCCCTCAAACCTCACACTTTATTCAAAATCAGTTTCGTATGTTGAAAACCCTAAAATTGAAATGAAAATGAAATGAAACCGTGGCCCATGGCCGCCGCTACAAATAGAAAAGCCATTTGTCTCTTTTCTCTTCGCACAACAATTTTCTATTCGGTCTTCTCTCTTCGCATTTTTGCGCATTTCGTTGCCCTTCGTCTTTCGCCGTATCCTCTCAGGTATTCATCCACCTCCGTTTTCGCCGCGTCACCAATTTGGTTCATCTTCATTGTTTTGCTTGTCTGAAATCCTTTTGAGACGAGTTCATGCTTTTACCATCGAAAACTTTTGAAATGAAAAACTAGTTATGTATTAAAAATTTGAGTTCATGGATTTTATTCCTACCATGATTGGTACTATGCTTTTGATTGTTTTGCTGTATTTTTTGAAATTTCGTGTAATTTGGTTTTGTTTATCTCTGTATTTTTAAAGTTATGAATTGATAATTGCTTAAACTTTGTATTCTTGCTTGCTGATTTTTTTTCTCTGTATTTGTGTAATCAATAGTATTGGTTTTGTTCTGCTATGAGTTAGGAATAGGTTCTTTGCAATACATTTGTACTTTTCAAGATTGGTGTGTTTGCTATTTCTTTTTGTTGATTCTTTTAAAAAACCAAGTGTGATTTGGATTTGCTTATAATTTATGCGAGCTTCTTAGTTAGAGTAAATTTATGGAGAATAATCCTTACGACCTTACTGGCATTTTTCAAAAATTTAAATGAGAGCTTATGAAAAAAATTAAATAAGAGCTTATGATCCATATTTAGAACCATATTTTGAAAACTTTTTTAAACTTATATAATGTAAAATTACTTTACTGAGGATTTATTTAGGGTTGCTCTACTTTTGTTCTCTTCTAGTGTTGTGACAATTTTTTTTAAGTAGCCAATGGTTTCAACGACTTGCTGCAAATTGTCTATGTAGTAGTTTTTAAGTAGCCGATGCCATGATATAAATTGGAACTTTTGTTCTCATTGTTACTAGATAAAAAGTAATGAAATAGGGAAAAGGAACTTGGAAGGGGACGAAGAACACCAAAATGTGGTAGTGCTACAAAGTTATTTTATATACATTTATGTTTAATACATGAACATTTGTAATAGTGCTGCAAATGTTGATTTTTGTATTAAATCAGAGTAGGATACAAGGCATATGCCATTTTTCAGAAATTCTACTGCCAAGCAAAGTTGCAAAGTTAACTGCATGAATTGAACTGATTATTTATTTTATTATGCAGCAAAAGTATCAAACCACATATGCCAAAGCAACCTAAAATTGAATGATTTGTTTGTATCTAATTACTGTAGTTAAGAAGAATGATTTGTTTGTATCTAATGACTGTAGTTAAGAAATTGGTTAGCCATTTGAAAACCTCAGCTAATAATTTATCCCTTTAACTTTTTTCTGTTAGACTTTGATCTTCATTTTATTATTGAGTGAAGAAAATCTATTAATATATACTTTACAGCTATTAAATTAGTTTCGATATAACGGAAGGTTTTAACTTTTACATGATGTATTCATCTGTCATATGTATACAATTTTGTTGCATCTAACTGATCAATTCTTAGAACCATATTTTTTAAAACTTTTTTAAACTTAAATAATGTAAAATTAACTTACTAAGGGTTCATTGACTTACTGCAAATTGATGCCATGATATAAATTGGAACTTTTGTTCTCTTTGTTACTAGATAGAAAGTAATGAATGTAAAGTTGAATGAGTTTGAAATTTATTCTATATGACTAAGATATATAGGATAAATAATGAATATAAAGTTGAATGAGTTTGGAATTTATTCTATATGACTAAGATATATAGGATAAAATTGGTAGGCTCACTTTTTTGAAAATGTTGTTTGTTTTGTTTCTTTTCAAATCAATGTATAACTTGTTAATTTTGAATTTATTTTCCTTTGGCAGTTGATTGTGTCTAAGCTTTGGTTGTTTTTCGAACAAAATCTAACAAAGTCACATATAAGGTAAGATTTTTGTTGTTGTGGTTGTTATGGGTAATTTGTGCATGATTAAACTTGACAAAGTCACACAAATTGAGTTCATAGGTTTCATACTTCATGTTTCTAAGAAAGATTAATTATGTAACAACAAATAATGTATATTAAGTTAAGTTGTTTAAAAACTAAAGAAAAGAATTAAAAGTATGATAAATTAATAATGCTTATTGAGTTCCGTTGATTAAAAAGAAAGGGATGAGGTATTGTATTGTAGTAGCAATAGTATTAAAATAAAAGTGATGGAATTAATATAGAAAAGAGTTACTGTGGAATATACAGGTGAATATAGAAAATGGACCACTCTTAATACATTCTATTATCTCTATATTTTTTCAAACTTATATAGTGGTTGACAAGTTAAGTGTTTGTCTTATAGTAAATGGATCGTACTTGGATGTACGATAGGGTAAATGCAAATAGACGCGGATTGAAAAAGGAGTATGTTAATGGTGTTAAAGATTTTTTGAAGAGGGCTTTGAATAACCGATTTGTATATCTGAGGGAGGGATAAAGTGTTCGGGTATAAAATGCAAGAGTATCAAGATATCTACAGCAACTACTGTTAGACTTCACTTGTACCGGGATGTTTTTCAACCAGAATATTGGATTTAGACTGAACACGGAGAAGTGAAGCCAATGGTTGAAACAAGGGGTGGTTCGACTACTAGTAAGAATGTGCATCATGACGATCAATTTAATGCAATGGATCAAATGGTGTTTGATGCTTTTAGGCCTTATCGAGATGTCCTTGATGTGAACACTAACATGGGAAATGAGGCATTTGCTGTGGATGAGTTGCCTAACGAAGATGTGAAACGATTTTATGACAAGTTGATATCCACCAACAAGCCCATCTACGAGGGGGATACCCAATCCATATTATCAATATTTTTTCCACTTATGAAAATTAGGTCTAATTGGCATCTTCCACAAAAAGGTATATATTTTGTTGCACAAATTCTTAAGAGTGTATGTCCAGTGCAAAAATGGTTTCCTGATAACTATTACCAAGCAACACAATTAGTGACGAAGTTAGGGCTGAAGGTTGAGAAGATTGATTGTTGTAAGAAAGGATGTATGTTATACTATAAGGATAATAGCAAGTTATCTGAGTGCAAATTTTGTCATTCTCCTAGGTTCATTCCACGTAGGACTGGTATGGGAAAGTACAAAGGTATTCTAGCAAAAAGAATGTTTTATTTCCCTATCATTCCTAGATTACAAAGATTGTATGCATAAACTTAGTTTGCAGCTGAAATGAGATGGCATCATGAGAATAAAAATAGTTCAAACGTCCTTCGCCATCCGTTTGATGGAAAATCTTGGAAACACTTTGATGATGTATATCCTGACTCTGCTAGTGACCCCAGAAATGTAAGGTTGGGTCTGTGTGCAGATGGATTTACTCTTTACATTCAAGCGTCTGCTTCTCCATACTCATGTTGGTAAGTTATAGTCACACCATAGGATCTTCCCCCTGAAATGTGCATGACCAAACCATAACTTTTTTTTACTTGTCTCATACCTAGACTATCTAATCCCAAACAAAATATAGATGTCTACTTGCAACCATTGATTGATGATCTGCAACGATTTTGGTCCAACGAAATTTTGACCTATGATATATCCACAAATCAAAACATCATCATGAAAGCATGGTTGATGTAGACAATTAATGATTTTCCAACCTATGGTATGTTATTTGGACGCAGAACACAAAGTAAGTTGGCATGTCCTCATTGTATGGAAGACACAAAAGCTTTCACCTTGAAATATGGTGGGAAGAATTCTTGGTTTGATTGTCATCGTCGATTCTTCCCAGTTTATCACTCTTTCAGAAAAAGTAAAAGAAGATTTACAAAAAATAGGGATGAGAAAGATGATCAACCTTACATTTACACAGTGCAAGATGTATGGGAGGTGGTGAGTAATTTTCCAAAAGTGTCTGAAATTGGTTGGATAAAGAACTTGAAAGGGTATGGAGTGGGTCATAATCGGAAAAAAAACTAAGTATTTTTTGGGATCTTCCATATTGGAAGGATAACTTGTTAAGGCACAACCTCAATGTGATATACATAGAGAAAAATTTCTTCTATAATATATTCAATCCCGACGCTACACGTTTAGTTGACTTTTCAATTGTTGACCGTAGCGTCCCTCTAACGGACACTATATTATTTATAAAGTTGGCTTTTATTTAATTGTTCATTTTTGTTAGTTGACAATAGCGTCGGCGTCGCCGACGCTAACTAATTCGTTGACTACAACTTGTTGACTTTGGCGACGTCCAACCTACGCAATAGAATTTTTTAAAATAACGTGTCAACGGATATAAACTAATGTTGGATGTTCTATTTTGTTGGTAGCGTCGGCTTAGAGTCGATCTGACCGAAGCTAAATATAGCGTTGGATGTCATTTCGCCTACGCTATGTATTAGTTTCGACCGTTTTAGCCTAGGTTCAACAACGACGCTAATCGGACGCTACATCAACGTTAGCGTTGGCTTTTAGCCTGGTAGCGTGGGCTTTTGGCTGACGCTTAAATTAGTTTTTCTAGTAGTGAATTTTTGCAGCACAATAGTTCAATGATATTATCACAAAATTCTTCTATTGCCTCCGATGAAGAAGATAAGTATATATATTAATCCTATAATTCATTCTTATAATAATATATTTGTAGGACTTTAGAAAATTATAACCGTAATTCATACAAGATAGAGAATGTTGTGCATTGGATAACTATTACGGATTTTAAAAGTGATGATTACTCCATCTTGTAACCTTGTTAATTCTTTTGGTAAATAGAATTTTATTGAAATTTGAATTAAAGGAATTATACAACTTGATACTAACAACTTGAATAAACGTCAAAGAATAAATTGTTCTTTTATATACTTTTTCTTATCAAAACTAAAATTAAAAATCATTGTTCCTTAAATCAACTTGATTCTAACAATTTATATATAAATAACATTGTAAATGATTTTCTTTTGTTATTTTAAATATTACTACCCTAAAGTGTTATATCTTTTCGTTATTTTATTGTATTATTTGTATTTAATTAATTATTTTCCCATTGATGAACATACGTATCTATATTGAATAAAAAAATACTTATTGATATTATATTCTTTTAATGAAATAATTATTTTATATATTTAAATATAATTATTATATATATTTAAATAATTATGGATAGAGTTCGATACTTTATCAAAATCAAATAAAAAATGTTTGAGTCGCACAACTGAAAATCAAAGATTTAAATGGGATGGATCTTGAGTATTAGGCGTATTGGATGTTCGTATTGAATAGTTGATGGTATCGGAATCAAACAACACAAATCATATGGAAACTTATACTAGAAAAACAAAATATTTGATTGAAGTTGTTTTGAAATAGATTTCGATGCGTCAATCAAATTCAAAAAGATCTCAATGAAAAACTCAATGAATCACAATTAATAGAAACACTTAGATATAAAAAATTTCGATTTGAATCAAAGTTTAAGGTGTTGAATTCATAGTTAAAAAAAATTTCATTCAACAAACGAAATAAAGACAAGATTATAAATCAGAACATTCTAATACTAGTTTTTTTTATCAATTATGCACTAAAACAGAAAAGGTCACCAAACTCCAATTATAATGAAAATCAAAGAACAATATAACTTTCATAAGTTAAAAGAAAAAGCAAAAGAAAGAATCACACGACAATTTAAAGACGTTCCTCTACTTCGTCCTCATATGTAGAGTACATCATGTCTCTATTCAATCGAATGAGAGTTTCATTCTTTAATATTGATATTGGACGTTTACAAGATCTTTTGGCAAATGTTACAAAACCTTGCACACAAACCCTTCTTCCTAAATGCTTTTTGCTACTAGATGTAGTACATCTCATCACTATTAGAATAGATTTACAGCGCTTTTTTCAAAAAAAGAAAAAAGCGCTGTAAAACTAGTATAACAAGCGCGCTATAAATTCATCTATTATAGCATTTTTTTTAAAAGCGCTGTAAAACTACTCTAAGAGAAGTGTTGAGCGCTATATATTATAGCGTTTTTTTTATTTTAAATAGCGTTGTTGTATCTTTTAACAGCACTAGCTACTACAACGCTTAAAAGTGCTTTAAACAGTTTAAAAAAAGTGTTGTAAATTATTATTTTTGGCGTAGTGAATATTTTAAAATTAATTTTAATTATTAAAATTACATTTCTTTTTACTAATGGTCTAACTTTTTTTTTAAAAAAAAAAAAAACAGAACTTTTAAAATGATTAAGACGGCCCGGTATAATGTTTAAATTTTTTTCTGTAATTAATTTTTGTCACTATTTTAAATTGGTCGAGAAGTGTTTGGCAGAAATATAGAAGCTTATAAGTGGAAACTAAATATATCATGCTTTAACTTTATATATATTTATTTTTAAAGGCAAAGGATAATATAATTCATTCGAAGTACAAATCATACTATATCATAATAGATTATTCAAAGAGTTACACAAAGGCTTTTCTTTTTTGAACAGAAAAAGACAATTAAAATTAATAATAAATGGCCCCTACATCGGGATTTTGGGACAAAGGCAGAGATCATCTTTCTTGTGTTGAGCGAGTCCTGGCAACCTTTCAAAATCAATATCTTTCTCTTCTAACCCATGTGGCAATTCCCAATCAAATGAATATATAAGATTAGCAAGGATAAGTTCCAATGATGCAACTGCCATAGACAAACCCGGACAAATTCTACGACCAGCTCCAAATGGCATTAATTCAAAATCTTGTCCAAGAAAATTTATAGAATTTTCTAAGAATCTCTCTGGATAAAATTCTTCTGGATCTTTCCAAGTATCAGAATCCCTATGAATAGCCCAAGCATTTACGTATAATATTGTCCTTGCTGGAATTTCGTAGCCAGCTATAGTGCATTTTTCTCTTGATTCTCTTGGCACAAGCAAAGGGGCTGGTAGGTGCAATCTTAGTGTCTCTTTTATAACTGCCTTCAAGTAAGGGAAATTTTGAATATCATCTTCATCTAAAAATTCTTTAACTCTTGAATTCCTAATTTCTTCTTGTACTTTCTTCATTACCCTTGGGTTTTTTATTAGGGCAGTCATAGCAAAAGCTACTGTTGCTGATGTGGTATCTGTAGCAGCTACAAGCATGTTCTGTACATAAATAAAATTAAGACTTAAGAAGTATTTTTGAAAATATATTTTGAAAAATTCATTCGTATTTTAAATGATTTAATTTGAATCCGTATAAGTATACAATTTTTTACTGTTAGTCCCTCTATAAATATTATTAAAACTGACCACAGTAATTTGTAAAATATTTTATTTTAGTGTTTTTAAATAAAGACTAAAATAAATATTCAAAGACTACACACAAATATTCTATATATTACAAAGATCAATTTAAATATTTATAATATTTTTAGACACTAAACCAAAATAATAAAGATTTATAATAACAAAATTCGTAAACATGCAAAGATTAAAAAAATTAAAATAAAAGTATATAAAAGCAAAAAACAATATATTCGCATAAACTTTCTCTTAATATGATAAACTTTGGTACATTATATAAAATCAAAAATAGTTTGGAAGAAGAATAGCAATAACCAAAGTTGAACTCTCTTCATAATTTCCTAGTGTTGGGTTTTTTCTGCGAGATTGAAAATATCTAACATGCAAGTAGAGAAAAGAAAGTAGACCTTATATCCTTGTGGATTTAATCTTACTATATATGAATGAGAAAAAAGGAGCAAACCGAAAACAAAAATAAAAATCAAAGTGGAAGAATGAATTAAGATAACATACCATGAGGACCCCTTTGATATGATCAAAAGTGAGATCAATTGAAAACGAACGTTGTTTCTTCAATTGGAGCAAAACATCAACAATAACCTCTACATTTGAATGTTGTCTATTTGGATCCAAATGTTCATCAATAACCTCTTGGTAGAACTCATCCATCTCCTTGAAATTTCGATCGAGACGCGCACGAAGTCCAGATAGTTTATCAATCCAACCCATGAATGGAACATAATCAGAAACAAAGAAAGCAGTCAACAAGTTCTGAAACTCATGCAACATTCCATGGAATTTACTCCTCTCAATTCCTTCATCCTCATAACTTCTCCCAAAAGCAATCCTACAAATTATTGTACTTGAAAGAGAAGTCAATACCTCACTCAAATTTGTAACAATTGATGAAGTAGCATGACTAGAAATCATTTTGATCATTTTCATTACCTCAAATTTTCTTATAGAGGAATAAGATGACACACGTTTGGCGCTTAATATATGAATAACACAAATTTTTCTTATATCTCTCCAAAATTCACTATATGGAGAAAATACAATTTCTGACCCATTATAAGATAATTTCTGTTGGCCATATAATATAGGCCTATTAGAAAACTCATGATCATGGTTTTTAAATATCTCTTTAGCAATTTTAGATGAAGAAACAACAATAGCTTGCCTTAAACCAAGTTTAAGTGAAAATATTGGTCCATATATTTTTGAGAATTTATATAATTGAAGATAAAGAATAGAATTGTCTAGCTGATGAAGATTCCCTATTATGGGTAGGCCTCTAGGACCAGGTGGATAAGGTGCAATGCTTCTTCTACTAATTTTCTGGATGAATAGAAGTATTGGATAAGTTAGACACAAAATAAGCACAAGTAGTGACAACATCGTCACCAACTATGAAGAGGAGAAAAATGGTTAGTTGTTAAGTTGAACTTAGAATAATATACCCGTCTTTATAACTTGATTTTAGGCCTCCATTTAATAGCCCCACAATTTTGTAACTCGATGATAAGATAAAGTAGGGATTTTAATTATATATATATATATATATATATATATATATATATATATATATATATATATAAAATGCTAACAAAATACACTTTCAAACATTTTTTGAAATTATATAAGTCCTATCAAAATATGAGTTTCATTTAAATTTACTGAAATTTATATAAATTTTAATCCCAGAGTACGTTTGAAATCTATGATAAAGAGAATGCATTGCTTAATTAGTCCTCGCTCAAACAATTGATACATAAATAATCATAGCAAATTTACTTTCAAATCGTCAATCCGTGCGATTCCAGTCACTTTTTCAAATCATAAATAAAATAAAAAATATATAAAGGGTGCGTTTGTTTGAGCTTAAATAAAAATAATTTTTGTTTTAAATAATTTAGAGATTATTTTTTAGAGATTTTTTAAAAAATAATTTTTTAACTCCCGTTTGTTTACTATTATAAAAATGATTTTTTTAAAAAAAATGATTTTTAACCCGTTTATATACAATTTTGTAAAAATGATTTTTTTTTAAACTACAATGACCATTTCGTATACACATTTTAAAATTTTATAATTGATTACTTCTCAAAAACCAATAAATAAATACACAACCAAAAAAAAATAAGAAAAATCTAAAAAGAAAACACAATTTATTGGATGAAAACAAGGTAGCATGGAAAGAGAAAAATAACAACGTCGTGGGAAGAGAAAAAAATGGCCAACATATTAAAAATGAACGGAGGGCAATTTGAGATTTTCAAAATAAAGTAGGGGTAATTGCATCATTTTCCATTGTTAATGAATTAAGTTCCGTGTTTTTACGTTGTATTTCGTTTTTCTGTCTTATCTATAGCAATAGCAAAATGCGAGAAGTTACTATTTTTAACTTTTCATTTTTAGGCAAAAAATGATTTTTTTAACAAAATGATATTGTAAAAATCTGAAACATACAGCTTTTAAACCTACAAAATATTTTTGATTTAAAAAAATAAATTTTTTCATAAAAAAATCTGAAATAAACGCACTCAAAATCATTTATAAAAAGTAGAGTACAATCCGTGCGATTCAATTCATTTTTCAGAATATTATCATATCACAAATGAAATAAAAAGTATCTTAAATCATTTATAAAAAATAGAGTACTCGGTGTTCATGAGTTTATAAATATTTTAGATAAGTATCTAATTCCGTAAAAGATTACTCAGTACTCATGGTTACCTTTGTTATTGTCGGTTGATTAACGTCGGTCAATCCTTTTGATATTTCATCTCGTGTGCACAATTTATTAGGAATATGATTTGTAACATTATCATCATCGAATTTGAAAACTTATGCCAGAGATGCACAAAGCAAGAAAGAAAAAAAAAAGCATAACAAAAGACAAATAACCAATTCTTTAGGCAATTCTTGTGTCAACACCTGTTCTGGATATTGTAAATCAATATTCATGTTGCATTTCGTTTTACTGTCATATTGATTTTTTTTTTTATAGGGCTGTAATAATATAATTTTGGATTTAGTCTTGTAACTGTTATAATTGCCTTTTGAATACGTATTCTTCTTGTTTTGAGCATCTCTAGAATCTGTTTAATTTTAGAAATTGGATATTAAGATGAGGGATGTTTTAATAGTAATCTGTATCTTTTACTACAAATTAATAAAATATAAGGACAAAAGAATCAAGAATGATGTGGATAATGTACAATCTAGATAAAATATTAATAATCTTATTGACGTTATTGAGAACACACAAATTTTGTGGTATATAAAAAAAGTATCTCTAATCAACCATACAACCTGTCATCTGAAAATCAAGATGGGGTATCATAAATTGACATGTGGCTGTTTCTAATTTGATTTTGTTTTGTGGCGATAACTTGATAAATATGGAGTCAAAATTTTATTGTACAAGATATTCCTAATTAGGAAGATAATTTATTTGCTTCCTTATATGGATTTGCTTTCCATGTTTTGTTAATTTGCTTCCTTATATGGATTTGCTTTCCATGTTTTGTTGATTTGCTTTCTTATATGGAAGATAATTTAGTCTATCAGGTTTAACTACTTTTTGTCCTATTTTCAAAATGTATAAATGTTTTTAAATTTTCCTTAGGTTATACTTATTTTTTCCTTGCTTATTTATTTAAATTTTTGGTTTTGAATTGGTTTTTATTCAGAAGCATGTGTAATTTGTCAACTGTCAACGTTGTGAAAAATACGTGACACAAAGTTTGTATTGTATTTTAAAACTTTTTCTTTAAGTTTAAATCAAATAGAGGGTTTCTTTTTGAAATACATAAGTTCAAAAGTGGTTCTTTGAAATCTCTTTTTTTGTAAATAATTGTAAGATGACAACAGAGTTAAGAAAAAGAAGATAGACATAAGAATTTATCCTGTTTCACCGCTCAACTGATACTTACGTCTAGTCCTTTCAATCTCAAGAATTTTTCACTAAATAAAATTGATTTATCCTTTTCACTAAAGTATACTTCTGTCCAACTAACTACACACTAGTTTTTTTTTTTTTTTGGATACATTTTTGCTTAGCACAATCAAGCTTTTGAGGACAACCACTACGAGGTCAGGTTACAAAATCATGGATTTTGTGAAACATAGAGTGAAAACTCTTTTCAAAAGTGGATATAAAGTTTAAACTTAGAATACAAGCGAAAGTTTTTCTGAAAAAAGTATTTTTAAATTTAAAGTTCACTTAACTGAATCAAAATTATTGTTCTTGAATCACTATTAGAAAAATTGATTTTAGCTTCCATATTTAGCATCGGACCCCAACACCAACGCTAGTTAGCGTCTGATTAGCGTCGGCCTGCCCAGGCTAGTGAATGAAACTTTGTTTTTGTTTTTTTCATTAAACATTAGCATCGGTTAGGCCGACGCTACGTAAAATATTATTATTTTTTATATTTTTCACACTTGTAGTATCAGATGAGCCGACACTATATTTGGTAATTTGTAAAATAAAATGTTACTGTTTCTTATTTTTATTTTTACCTACTCTTTTGCCTCTCAATTCACGTAACCTTTTTTATTTTTTCCCTCAAACCTCACACCTTATTCAAAATCAATTTCATATGTTGAAAATCCTAAAATTGAAATGAAATAAATGAACCCGTGGCCCATGGCCGCCGCTACAAATAGAAAAGCCATCCATCTCTTCTCTCTTCGCGCAACAATTTTCTATTCGATCTTCTCTCTTCGCATTTTTGCGCCTTTTGTCGCCCTTCGTCTTTCGCTATATCCTTTCAGGTATTAAATCCATACCTCCGTTTTCGCCGCGTCACCAATATGGTTCATCTTCATTATTTTGGTTGTCTGAAATCCTTTTGAGACGAGTTCATGCTTTTATCATCCCAAAACTTTTGAAATGAAAAAGTAGTTATGTATTGAAAATTTGAGTTCATGCATTTTATTCCTACCATGATTGGTACTCTGCTTTTTATTGTTTTGCTGTATTTTTTGAAATTTCGTGTAATTTGGTTTTGTTTATCTCTGTATTTTTAAAGTTATGAATTGATAATTGCATAAACTTTGTATTCATGCTTGTTGATTCTTTTCTCTGTAATTGTATTCATACTTGTTGATTCTTTTCTCTGTAATTGTATTCATGCTTGCTGATTTTTTTTCTCTGTATTTGTG
The DNA here is from genome assembly GCA_037974755.1 of Cicer yamashitae. Taxonomy (NCBI): domain Eukaryota; kingdom Viridiplantae; phylum Streptophyta; class Magnoliopsida; order Fabales; family Fabaceae; genus Cicer; species Cicer yamashitae. The sequence goes on along the minus strand of JBBPBQ010020323.1, from coordinate 40,613,592 downwards.
TAATTAATAGCATTGGTTTTGTTCTGCTATGAGGTAGGAATAGGTTCTTTGCAATACATTTGTACTATTCAAGATTGGTGTGTTTGCTATTTCTTTTTGTTGATTCTTTTATAAAACTAAATGTGGTTATGATTTGCTTATAATTTATGGGAACTTCTTAGTAAGAGTAAATTTATGGAGAATAATCCTTACGACCTTACTGGCATTTTTCAATAATTTAAATGAGAGGTTATGAAAAAAAATTAAGATATAGAGGCTGGTATTTTGTACTGGATCAAGACACACCCTGTTAAAAAAAAAAGAACCTTTGATTCTGTTTCTTTTTTTTCCTTTTAGAGAGAAAAAGAACCTTGGAAGGGGACGAAGAACACCACACTCTGACAGCACTGGAAAGTTATGTTTAATACATGAACATTTGTAATAGTGCTGCAAATGTTGCTTTTTTTTGTATTAAATCAAAGTAAGATACAAGGGCATACTCCAGGAAATTCTACAGCCGACTGCATGTAACTTATGCTAATTGGTCAAATTTTAAAATTAGCATGAATTGAACTGAAAAGTTCAAAACCACATATGCCCAAAGTTGCAAAGTTGAAGTGCATGAATCAAAGTGATTATTTATTTTATTATGCAGAAAGTTGCAAACCACATATGCCAAAGCAACCTTAAAATTGAATGATTTTTTTGTAGCTAAGGATTGTAGTTAAGAAATTGATTAGCCATTTGAAAACCTCAACTAATAATTTCTCCCTTTATCTTTTTTCCGTTAGACTTTTATATTCATTTTATTATTGAGTAAAGAAAATCTATCAATTTTGTTGCATCTAACTGATCAATTTTTAGAACCATATCTTGAAAACTTTTTTAAACTTATATAATGTAAAATTACCTTACTGAGGGTTTATTTAGGGTGGCTATATTTTTGTTCTCTTCCAGTGTTGTGACTATTTTTTTTAAGTGGCCAATTGTTTCAACGACTTGCTGCAAATTGTCTATATAGTAGTTTTTAAGTAGCCGATGCCATGATATAAATTGGAAGTTTTGTTCTCATTGTTACTAGATAGAAAGTAATGAATATAGGGAAAAAGAACTTTGGAAAGGAACGAAGAACACCAAACTGTGGTAGTGCGAGAAAGTTATTTCATATATATTTATGTTTAATACATGAGCATTTGTAACAGTGCTGCAAATATTGATTTTTGTATTAAATCAAAGTAGAATATAAAGACACATATGCCATTTTTAGTAAATTTTACTGCCAAGCAAAGTTGCAAATCACATATGATTAAAGTTGCAAAGTTAAACTGCATTAATTGAACTGATTATTTATTTTATTATGCAGCAAAGTTGCAAACCACGTATGATTAAAGTTGCAAAGTTCAACTGCATGAATTGAACTGATTATTTATTTTATTATGCAGCAAAATTGCAAACCAAATATGCTCAAAGCAACCTAAAATTGACTGATTTATTTGTACCTAATGATTGTAGCTAAGAAATTGCTTAGCAATTTGAAAACCTCAGCTAATAATTTCTCCTTTAACTTTTTTCTGTTAGACTTTGATCTTCATTTTATTATTGAGTGAAGAAAATCTATTAATTTATACTTTATAGCTATCAGATCAGTTTCGATATGACGGAAGGTATTAAATTGGAACTTTTGTTCTCATTGTTACTAGATAGAAACTAATGAATATAAAGTTGAATGAGTTTGGAATTTATTCTATATGACTAAGATATATTGGATAAAATAATGAATATAAAGTTGAATGAGTTTGGAATTTATTCTATATGACTAAGATATATAGGATAAAATTGGTAGGCTCACTTTTTGAAAATGTTGTTAGTTTATTGTTTCTTTTCATTTCAATGTATAACTTGTTAATTTTGAATTTATTTTTCCTTTGGCAGTTGATTATTTCTAAGCTTTGGTTGTTTTTTGAACAAAATCTAACTAAGTCACATATAAGGTATGATTTTTGTTGTTGTAGTTGTTATCGGTAATTTGTGCATGATTAAACTTGACAAAGTCACACAAATTGAGTTTATAGATTTTCATACTTCGTGTTTCTAAGAAAGATTAATTATGTAACAAAAAATAATGTATATTAAGTTAAGTTGATTAAAAACAAAAGAGAAGAATTAAAAGTATGATAAATTAATAATGCTTATTGAGTTCCGTTGATTAAAAAGAAAGGAATGAGGTATTGTATTGTAGTAGCAATAGTGTTAAAAATATTGGGCAATTCTATTATTACAAAATTGTCTTAAAAAAAAAACCCATGTTTACCCCACGTTCACCACACGTCAATACTCATTAACTACTCTTGAATCTCCTCGAACTCATTAGTACCTAAAATGTTGTTGTAAGGGTCAGCTTTTTCCATCATCCACATCAAACCAAAGCTAAACATATAGAAGAATAACACAAAACATATAAAAGTAAAAACTTCCAATTTAAAAGAAAAAATGTGCAAACCGATAAATTGTATATCAAAACATATGCATAATGCATGCTCCTAAAACTATATGATTCGGATATAAACCTCCCACTAAGGCAACTTCCACACAGAAAGATCACCAATCCCAATGGGGATAACAAACCTGCCACTAAGGCAACTCTCACGAAGATGCATATGCCATGACATGATGATATAGTATCAAACAGATATATTCCCACACAGCCCACTAAGAATCATGTCATATGCATTCAAAATCACTTTTTAAAATCATCACCTTATTCACATATCACTAAGAACACATACCACACATCCTTATCATGAGTATCACATATTCATAGACACTGGAACACGAGTGAGGCTTGTTGGTGGCACAATGTCAATTCCCTGAACAGTGGCCTCTAGGAGTGCTGAGGGTCCAACGTTTCCTCTAGCACGAGAGTCCACTCGCCTCTGCACTATAGGGTCCATGAATGAGACATCACTCCTAGGAAGTCCAAAGAGAGGGGTACGCATAGGGTATTTGATGTATTAGTACGATTTCATTTAGGTATACTTTTTCATTATTCAAGTCCATACCTAAAAACAAGATATCTGTTGATAGCAAAACGACAAAATAATTTTATTTTGATGTGTATATTTGTGATAATAGTTATAATGTACCACAAACCTATTACATTATTGTCATTGATACATAAAATATGAGACAAATATGTATCACCAAGAAATATTACAAAAACACGAGACAAAACACATACAAAATTTATAGAACAAATGTTTGTTATTAGAAAATATTAAAATCACATTGGATAAATACTAATAATTGATCCATTAAAAAAGGGACAAATATTTGTCTATGATAAATAGAAACAAATATGGAACAAATATTTGACATTGACAAATAAAAAAACACGGAACAAATATTTGTTATTAATAAATATTAAAAAAAAATACTAGACAAATCTATGTCATTGATAAGTATTAAAAAACATGGAACAAATATTTGTCAATGATAAATATAAAAAATCACTTGACAAAATATATCATTTATACATAAAAAAGCATATGACAAATATTTTTCATTGATAAATATTAAAAATGTGGGATAAATATTTGACATTGATGAATATAAAAAGTATGTGACAAATATTTGTCATTGATAAATAAAATAAAATATTTTGTTTGATGTATAAACAATGCATATATAAAATATCAACGACGTGCCACCCGTATGTCAGCACAGGTTTCTTACTAGTTAAAAGAAAAGAATAAATAAACAAATTCGATTTCGGTGTGTACAAAGCTGCTTTCGATTTTGGTGTTCTACGACTGTCCAGAAAACATACTCTGCTTTTACTCAAATTTCAGTATGTTGCTTCTCTCATTGAGTGATTTATTTTAACACTCTTTTTCATATTTTTAACCATCTCATTTTCTCTCTAAAATACTCAACTTCTCTATTTATGAATCCTGTTATTTTGTATTGTTTTTTATCAGTGTAAATCCGATTTGAGTGAAACCTGCTATTTTGTTCAACGCACAAAAATGACCACAATGGCTACATTATTCACAAAATTGTTTTCTAATTTATGAAAGGTTAATTTGACACAATTTTAAAATTAACCTTTTTAGAGTGTTTCTCATATTTCATTTTTGACTTTTACCTATAAAGTGTCAAGTTAAATCGATTGGAGGGCAAGGAGTCAAAAGAGTAGAGAATTTTTGCTTGTAGACTCATATTAGTGTATGAAAGCGTCAAAATAAGGTAAGGGGTGAGAGGATGTTTGAATTCATGAGTATATTATAATTTGACATGAGTGGCAAAACAATATTTCCCTACAATTCAGATGGGGCTCGCTACGCACAGCGGTAGCCCTATTTAGTAATAATTGAATTAATATGACATATTGGGAAACTCTTATAACATGTTGTGTGATTTAAATTATGCAAATGTATGGTATATTTGAAGAAAGTTAGTGTTTATGTATTATGAGTTGAAAGCTTTAATTTTTATGATGTATGAGAGAAAGTTTGAATTTCTATGTGACATGTGATGAAAGTTTAAATTTTTTTAATGTAAGAGATTAAAGATTTGATTTTTGTAATACTTTTTATGAATATATGATTTTCATGATAAGTGTGGTGAAAGTTTTGATCTTTGTGATAATTGTTTACAAATATATGATTTTCATGATATGTGTGGTGAAAGCTTTGAACTTTGTGATAGCAATTTATGAATATATGATTTTCGAATAAGGTGGTGATTTTGCATAAGTGATTCTTAAAGAATATGACATGATCTTAGTGGGCTATGTGGGAATATTTCATTTTGATAATACATCATCATGTCATGGCATATGCATCTTCATGGAAGCTGCCTTTGTGACAAGTTTACATTCCCCATTGGTATGGTTGATTTTCTGTGTGGAAATTACCTTTGTGATAGGTTTATTTTCCCCATTGGTATGAGTGATTTTCTGTGTGGAAGTTGTCTTTGTAACATGTATTATATCTGCATCGCACTGTCTTGATAGTTTTTTTGTGATTAATGTGATAACAATTTCCCTTAGATGATTTGATATTATAATGAGATATTCATTTTCTTTAAGTGATTTTGAAGTTATAATATGATATGATTTCTTTGAATATTTTGATATACTATGATGCGTTTGATACGGCTTTATGTTGATTACTTGTGTGTTCTCCTTACTTATATTATACTATCATCATGATTTCGAAATTCACCTCATACGTTGTTTGTGTGCGTGTTTGCGAAAGCGCATTATAGGATGTCATTTGGTGACCCATGTTGTGATAGGTGAGATCGGTGGGGAGTCTTCTACTGTATTTTATCGAGTCTTGAGTTGAAATAAACTGTTAAAAAATTAGGATTTTAGCAATGTATTTTTTACAGAAGAGTAGATTACTATATTTTATTGTTATAATAAAATCAATCTAATGTTATTCTAAGTAGCGGTGTGTATTTATGTGAATGTGATACATTAAACTATTATTTCAATTTTATTTAATGAAATTTGAAAGCAGTTTTACCCTCTTATTTAAGTGATTTTCTCTTCGCTACAAATTTTCCTTTAAAAAGTATTTTAAAAATGTCACTATTAAAGTATTTTGGTTTAAGGTGTCCCATAGGCATGTGACGCCTGAGGCTGCAAGATGAAGAGTGATCACCAGTGCACAAGGCACATACAATGAGCTACTCTTAGGACGCCTCTAGGCAAAAGGTACATGAATTAACCAAATCACATCAGAATGAGAGGGATTAGACCGTGTAGGTATGGGACTATATGGTTGAAGGAAGGCTTATAAGGATTGATATGTACTACCAATTCCAACAAGCTGCATCTTCCTTTCGGGAGCCCATCTCATAAGAGCTCCAAGTTAAGCTTGGAGCACTCTTTCGATGGGTGACCTTATGTGAAGTTTCCTAGGATGTATGTTGTGACACCCAAAATAATTTATTTAACATTTATAATTATTAAGTCATTAAAAACTATTAGAATTGTGGGTTTTCAAAAATAAAAATAAAAATTTGAGGCAAGGATATCACAATTCATATATACAACTCACGTGCAACTATTTGAAAAATACAATAAAATTTGGCTTATCGCCTAAAAATTGATAACATCAAAGGTTTTACAAGTTTAATTTCAAGTACAATAGTGAAATATAGTACGTTTATTCCAACCCGACGTCACCTATTAGAGTGGACAACGTCACAAAATAATAGATGAATAGTCATAAAAAAGTAGGCACAAAAACTACTAGATTTACCATATACCGACCTTTCGTCCTATGGAAAGTCAAGGTCCCATACACCCACCTCATAATCTTCCAAGTGTTCAGAGGGTTCGCTCTCATCATCGAAAGTCAAGTCCACCACTGGAATCACTGGTGGAAACACTGGAACACGAGTGGGGCTTGTTGGTGGCACAAATGCAACTCCCTGAACAATGGCCTCTAGGAGTGGTGAGGGTCCAACGTTTCCTCTAGCACGAGAGTCCACCCGCCTCTGCACAATAGGTCCATGAATGACTCATCACTCCTGGGAAGTCCAATGAGAGGGGTACGCATAGGGTATCACTTGTTTTCTTTAAAGAGTAAAATATGTCTTAATTATTTTCCAAACTTTTTCTTTAAAAGATTAATATTTTTACTTTGTCTATTTTGTTCTTTAATTATTTTTTTCCACATAACATCAAAGTCTTCAAATTTTTTATTACAACACCGACACTTATAAAAAATTTCCAAAATTTCAACTCCAATATTTATATTAATATTTTCAAAACCCTAAAATTTTCAACAATTTTTTAAACAAAGTCTCTTTAGCTTTTCAACCTTTTTTAAAATGAAGTTCACAACCTCTTTATACACAAAAAAATTTGAAATCCCAAACCATAACACCCACATTCATTTTTCCTTTTCTAAATGCTTACTTGGCAATGTAAATAGGGAGTATTCACAGTCAAAGTCTTAATGTTAGTGCAAAGGTGGTTTGAGCTATAATCCTTTGATTGACGTTTTGATGATAACAAAAACAATAAGAACAATTGTCCCTAACAATGTGCTAAGTGTGCATGTTAAGTTAGAATATAAAGATTTATATTAATGACTTTCTACTTTAAGAGTAAGTCATGGTATAGAAATAAGAAGCATTGCAAAAACCATTTGAGATTCTACCGTCTGAGTTAAAGCGTTAAAGACAAAGGAAATATGAGTCAATGATTGATCCTCTAATCATTAAAGAAAAGAATACTACAATGATCATCTGCCTCTAACTAAAGTTAACTAAGAGTCAAGGCCTTTGTTGACTCTCCAGATCAAGACAAAGGAAGAAAGCTCTGAGTGAAGCCTTTGTCAAAGTCAAAAGCTCTGGCAAAAGTCAAATCCTCTCATGAACAAAGAAAGAAAATTGATTATTCAAGACAAATGCACGGTGACTCTAAAGAATATGTTAAAGCTATCTAACTCTAATGAATGGGTTCTCAACGTGCCTCTAATCATACAAGTTCTCTCTGATTACTCTACATCTGAAAAATCTGGCAAATCAATTAATCGTCTAGTCAACGCATCAAGTCAAGACTTTGATAAAAAGTCAATTTTCTTAAGTCTAACATTTGAGCCTAGAACTTTTAAGAAGTCAACATCTCAACATCCTCTGCTCATCAAAGTTATACTTATCCTTTGACTGGCGAAGTGGAGTGAGATCCTCTAAAAGTGTCATCCTCTAGTATACATCCTTCCTAAAATCAAGATAGGTTGAATTAACTATGAAAATATATATAAACATGTTTTAAAGGGTGGTATGCTTTAAATGTTGACTCAAGATCTCTAATGGTAACATCTTAAACGATTATATTCCTCTAGTGTTTAAATAGAAACGTCTTTCAATATGGGTAGTAGTTGATTCATTGAAAAAGGCAATGTGCTAAGCAGATTTATGTATAAAGCCTAGAACACATAAAAAAAAAATGAAAAATCCTCTATGTAGAGAGTTATTAGAATTGATGTAAATCAATCAAGTTGTTTTATACACTTGCAATGATATAGGATTTGAAATGTAATATTCTCTAAATGAGAGTTAGAATCCTAGAACCCACGTTGTGTCAATTAAGACACAAGCTGGAACTTACGTAAATTAACCCGATAGTGGCAACAACTGTTTTATCCATTATAGGTACCTAACGAGGTGTAAAAATACTTGTGAACCTCAACGACAGCTAGCCAGAATGTTTAGAAGACTAAAAATGTTTCTAGTGGTTATAGCCTTGAGATGGTAAAGAAGAACGCTCAAATCCTGAAGAGGTAGAGTAAATAATACTTTATGCTATTTTTCCATAGTAGATTGATTCCACGACTATATTAAAACAAAATTTCTCTATAGGGGAGGACTAGATGTAGAAACAGTTTGTTGTGAACAAGTGTAACAATATATGCGTCCCTTCTCTATCAATATTCTGATTTTGGTAATCCCAATTAACGTTGGCCCTAGCAACATGGTTCCTTCTTGGAGACATTGTTTCCTACAAAACCAACATCATTTATGATATATTAAAAATTAAAATGTTTTATATTATTAATTAATAAATTTTTTTATTTATCATTTAATAATTAGTGTTATTTTATAAAGAAAATATGAATAGAAGTTAAAAGAGAGGTTTAGGGATTTTTGAAAAACTTGTCTTTCTTTTAATGTTGATTTGACTTTAGGGACCAAAGCCGGTCGTTTCTGATTTTATAGGGACTAAATCCAAACAAAAAAAACTTACAAGAACTAAAATCAAGTGATATATTTGCAGCAACTAAATACATATTTAAACCTAAAAATTAAAATCATTAACTCTCAAAATATTGACTATTTTTTAAAACAACTTCAAATACAAATTCATCGCACAACTGAAAGGAAAACGAAGCATAAATGGACGTAACATAAATGCTAGGTGGCAAAGTAGTATGAGATAGTAAACCCAAAATATACAAATCCAGAAAAAACATTGGGGTTGTGAGACTTAATCGAACCACCGCTCATACCCTTTAGATGTTCTCAGAAAATACCCACGCAGAAGGTGGCTACAAGAATATAATATCCCCACCATTATCATAAAAATATTCTACACAGTACCACCATGAAAAGTCAACAAATCAAATACAATCATCCAACAAAAATAAGTAAAACCCCCATCAAATAACTGTCAACCAAAAGCAGTCAACCAAGAAGTCTTCCCTTATCCTAACATCAGATCACAATCTACAAGGAAACACCTGACGCCTATTCCATAGTAGGCACAAAAACTACTAGATGTACCATATACCGACCTCTCGTCCTATGGAAAGTCAAGGTCCCATACACCCACCTCATAATCTTCCAAGTGTTCAGAGGGGTCGCTCTCATCATCGAAAGTCAAGTCCACCACTGGAATCACTGGTGGAAACACTGGAACACGAGTGGGGCTTGTTGGTGGCTCAAATGCAACTCCCTGAACAGTGGCCTCTAGGAGTGCTGAGGGTCCAACGTTTCCTCTAGCACGAGAGTCCACCCGCCTCTGCACTATAGGTCCATGAATGACTCATCACTCCTAGGAAGTCCAAAGAGAGGGGTACGCATAGGGTATCACTTGTTTTCTTTAAAGAGTAAAATATGTCTTAATTATTTTCCAAACTTTTTTTTTAAAAGATTAATATTTTTACTTTGTCTATTTTGTTCTTTAATTTTTTTTTTCCACATAACATCAAAGTCTTCAAATTTTTTATTACAACACCAACACTTATAAAAAATTTCCAAAATTTCAACTCCAATATTTATATTAATATTTTCAAAACCCTAAAATTTTCAACAATTTTTTAAACAAAAACTCTTTAGCTTTTCAACCTTTTTAAAAATGAAGTTCACAACCTCTTTATACATAAAAAAATTTGAAATCCCAAACCATAACACCTACATTTATTTTTCCTTTAGATCTACTATCACAAGTTATGGATCTATTATATTTGTGAAGGAAAAATCATCCTAGTATAAAACTAATTTTTTTAAAAACTCTAAAATGTTCTAAAACATAATTTTCTTATAGATCCTTTACTACAACAAGGAGATCTACTACAATAACAAAAGAGAAACAAAATGTTAACATGGTTCATTTTTTTTGAAAGAAACATAAAATGTTAAAATTTAAAACTTTCTTTTAGATTCATTGTTACAACCAATGGATCTAAAACATTAACAAAGAAGCATCAACTTTCAAACATATTTCTTTTTTGAAAAAAAACTAAAATGCTCAAATTTGGGGTCATAAGGTAAGGATCTACCACAATTGTGAGAAAACAATTTAAATACTAAACCTAACAAAAGATGAGAAGAGACTTTTTTTCTCTACTTACCAAAGTTTCCAAAAAGCCTGAAGTTGGTAAAACTAGTTCACTTCAAGGATCCAAGGCCAAATCCTTTACTATCTAAGTGAAGGAAGTGATTATTTCTCCTATATACTTAAAGAATTTTTGTGTGTTTCAAGAGAAGATGGGTGTGGGTTCGGCCAAGGAGAGGAAAAATGAGAGAGTGATTTTGTCTTTGATTGTTATGATTAAATCTAAGCTACTTAATTTGTTTGGTCTTATCCTAACCAATCATTCGTTACTAAGAGGTAAAAATATCTAGATATTTTGGCTAAACACATCATTACATTATCTAATTACTCTTACACACATCCCATTACTCACTTTCCAATCTACTTAAATAAAAATATCATCTGTTGTCGTAACTCGACTAACAGATGAATTTAACAGTAACACGCGACGTCGTAAAAGATTTGTTGATCATAATTTATCTGTAATTCAATTCCATTATTTTCTATGACAAATGATTTTGACCGGATCTCCGAAAATATTTTCTCAAACATCTTTCTAACCCTAACCCTCTTAGGAACTAGGGCAAAAAGTTTTGTTGCAAATATAATCGTTTTAAAATTTCATGAATGGTAAAATTGTCTACTGTATTTAAAATCTGTAAAATTTCAGTTTGCAATTTCAACAATTTTTACACACATGGCCATTAAAATTATTTTAGTCAAGAAAATATAAATTTGGTACTTACATTTATAAAATAAAAATAGAAACTGAATTGACATAATTAGCAACATATTCAATACATAAAAACTATTAAAATTAGGGTTTTGAAAGTTACGGGTCTTACAACCGAACCCCCTCCCCGTGGTTATCTCTTGCTAATAAAACACTAATTACTCACATAATAAGTTATGACACCACCAAAGCCAAACAAAACCTTTTCCCGAACTCTCTCTAATCAGGGACGGCCCAAGGGGGAGGCACCTAAAGCCCTTGCTTTAAGCCTCGTCAAAAAATAATTTTTTTACTTTAATTTTTATACGGTATAGAGGCCCAATAATATATTATCAAAACTCTTTAACCATATATAGAAAGCCTCCAAAAAAATTTAATTAGCCAATTAAAATCGATGCAACTATTTATGAGGATGAAGATATTATACCGTTGGAAGAATCTTTTAATATTAAATGCATTCATTTTCTGTCAACACGACAAAAAGTTATTTCATCCTTGACCCTACTTCCTTATTCCTTGCTTTTAATTTGCGTTTGTTTGAGCTTAAATAAAAATTATTTTTAGTTTAAAAAATTTAGAGATTATTTTGTAGAGATTTGTTTAAAAATGATTTTTTTTTTATTTTCGTTTGTTTACTATCATAAAAATGATTTTTTTTTTAAAATGATTTTTTTTTTAAAATGATTTTTAATCTGTTTGTATACAATTTTATAAAAGTGATTTTTTAAACTACAAAATTACCATAAAAGACATGCCTTTTTTAACAAAATGATTTTTTTAACAAAATGATTTTTAAAAAATCTAAAACAAATCCCCTTCAAACCCTACAACATGATTTTAGGTTTAAAAAAATAGAGTTTTTCATGAAAAAAATCTGAAACAAACGCACCCTTTATTTTTTGTTTTGAATTTTCACTGTGAGTAGTTCTTGTCAGTGGCCAAAATATATTAAGGTATGTGTTTTTAATTTATTCATCTCTTTTTCATCTGTAATCTGTTAAGTATTAAATAAATATTTATATTCTAAATTATTAGTCTATTTTTCAATTGTAGCAGAGATCGACCTTTTCTATATATTTGGCTGGAGTAGAAACTAGAATTTTTTTTAAATGGATTAGTTTTATTATCGATTGAAAAAGAATTGTTAAACGAAATCGATTACACTAATTTGATAAAGGATTTTGCATCAAAAAAAAGTACGAAAGTTCAATTTTAAATAAAAAATATTAATAATTTATTTATTAACTTTGAAAAAGCCCCGTCTGATAATTTCACTTTATGCCTCATAATGGGTTGGGCCGGCCCTGTCTCTAATGCATGCAATATCCCTCTAAGTCAACTACCAAAACCATGCCCTATCAGTAAAAATACCCGAGGAGGTGTATAGAGCAGGCTTGGCAAGTTGTAAAAATAGCTTTCATGGACGACTTATATAATTCAAAGGCGACAATCAAATTTGAGTTAATTACTTGCACACAAAAATACTCAAACTAATATAAGTATTTAACCAATAAGTAAATGGGGAATGGTTTCTCTTGGAAAAGGGTTCTATAAATATGATCTTAGAAGTTTTTGGACCAAAAATACATGGAATTGAAAACCCGGTGTTATTCGTGTATATTCTTGAGCACCTGATGATGTTTGAACACTAATGCTCGAGTTTGGCTACATTTTCACAACTTGCTTCATAAGTATTAGAGACTAAGAATCATCTTTTCTATTGCCATTGGAACTGTAACTCCTTTCTCTCTTGAAGAAGCAACCAGAACTTGATCAATTGGCCATTTTGCGCATGTTTTGGTGGACATAGATCTATCAGCACCACTACATGAACAGGTCCTTGTAGAGATGGAAGGTTTTGTGTTCTTTGTTAACTTGAAGTATGAAAGGCTCCTTTATTTTTGTTCGCATTGCCAAGCTATTGGGTATTCTTTGGACATTGTAGTAAATTGAATGGCAACCCTTTTTGAAATTAATGGGAGAAAGAAAGAAAAATACATTACCCATGACTATAGAGAAAAAACACAAGGCAAATGAAAAGATAAACCTGTTATTCCTGATCCAAAGAATACAAGTAACGACACCACCTTTAAGGAGTCAGATTATGAATCTCTTCAACTTGAGTCCCCAACAGGATCAAACAATGAGGATAACATTTAGTATACAAATATTGTTGACTAACAACATCCACCCTCTGAGGATTTTTGTGTGGTTAACACTAGTGGTTAAGTTGATACAAGTGAAACTCGACTGCAACCAATTGTGGAACAACAAGTAGGTACTGATGATCATCGGATAAAGGATATTTTTTCTAATGATCATTGGAAATTTGTATGTAGGGCTAATATCAACAATTTTGGAAAACGCATGCACGTGCAAGGTGGAAAGTGTAACACCAAATTTTGTTATACTATTTTCAAGTACCCTAGAGAAGACATGGAATGGGTTGTTACATTTGACCAAGATAAATTCCATTTTGGATGTTCATGTAAGAGATTGAGACATATGGGTATTTGTTGTGAACATTTGATAAGTGTTTTGATATATTTGAATATTGTCGAAGACATACTCCACTACAAGAATTTTAAATTATTGCGACAGAAAGCCTGCGACGGTTGTAAAAAAACGCCCTCATTCTTAGTTTGCGACGGGCGGTGCGACAGTTATGGACAACCGTCGTTTCGTTTTGTGGTATAACGCGCGTTCATTTTTACATCCTGTGTCATTCCTTTCATTTTCCTTAAAATCGCGCCTTCATCCATCGCAAAAAACCCTAAAATGATTCATCTTGCGAAAAGCCCAGAATCCCTAAAATCCCTTGAAGCCCCAAATCCCTAAAATCGAAGCCCCAAATCCCTAAAATCCCTTGAAGCCTCGCGTGCTCAAACTCGAAGCTCTGCATACTCAAACTTGAACTTCAACTCAAATCCATGCGTATTGCTTTGCACCACCGCTGCATTTTGTTCTAAGCTTCATAGGTATGAATCTCTTTCTTATTTCCTTTTTCTGCATCTCTCGAGTTCGCTCTTGTTAATTCCTTTTTCTACACCTCTCAAATTCGATGTTGTTGATTCCTTTTTCTGCATCATGTTCCTGATTTACAGAACCTGATTTGGTGTTACTAGAATGATTTAATGAAAGCTAACACCAAAGTTTGATTTAGTCTTCACCAAATGTTTTTCTTTGTTGGTGTAGGGTTCTCTCTGCATCTCATAGGCTTATAACAGGTATTGAATACTTTGCTCTCATGACAAATGTTTTTGTTGTTGTTGTTTATGCTGTTAATATCAATTATTAAATAATAAAATGTACTTTCTCTAAAATATCTTTGCGATTGTTTTGTGAATCCGCTTTATGACTCTTTTGCGATTGTGATGCATGATGTTCCGCTTATCACGTGGCCTTTGTTTGCTGAGCAGAGAATGAATGTTGTTGTGTTGAGTGAGGGACTTAAAGTGGGAGTGAGGCCAAGAGTTAATGAAAATGGGATTGTGGAAAGGGTAGACATTGTTAAAGTGATCAATTGTCTCATGGAAGGGGAAGAAGGTGTGAAAATGCGCGATAGAATGAAGGAGTTGAAAGAAGCTGCTAATAATGCCATCAAAGAAGATGAGTCTTCTATAAAGACTCTTTCTCAATTAGCACTTAAGTTGAGAAATTTGGCATAGGAAAACAGGTTTTATTTATAGAATTTTTTGTCATGATCTTTGCTTTGTTTCTTTTCATCTTTTTACTTTTTCTGCTTTGCAATGACAGTCAATCATTGTGTGGATTCTTGGCACCAAGGGTACTACCTACCTTTTAGTACTTTCTATTGTGTACTATATCTCTAGTTTTGGTTTTGTAATGTCATGATTTATCATATCTAAATTTCTATTTACATTATTCTGTATTCACCTTGTATAGTGATTTTGTTTCTGGCTGTTTTAGATAGTTAGATAATGGTCATTACAAGCTTCTGTTGGATTTGCAAATTCCCTTGGACTAGTTTGTAGATTTTTTCTTTGTGAAATCCAAATGCTCTTAGCCTAGGAATGGTGTATACTCAAGGAATCTACCTTAAAATAAATTTGAGACCTGAAGTTCATTCTTACTAGTGTTCTGCTAAACTTAGTTTCATTTTTGATTTTGCTAAAATTTGAGTTTGTAGTCGAGTCAACTCGAAATTAATATCTAAACTCTTGAGTTTGACCTTATATGGTGAGGAATTTTATAATATAAGCTTTCTTACATCCCTTGAATATATATATGTTGCTAAAAAATGGCTATGATCATATAGCATCACCAAACAACTTTGTAGTAAGTACGTGTTTTGCTAAGGCTTCTGTATACTATATATGCATCTAATCCTTAGTTGTTATCCTATATGCAATCTAATAGTTATAAGGTAGTGTTGACTGTAGAGTGAAATTCTCATTATTGTGTATAATTTATAGAATAATATCATTTCATAATTTGCTTTAAAATCTATATAAGTCTTGAACAAGGTGAGTTTCATGAACTTGGTCATGGAAACAAAAATTCACATAGCAGTTGTTCCTGGTGTTGGGTTTGGCTCTGCGTTTGCAATTTCACTGCCCCGTTCCAATTTATTGCTTCTTTAAGCACATACCAATGGAATGGTTTTTTAAATTATTGAATTTTTCTTTGATTAAGATTTAGATTGAGAGTTTTTTCTTTATTTTTGATAGCACACAAAAATATTTTTCTATTCTTATAAAATTACCATATTGAAGGCCCTTGTTATATTTCTTGATAAGTAAATTGAGAGTTTGTTGCACCCGAAGAAGTCAATTACTGAACTTTCACAAATACAAGAGGTAGTTCGTTGACTTTACATATTTTTGCCAAAACAATACATTGTATATTAGTTTCTATCTTAGGCTTCTAAGTTGCATATATTTTGGGGTTTATCAAATGGTTATTGGGTTGTCATATTTTTGCCAAAACACTGCATTTTATATTAGTTTCTTTTGCATCTTCTTCTTCGCTGCATTTTTTCTGTTATGCGATGCATTTTGCTTTGTTCGCTCATATGGACTGTGGTTAGGTGAGCTGGAAATGTATTGAGTGGATTCTAACTTGATTGATCATTTTGTTCACCTCAACTTGATTGCTGATCTTTGATATTTTTGTGCCTATTTGTTTTAGCTTTCTCTTGCTAGTTAGGGCCAATGAGAAGTTGGTGAAGTTAGCAAATCTTCGTGATAACCAAAATGAAGAAACTTCCAGAAAGACACCTTAGGTAATTGTATACAGCCAATTACCTATTTTGAAATACTTCTTGTAATTAAATCATAGTTTCTCTTTTTATCTTATGTTTGAGTTGTTTATTACTACTATCAAATCAATGAATTAGTTTGATGCTTTCATCTTTTGATTTTGAGTGTTTGACTTGTTTAAATTTAATTAGTTTGATGATAACAATAAAGTATTGAGTATGTGTGAAAAAGTTGGTTGAATTTGAGTTTAATATATATACTTGTATATGTTTTTTTTTTTTAGGAAGCAAACTTAGAATCTCTTAGAAATGGTAGACGTTCCAGAGTCTAGCCATCAACGTCATGATCATGAAGCAATATCATTTGGGAATACTTAGTTGTTTTCATGAATTTTAAAGTTTGATGTAGTTATTTTGTATGTTCAATTTCTATACTAATGTTTTGGTTTTTGATGT
Organism: Cicer yamashitae; assembly: GCA_037974755.1. Lineage (NCBI taxonomy): Eukaryota > Viridiplantae > Streptophyta > Magnoliopsida > Fabales > Fabaceae > Cicer > Cicer yamashitae. The sequence goes on along the minus strand of JBBPBQ010020323.1, from coordinate 40,596,867 downwards.
GATTTTAAAATTCTATGTATGGATGTTATGTTATTACTTTTTAATAGATTATATGAATGAGATTCAGTCATTTTTAATTAGTTTTGTGTATTTTAATTAATGAAAAACAAAAAATGCCACTGAAAAATAAAACAAAATTGTATCAGTTTGCGACGGTTCAAACCGTCGCAAAGAGTATTTAGAGGCGGTTACTAACTGTCGCAATATTCAGTAGGAACAAAAACAATAGCTGCGTTTAACGACGGTTTGAACCGTCGCAAATATTACTTGGAGGCGGTTGGAACAACGGTTTTTAGAACCGTCGCAAAATAGCCTCGCGACGCACGAATCTGCGACAGTTATAAAACCGTCGCAAATGTGCAATTGCGGCGGTTACAACCGCCGCAAATATCCTTTTTAACCGTCGCAGTCTCTTATTATTTCTTGTAGTGCTCATATGTTAGAAGTTGTGAGTAGGGGTGATGATATTACATCACCAAGATTTGGAATAGAAACTAAAGGAAGAGTAGGTAATCCACCACGAGTTAAGAGAAAATGGGGGGTTGGTGCTTCATCGTCAATTAATCGGATCACAAAAACAATAATGAAAACACCAAAGTGTTGTTTATGTGGAACAATTGGTCACAACCGGAAGTCATGTCATGTGGGAGTCACAAACCACTAAGTTAGATTCACAACTAGCTACTATAACAAAATTAATAGACAAATAAAAGTATGTTGATACAATCAATTAAGCATCCTCATCATCATCCAAGTTGATTGCTTTGACATTAATGATACTATTGATAAAAGCATTAGTTTTTTCTTCAACCACGGTCCTCGGCTCGTTATGCAATCCGAGCAATAAGTTAGTAGTTGTTTTCATGCGCACTTGATTCTCTTTAACCTACATATGTATATTTTTTATTTATTAGTATTTAGTTATAAATATACTAACTATATAAATACAGTTTGGATCAAAAGTGTGTTCCATGTCCATCCAATCAATATCCCACAACTCAGAGTCGTCACTAAGTTCAATAATAAGACACTATTTTTAATTGAAACTAAGGTGTTGGATACTTAAAAACAAAAATATGGTTGGAGTTGATATCAATATATGTTGTATTTTACCTCCTTCCAGTATTTGGAATTCCTCTTGCTTCAATGATTTTCCAATTCATGAAATCAATATGTTTGTTGTGGAAACATTTTCCGTAAATAGGATCTACCATCATATGATATAGACATGTAGCCTTGTTTTTACAATTTTAACAATACAAATTATTGTTGATTAGGAACAATATTATATCACTGAAGTAATATACTATGAAAAATCACTTACAACTTTCTTCATGCGTAATCTCCTTCCTCTAAGAATATCTATGGTGCAAAATGAATCCAAATGGTATATCACTCCTTGTTCAATGTGAACTATCATGAAAAACCAATGTCTATGGATTGTCTTCAATGGAACGTAAATCTATATTTTAAATCAAACAAATTGACTCTTTATTATTTAGTAAATTTTTTTAACATATTTGTAATTTAAGAACTTCAACAGAATAAACAAATATTATACTTACAAATTTTAGATTTTGTTATTGTGTCATCCATACATGTGAATATTTGGCTCTCATTTTATATATGTTCAACCATACATGTGAATATTTGGCTCTCATTTTATATATGTTCAATCTAGAATAAATGTCCTCCTAATTAGATAAACATGTTATGAGTCTATATGTAATATTGTCATTTCAATATGTTTTACTTAAAAAAATTATATTTATATATGTACAACATTTCTACTTAAAGTGACGGTGGAAGCGTCTACAATAACTGAATATTCAAAACAGTTTGTACCCTTTGACTTTTCTCTGCAACAATTGTTATAACCTATTTTCATATTATAATGAAAATCTAACATTGAATATATGTAAAGACTTAATAAAACTATTTTTTATTAATACCGACAAAAATATTATGTATATATTTCCAAACTATTACCAGATGAGAGATGGGTCTATTTGGAAGTAAACATTACAAGTCATTCCTAGAAGAAATTAAATGTCGAGCCCTTATCGGTGGTTCTATCATGAGTAGGGTATCATTTGTTTTTGGAAAAAGATATGCACAAGCTTGTGCTTCCTTAGGTGCAACTAAAATGTCACTTGTAGGTTTGAAGTTCAACTTTTTCACCCTAAAATAAAATAAAAGACTTACATTAGTAAATAAATTTTATGATCAAGTTTATAATAACCTAAAAAATGACACATTTAGCTACCTCTGGAATGATATTTGTGGAGGCTTTCTTTTTCTTTTTTTATTTTGGAATACAGCTCCTCCATTTTCATATCATGATTTGAGATTGATAGTTCCCTAAAGATGATGAAACATTATCACCATTTTCAAATGCAACCATTTAAAACTTCGAAATCTGGGACTTTGGAAGCATTCATTTTTTTTAGTTAATGAAGTTTGGGACTTCAACCAAGCAGTTGGCAAAGTTGGTTTGCATGAAAATGGTGCATTTTGAAAATTGTGTTGAAAATCATGGTTTAATGTTGAAAACAAAATTTCACTATGCATCTCACTTTTACGCTTTAAGATATTTTGTTCTAAGTCACAACCAAGTTTGTTCTATAACCTCATTCAAATTCCATTTGCTGAATGAATTCATATCTGCATGTGGAGCGCATGTCTTATTTTCACATGCAATGATTTGTTATGAATAAAGATTAAAAATGAAGGACACAATTTTTTAAGTGTTCTACCTCTTGTTTTTTCATAACGTTTTCAACAAGTTGTGTGAGGTTTTCATTTGCCTTCATTATATCCTCCAACAAAATAGGAGTTGCAAAATGACTTTCAATTGCATCAACATTTTCAACATCACTTAATTTGGTGACAAAACAGTCACTGTTAACATCAACAATTTTCTTCTTATTGCTGCAACATAAATTTTACAAAGCCATTCATTAGGAATAAGCATTTGATTTATTGTTAACAAAACTTAACAATGAATATGTATAGTGTATATTACTTACACATTATTTGGAGCTACATGTTGATGTTCACCTAGAAAAAAAGACATGTTCCTTTGCTCCATCATTAACCCCAATTGAAACTCAATATCACTCAATGTTTTAGTTTACCTTGCAATATTTTTACGATGGACATATTATGTATTTATGCATGTATGTTACCGTTATTTCTTACAAGTAAAGGTCAATGCACGTTTACAAGTACTACCCATGACAACAAACCAAGGACAATCCATGACATGTCCACGTCTACATCGGTGACTTCCTACATACTGCCAAAACAAGTAACCCAGGCTACAAAACGGTGCAAAAATTCTGAACAACCAAGTATATACTTTATAGAGATTTGTGAAGAACAACAATTGAAGTAATTTTTTTATAACTGAATCATCGTCCGTTGAACAAAAGTTGTGTCGTCGATTTGGATCTGGACAAAAATATTACGTAAATAAATAAAAAATAAAACTTGCACGGTCACCAACATGCACATCATCATTGAACTTTTTGTATTAAGCCGTAAAGCTGTACTGATACTTAAATATAAATTAATATATTTATATTTATGTTGATCGGATATAAAGTTGTTAACATATATATATATATATATTATAAATTACTTGAATATATATTAATATTATTTATTTTTACTGTTCGATTTAACATTGATATCTAATATATTAATATATATTATATATATATATATATTAATATAATAGTATATTATTATTAATATATAATATTTTTATCAATATTAATATAATTAGTCGTACTTTGAAATTTAAAACACAAATTATATAATTCAACCGTTTGATCTAATCTAATTAGTCATACTTTAAAATTATAAACACAAATTATATGCTCAAACCGTTCGATCTAATCTAATTAGTCGCACTTTGAAATTTTAAAAACAAAATATACGATCCAACTTTTCGATCTTATCTAACTATTATATATACGATCCAAATGTTCCATCTAATCTAATTAGTCGTACTGTGAAATTTTAAACAGAAATTATACGATCAAACCATTCAATCTAATCTAATTTTAATCTAACTAGATGTTTAACCCGCGCGTTGCGCGGTAAAATTTAATATATTAGTGAGTATAATATAACAATAATATGTAATTTAAAATTAATGTTATTTTTATTTTAGAGTAGAATATACTTAAGTGTTTATGTGCCTAAAGGTAAATATATTTTTTAATAATTATTATAAGAAAAGGAAAAGGTAAAACATTATTGACTAATACAATACATGCAAAGTATATTAAAATATGATACTACTCATAAGATTTAGAGATACAATTCTTGTCTTTAATATTTTTTAAATGTGGAATTTGTTACCTTTTTGTTTTCATTGAAGTGTTCCTTCTAATAATATATTTGTTAAACAATAATGCATTTCTTTATTGTTAATGTTGTACAATTGTGTGAGTTATTTATGGTGGAATGTACCGTCTCTTCTAAGAAGAAAAAAAAATTATACATTTAACTATAATATGTTCTTCATTTTATATAATTTATATTAGTTTTGAAATATTAGATTTTTAAATTTATGTACCTTTTGACATTTTTAATTTTATATGTTCATCGTAATTATGTCAACCTCACGGTCAATCTATGCAAGCACTAAATGATATTGTTTTCCTTACGATTTATTACAACATTCATCTGTGAATGATAGTTTGTTAAAAAAATAATGAAACAATTCTTCACGTATGCAAATATAGGTGGTATATATGGAAAGGACACTACAAAGTAAAATAAAAATTTCTTAAGCTTCAAAAACCAAAAATAATAACAATGTTTTTTACATATTAAAAATGTTAATTACACAAAATTGTGAAGTCAAGTAAAAATTCAATATAGAATGTAACCAAATTCTATAGTTATGGTATTTTGGATGGATAACAGATTCAATTACTTTAACTATTGTTTCGTCGAAATAATTAGAATGTCACTACTAGAAATTTCGCCTATAGTGACCGATTTAGAGACTGAATATTTTCAGTTACACTAGCGACCGAAATAGAGACCGAAATTTTGAACTTAGAAACTAAATATTTTTTCGTCACCAAATCGGTCGCTAACGAAATTTAGAGACTGAAATAGCAATTGAATTTTAGCGACCAAAATTTCAGTCGCTAACACTACTAAAAATTTCGCTTTTAGTGACCGATTTGGAGACCAAATTATTTCAGCCACTTTAGAGACTGAATTAGAGACCAAAATACAAAACTTAGCTACTTAAGTTTTAGTGACTGAGAAATCGGTCTCTATTATTTATATTTTCTTTTTAATTAAAATTGGCTGACAAAATTTTTATCTTTTATGATTGAAATTTTTTATAGTTCCCTCTCCAATTTTCATAAAAATAAAATTCTATCTCTAATTAAAAAATAAGCAAAAATTCATTTCAAGCAAAATAAAATTCCCTCTCCATTTTTCACTAAAATAAAATTCCCTCTCTAAACTCTAATATGTGAAACAACCCTAAACTCTCAAAAATTCATTTCATCCTTACCATCACCATTTCACTACCGCTTCCCCATTTCATCACCGTTCACACTACCATAAACAACTCAGAGTATGATCCATTTTTCGTTGCAAACTTTTTCCTTTATCCTCGCAAACCCTAGCGCCTCCATTTTTTGTTCTCGCCATTCTCCTTCATCCTCCATTCACTTTCTCCTTCATCTTCGTGACCTTGAAGGCCTCAATAAACACCATGTCTCGTTCCATTAGCATCTCCATCTTCGCCACCTTCAACGTCTCAGTAAACGCCATTTTGCGGTTATGTGGTTCTTCTTCTGATGGTGGTATTAATAGCACCAAAATATCAGTAGTAGCACGAACCCTAATCACCTTCGACCGTTTTGCATTTTGTCTCTGTGTTTCTCTCCCGAATCGCATGAACCCTAATCAGCTTCCATCATTTCTCATTTATTAATTTCTTTTTCAAATCGCAGGAACCCTAACCTACATCTGGTGAGTCCTAAGCGCAATTTCAGGTAATTTCTTAATTTTCTTCTGAATCTCTACTTAAATTTTGTATTTTGTTTTCTAAACATTTGCTTTGGTTTCAATGGATTGCTATTGACTTTATTTTGATTTTGGTTTGCTACTGACTGTATTTTGATTTTGGTTTGATCTGGTGTTATTGTGACATTGGAGCTCGAATGCTTCAATCCTTTTCAAAGCTTGAAGGTAATAAAACTACTAAGTTAAGCTTAACCATTTTGCTCAAATGCTTTTTCACCTCTGATTACTCTTTGTAATTGCTTAGCACCTGTAACTTAGAGGTAAACATGAAGGGAGTTCTGGAAGAAATTGTTGGAGCTTCCTCTCAACGTTCAATGTGAACGTGTTCTCAACATTTTGTTCTAGCTGAACATCACAATAGGAATTCTCATAGCAAATCTTGTGAATTGGTTTACATCAAAGTAAGTTTAATTAATAATTTTGATGCAAGGTCTATTTTATAGCAAATATGTGTCTCATGTGTATGCTTATTTTTATTTATTGTCTGATTCTGTGGTGCAAGGTCTATTTTATTTATTGGGCTCAATTGACTCGAGTTTGATCTAGTGTTGTCAAATAGAGGCACTATAGTGTTATTGAATAGCTTCTATTAGTGTTATAGAATAACTTGTTTATAACTTTTAAAAAGTTTCATATCAACTGAATATTGATGTTACATGCAACCCCTGTTAGTTTATAAGGTTGTTCATCTCTACCCATCTAGTGTTCATCATTTAAGAGATTATTTAGCTTAATGTTAGAACAATAATTTGACTATTTATATCTTCGTCTTCGACTGTAGAGTAGCTGTAATTTCTTTGTATTATGATTCAAGTTTAAGGTTTACAATGTATAACTTATATTTAGATACGGTTTGATTGATCAACCTTTTATCTCTATTTTCTTTTGTGCTATGTTGTATCACATCCTTGCATCGTTTCATGTTTCATGAATCTTTCTTTTATTCAATTTAATGCAGGTGCTTGATTAGCAATATACTACCATTCAGCGTACTCGGGGATATGGAAACTGGTTTTTTCGAGGCTATAAGTTTTCGTACCTTGTATGTTTTATTGTTTCAAGTTCAAAAGCATCCTCTACTTTTTACATTGGATGGATATTCTTGTTCAGGTCTTGGGAGTATGGTATAAAACATTCCAAATTTCCAATAAATTCTGTCAATAAATTAACTCTCTCTATCTCTAGGAGCATATTTTGGAAACTCAAGACAATGCAGAAATTGACCATGTCAAAGCCAATACTGAGTGAAGTAGAAAAGCACTTCAGACCTTGGGTTATGCAGAGTTGACTTTTGAAGATTTTTTTATGGTAACTTATCAGCTGTATTCTTTGCTCCTTGTGTTTTGGGGTTATATTTTTGTTTATTATTTTATAAATATCTCAAAGGTTTACTAGCCAAAATGAATATACTCACTGAACTTATGGAAAATTATCTATAAATAAGCACATTGTGCTGCCGGTATACATAACAATCTCTGTTAACCTTTGCGCTAGTCGAAAGTAGTTTCTATGATTTTACGTCTGCCTTCTGTCTATCAAGCCATTGAATGCCTACTGATTTCATTTTTTCAGTTACCTTGTTATGTTGTTATCTATGTTTCTGATATATTTTTAATCTTATTGTTTCTCATAGAAAATGCATGTGATCTAGATCAGATTGTTGTATCTTAAGTTGGCTTATAAATGTGCATTTTATGCCTTTTTAGGTTTGAATGATTTCATAATAACAACTGTTTTTAACTTATTTTCTTAAGCTAATTTGAAAATAAATTAATCTTGAGCATATATGATAAGTTCTTTTGTATAGGCTACTGTTGAATTATTTGAATCTTGCATGAATTCTTTTCTATAAGTATTGTAAAAGTGCTTTAAGAGGTTCTGTACCTACAAATAAAGAAGAGGTGGGAAGTGTTCAAGTGATGCCTCTTCGTTTAAGTGATGAACCATGTCGTCACAAGATTTTAGATCTTATTGGTGATATCTCGCTGTTTGCTCAGTTTGGCAATCAAGGACTCCCAGTGGCACACATCCTCGACGGTAGCTCGAACGGCCAATTACGGCACCGCGGTTAAATTCAGGTAAAACTTTGCTTCGCACGACGCTTCGAAAATTAGTTCACTAGCACCACAACGTGACAATGAGCGACTTTCTCTTCAGTCACTTCGCGAGAGGAAGCTTAGATCTAGGTGATATGTGAGGTTTTTCGTTTGGGGTTTTTGAACACAAACAAAGGAAAGAGAGGAAGATGGAGTAGCGTACGCGGAACAGAGGAAATGTTTTCTTTCTTTCCTTTCCTTTCATATATATATATATATATATTATTCATAAAATATATATATATTTATATCCCAAACCAACCAATTTCCAACACTCTCACACACACCCTAACAATTTTGATAAAAATATCTATTCTCATTGCAACTCAATCGACAGGTAAAATTTTTAGCAACTATAGATATTTTTAACAAAACAGTTCTGTAATAAATTTTCCGCAACGTGATTAAATTATTTCTCGCCAAATAATTTAAAACGGGACCCACAAAATATTTATGGCATTTAAACATTCAAAATACTAATAAAACTGGCTAAAAAGCCTCAGAATTCAACATAAACACATCAAAAATACAAAAGGTACATTTTAAAATTAAGGGTATTACACAAATAACTCCAACAGGCTCCACCACTCAACCAACTCCAACAGGCTCCACCACTCAACCAATGAAGAAGGCACCGAGCTTATCTACAACTTGATCACTGTCACTCAGAGGCAATCTCACCCCATTGACAAACAAAATGAATGTTTGGATCGCGTAGATAATGGCCTAAACGAGATTCCGATAAGGGTTCCACCGAATGAAGACTGGACGTTTTCCATTCGCTGTGCCTTGGAAGTGGGAACCCACCACCAAAGATCTCCTTCTCCATTCCTTCATTGGCACCATCATTCGCGCTCCTTAGTAATGTTAACCAAGAAACACCATGTTGAAGAAATACAACGATCCCACTCACAGAGCCAAAGTTTATCAGAAAAAAAAACCACCACGGTGGAAACGAAGGTAGTAGAAAACACCGAAGAAATAAAGTAAGCAACTCCTCAGTGCGATGGTTACTCTAACTGTTCCTCGTCGGAAGGGTATGATTCTGATGATGAGCTACCATTTCAGAACACATTTTCTAGTAAAATCAATGACTACCCTCTTCCCAAGTCCCTCCAAAAGCTGCCAACCATGGATTCGTAAGATGGCATTAGAGATCCAAGCGACCATGTGGAAATTGTCTATATTGTTCTGGGTTCAATGGAGCTAGAGGCCTCTTGAAATGTAAGTTGTTCGTCCTCACACTCAAGAAGGCAAAAATGGCTTGGTTCAAGAATTTAAAGTCGAGCACCATAAGTTGGTGGATCGAAATATATTGTCAATATACCTCGCACTTCACAGTTTCGTACAAACAACTGAAGTCCATTCAAATTTTAAGGGCTAGAAGGCTAAATAAGTATGAACTATTGAGGGCCTACATAGAAAGGTTTAATAAAGAGGCAATATCGGTGAAAGATGTTGAAGATAAGATGAAGATGTACCTCTTACAACAAGGTTTGAACCAAGAAAACGACTTTGCAAAACATGTAAGTCTTAAGGAACCAAAGAGTTTCGATCACCAACTAGAGATAGCCAAGATATACACAATATGAAGAGAACCTAGAAGTCATTAAGGTTATCTATGACACCCAGGAAAAGACTGAATTCGACAAAAAGAGAGAAGGAAGACTAGAAAAGGGATAGGGAGCGTCGAGGTTCTCCACCAAGTATCATGAATATGCTTTCCCAAGACCTAAAAGATTGTCTCAATAGTGAATTCAAGGATGAAGGAGTAGATTAACTGAAAGTCGTCAAGGATAGGCCTGAAATTGATAAGACAAGGTATTGTTAATTCCACAAGAGTCACAACCATGTGACCATAGAATGTGTCCAATTAAAGGTCTCCATTGAAAACCGGTTATAAAAATATACATTCAGGAATAAGAATGTAGGCTAAGAACGACCATAGAGGATGAGGTCTCGAAGACTGTAAAAAAATGTTGAAACCTGCATCGTGACAAAAGAAATGAAAAAGAACTTTGAAGAAGATGAAGGGAAAGATATACCAACTTGTTTGATCATATCCTCTAACTCAAGAAGGACGTGAAATCCTCAGATAATGTCATCCTTTGATTTTCATGCCGCTTTTAAATCATGATACACTGAATCAATTATGAAGACGAATATGGACAAATTTTAAATGTTGATTCAAGATCTCAACCGACACTATTTCCAACGAATATATTCTTTAGTATTTAAGTAGAATCATTTCTAAAATAGTGAGAAATTGAGAATAAGGAAAAAGGCAATGTTAATATTCTAAGAATATTTCTAAAAAAGCCTAGAACACATCAAAAGAAAAGAATTAATGAAAGATCTTCTCAATAGAGAGTTATTAGAATAAATGAAAATCAATCAAGTTTTTTATACAATTGAATTGATATAGGATTTGAAATGTAATATTTTTTCAATGAGAGTTAGAATCCTAGATACAGACTTTGTGTCAATCCAGGCACAACTAGAGCCAATGTAAATAAGAGAGTAACAAAAATTCTTTTAAAATATAAGGCTCAAGACACCACATTTACACTTACACATACTTACACATAGAGCTTACATAAAAATTCTCAATTAAAATCCTTTGATATCGAATATAGTTGAGATTTATTAGATAAATACTTTTGACATCAAAACATGTTCAAAACTTATTAACAATTAATTTCTATCTTCGAATAAAAGATTAAAAATAACATAATTCACTGATATTGTTCACAAAAATAAATTAGTTCAAAACTCGATAAAAACACAACAGATGACTCTCACCCGATATCACAACAGACGACTCTCACTTGATATCCTTACGGACACTTCAAATGGCTTTGTCCTTACCGACACATCAAAATTGGCTTCCCCTTACAGACACCTCACAATGGCCTCGTTCTCACATAACATTTTTTTAACCCGAGACACTTTTGTAACTCGTTTAATAGTACTTCCCTGAAATCACTAGGCTTGTTAGACCTACCTATATGATGACAAAACACTCCACTAGTTCCTATACCATAACATCATGTTTTTGTCCCCTCGTTGGCCTAGGATACAACGTTAAGAGCACCATCATCATCGCAGGTCGGATTTGTCACAATTCAATTAACCACAATATGCATTTAATGACATTCATCAAGGGCGGTATCATGATAAGTCATCTAGTACACATCGTAATTGCATATTTTCATAGCCATACATTACATTCAAAACTCATCATCATAATTCATAAGCTTCAAAAATGCAGAGTATTCACTCACAAATAGCAATACTAGATCATTCACACACACCACAACAATTGCAATGCAAGTATTTACAACTCATCACATTTTACATCACAAAACAATGTCAAGGATAGGAATAAAAAATCAGAGTACAAAATATGTCAAATACACAATTCTAAAATAATTCAACGACCACACAATCTTCAAAATCAAATAAAACAAGACCCTATAAAAGTTTCTAATTCATGTTTTAACCTCACTAAATTCTAAGTATTATCACTAGTCAATTATAACTCAAAGGGCTTCAACAGTACATAGCAAGCCGTAGATGAATTATGGGAAATATGGTTTTCCCTTTCATGAAATTGAACTTACTCTCACCCTATGCCTTAGTTACATGCTTTTGAAAAACAGATGAATCACTAAGAATTTTAATAGCAACGCCAACTCTACAACACGCAAATATTGTATCCAAACTCAACAACGAGTTTATAGGATCACCGAAATACGACTCGTATATACATGGAGCATATAAATTAATGTTACATAATTAATAAAATAATTAGGAACATAAACTGAGTTAAAACAACACTAAACAGATAGTAAGAAAACTGACGAGTTGAGCGCTGACAGGGTCTGACGTCAACTTCTTTGAAATGCGCGAATGAGTAGTGTTTCCTGAAGGTTTCAACAAGACAAATCCAAAAACAATGTCTATTTTTAAGATGAAAAACGTTGCGACCAGAAAGAGCCAATAAAAATCCGTAAAAGAAAGGAAAAAGTGGCTATTTATCATGAAACGAAACCATGAATGATGAAATTGAAGCCAAAAATGGATTTAGAGGCTGATTTTTTTGTTAATATGGTATATGATTTGATTTATAAGACAAAGTAATAGGGAAATTGAAATGAGGGAGGAAGAGGGTTAGAGCAATTCTATATAATTAAAAGTGGAGGAATCCACCCAAATGGAGGAATAATGTGGCTAACATGATGCCGTCGATGAAAGAGTACAATGTACGTTGCTGAAATGGAAGAGAAAAATGAATATCATGTGTTGAATATTCAAGCTGAAGAGTAAATTTGTCTTACGGAAGGAACAAAGGATAATAGTACAGATGTAACCTGTGATACAAGTGGTAAACAATCAAAGTTTGCATATGAGAAAAATAACAATGTGTCGTCAAAGGAGATATACAGTTTCCTCTTCTATTCAAGTTCAGGTACTAATTGTACTGCAAGTGTACAGTATATCGCATAGTGAAAAATATCGCATAGTGAAAAATATCGCAAGTGTCCAGTATATCGTATAGTGTACAGTTTCCTCTTCTACGACGAATTTTGATAGTGATTTTTGATTAAAACTCGCAATAAAAATAAAGTATTGGGATTGTAGTTTTTTACAATGATGGATACAATAAAACTTATCTTCTCAAAGTCATGGGTGTTAAACTCTTAAAAATCAGATAAACCATTATAATTAATGCCTTCATTCAAAGATCAAAAGTGTATTTTAAGCTAATACCTAACATATTTTCATGATTGATGTATTGCAAAATCCATTAAGAGAAGCTATCTTTCATGACTTCAAGAGAACCAAAATCTATTTTCATCATTTGATTCTCTTGTCCAATCTTATGGGTCGGATATCAAATTCACTTTTAGTACATCATTTGATATCTAAGTACGAACATGATTCTTACTAAGATTGGATAAAAAATCAATACCCATGACAAAAAGAAACAAATAGAAATTGTTATAGATCCATAATTGGAAATCCTACAATTCCAAAATAAGGAAGATCTACTCACACGTGATCATAGTAGAATCAAAGCATAAATATAAAAACATTGGAAATATAAAATAATAGAATAAAATTAGAAAACTAAATATTATTAAAACTAGAAAATTGTTAAGAGAACAAAAAAAAAAACAAGAGTAACAGAAGAGTTTTTGCGTAGGAATGTGAGTCAAACTGAGTATTTTTGTTCTTTTTATAGCCCTAGGTGCCTTCATGGGGTTTAATTACAAGAAACCATCATAATTTCACAAAAGAAAAATGGTTCAGCAACAGATGTCGAGCAGATTACAGCCGTAATGGTCATTACGGTGAGGCAGTAATACTTGCTGCATTGGTGTGGTAAATTCTCACTTTTTTCTCGTCCAACCATTACGGTCAGGCAGTACTTCTTGTTGGAACTTGATTTTCTTTCATCATTTTGATCAAGATGGACCATGAGTGCCCCACTTGACTTCAAGGCTCTTTGCACCAAGAATCTTCACTTCTCCTTGCAACCAAAACAAAACAAAAAGGTAGTGAAATAGAACTAAAACCGAATTAAAAACATCAGATTAACCTATCAAATAAAGCTATAAAGACAGATAAAATATAGCATATTAAATTCTCCCATGCTTGAATCATTACTTGTGTCCTCAAGCAATTGCTTCAGGTAAAAGTTATGAGCAAACAGACACCATGATTAGGGAAGTCAACATTTAGTTCAAGTTCATGCAATAGGAAAATTACAAAACCAAGGGATACCCATCTTTGGTTCCAAATTAGGGAATTAGGCTTATCTGAAAACATAATTCTCATCAATAGGGTACTCAACTCTCAATTTCCCTCAATGTTTCAGGGTAATTTCAGGGTAATGGGTAATCACTAGAAATTTCACAAAAGCAGAATATCTTACCACATGCTTGACTATTAACCAAATCTCCATTACATCTCTCATGAGAGCATATATGAATCAAAAGCACTTTTCAAGGTTGTAATAGGGTCGAGGGATAATAGGTGGGAAAAAATGGGTATTCAAAAGGCTATAGCAAAATAAACATATGATTATAGGTAACCTTTTTGAACAATTGGAGCTCAACATATTCAAACAATCATTCATAAGCCCAAACTTCTTTTGCATTAGGAACATTGCTTATCCTTTCTCTATGTAGTCTACTTTTTCATCTGACGAGATCTCACTTGTAATGAGTCTAATCTGTTACTCCGAGTAGATCACGTTATCGTGTCATTTCAAACAGGGACTAATTAAAAAAGTTCTTTTTGTTTTTGTTTTCTTTTTTGATTTGTTTTTGAAGTTGGTCCACAGTATTGAAAAAGGTGCCAATAGTGATTTTATCAATAAATCATAGGACCAAGAATGATAATTCATGTAAGGCTCAAAGTGGCAACTAGTGGAAAGTATAAAACACAACAAAACAAGTCTTAAGGAATGAAAAAATATATTCTATTGTGCTATTTTCTTCAAACATGACCACAAGAAAATTTAGCCTTAAAACGATTGCAAGTCAAGTTCTAGAGAACACAATCAATGGTGAATAATCACTCAAAACAAAGAAATGGGCATAGTATTTGATGATTTAACACAAGCCCTTTTATTTGCTAAATCAATGAGAACATGCTATCAGAGAATATGCTAATTTATGAAACTAAGAGTGTGGCATCTGAAGGTGAGTTCATTCCATATTTGACAACAACGTGCATAAAGATTATGGTTCCCTATCAAGAAAAGTTTATTTCAAGCAAGGAGAAATTATTTAATTATTTTTTCATTTCAAAACAAGTTAAAAAAAAATTAAAACACTAAGAAAACAAGCAATCAAGAAAGTGTACCCCCATGCTTGGTCTAGACATTATCGTCAATGTAAATATTGAAATAGTCATGAAAGGAGTAAGAAAGCTCACAAGATTATGACAGTGGTGGAAAGTGGCCCTGTGCACGCATTACGACCATAATGGCCATTACGACCTAGCCATAATTCTTGCAACCTTGGTGTTGTTTTTGGAGGTGCAGGGGACTGGACCATTACATCCCTAATGGACATTACAGCCTAGCCTTAATTCGTGCAACCTTGGCATTGTTTTTGCAGGTGCAGGGGCCTGGACCATTACCACCGTACTGGACATCAGGGCCAAGCCATAAGTCTTGCTGCCTTTTTCTATTTTTTACACTTTGCTCGTTTTTGCTCAGCCTATAACACAAAAATTAAAATTTTGAAAAATTAAAACCGTGGGTTTCCTCCCATGTTGTGTTTGTTTATGGTTCTTATCTTGACCTTCGCTTTGCAAATCTTAAGATATAGATCGAATAATAAGACTTGCCCTTTTCTCTATTGGATTTTCAACTACATAATGCTTCAACATTTGACCATTCACATTGAAAACTCTGGTGGCGTCACTTTAGATTTCTACAGCTCCAAACGGGAACACCTTGCGGATTTGTAATGGCCCAGACCACCTCGAACAAAATTTACCTGGAAACAACTTCAATCTTGAATTGAAATGTGACACGAAGTGACCTTCTTTGAACTCGCTTCTGATGATGTGCTTATCATGCCACTTCTTGGTTATTTCCTTGTAGAGTTTAGCATTATCATAAGCGTCCAACCTTTACTCATCAAACTCACTGAGTTGGAGCTTTCTTTTTTCATCAGCAGCCTTCAAATCGATGTTAAGGGTCTTTATTGCCCAATATGCTTTATATTCGAGCTCAATCGGGAGGTGACAAGATTTTCCATATATCAACTTGTTAGGAGTCATACCAATGGGAGTCTTGTATGTTGTATGGTAGGTCCAAAGCACATCATCTAGCTTCATGGACCTATCCTTCCTTGACGCTGCGACAGTTTTCTCAAGTATGCCCTTGATCTCCGATTGGAAACTTCTACTTGTTTGCTAGTTTGAGGTTGATATGCTGTGGCAATTATGTGCTTCACTCAATACTATTTAAGCAGGCTTTCAAATGATTTAGCTATGAAATGAGAGCTGCCATCACTGATCACCACCCTTGGAACACCAAACATCAGAAAGATTACCTTTTTAAAGAGCTTAATCACTACCTTAGTGTCATTTGTTTGAGCAGCCACAACTTCAATCCACTTGGACACGTAATCCACTGCCATAAGGATGTATTGATTTTCAAGAGATGAGGGGAATGACCCCATTAAATCAACTCCCCAAACATCAATGGTTTCAACTTCGAGGATATTGTGTTAAGACATTTCATTTCTTTTTTGATATGTTTCCAGTACGCTAGCATTGATCACATTGAAGAACAAAGAGGTGTACGCCTTTGAACAGTATGGGCCAGGAGAAGCCTGTTTGAAGTATCTTTGTTGCAGTTTTTGAGGAACTAGCATGTATGCTGTAAATGGAAGAATGATAGTGAAACATGATGCTTTCCATTTCTTCTACTGGGACACATCTTCTGAAAATTCCATTAGCCGATATCTTAAAAAGCAGAGGTTCATCCCAATAGTAGTGTTTAAGATTTGAGAGAAACTTCTTCTTTTGTTGATAGTTCAAATTTGAGGGTAATACTCCAGATGCTAGGTAGTTCACAAAATCAACATACCATGGTGCTTCTTTTTGTGCAGGAGAAAACAATTGATCATCGGGGAAGGCATCATCCAGGGGCAACTCATTTTCATTTTTTTGATGTAGCCTCGAGAGATGATTGACCACCACATTTTCAATCTCCTTATTGTCTTGAATTTCAAGATTAAGCTATTGGTGAAGTAGTTTCCATTGGATCAACCTCGACTTAACATCTTTCTTGCTCAATACATATTTGATGGCTACATGGTTTATGTAGACAGTTATCTTTGATCTCACCAAGTAGGAACAAAATTTGTCAATGGTAAACACTACTATCATCACTAGCTTTTTCTCGGTTGTGGCATACTTAACTTGTGTTTCATCCAAAGTCCTGTTGGCATAATAGATAGCATGAACTTTCTTGTCTTTTCTTTTCCCCAACACTGCACCTAAAGCAAATTGAAGAAACAAATCAGATGGCTGCTAATTGAGGCATATATCAATGCTTCTTTTAACCTGCAAAATAAATCAAGACAAAATTCATCAAAGAAAAAAAGAAGCATCCTTAAGGAGTAAACTGGTTAACGGCTTAGAAATCTTTAATGAATCGGTAGTAAATTCCTTCATGCCCTAAGAAACTTCTCACTTCTTTTACAAAGGTGGGAGATGTCATGTTCTCCATTACCTCAATTTTTTCCTTGTCTAACTCAATACCTCTCCCGGACACCAAATGTCCAAGAGCAATTCCTTCTCTAACCATAAAGTGGCATTTCTCCTAATTTAACATAAGGTTAACCTGTTCACACCTTTCAAGTACCTTTTCAAGAACGGGACTGACCCATTTGCTATCGAAAATAGAATAAATTACCCCGACATCTAGGAGTTTTAGTACCTTTTTTTTCGCAACTTCTTTCATGTTAGGGTGTAACCTCATTTGATGCTCAATAAACGGTTTATAGTCCTCTTCATGTAGTATCATATGCATTAAAATGGATGAATTAATTCCCTTTAAGTCATCAATAGTATACCCAATAGCTATTGGATACATCTTGAGGACTCCAAGCAATTTTTCAATTTCTTTACCATTTAAATTTAGCACTAACAATGGCAGGAAATGTAAAATTCTTTGCCAAGAAATTCATACCAAAGATTTGATGGCAAAGGCTTAAGTTCTACCTGTGAAGCCTCTTTTGTGAATTTTCTACTGCCAGTGCTTCAAAATTTAAGTCCGACATTAAAGGATTTTCGTCCAACAATTTAACGCATGCATGAGCTTCATTTGCCAAATCTTCGTGACTTGTGCTTCAAATCAAGCATGCTTCCAGCCCATATTGAGAGAGTGGTCCTAAAGGACACTCCTTAACACAATGATCAATTAAATCAACCCAACAACAAGAATCTTCAAGAGAAAGAATTTTCATTAGCTCAGACAAAATAAATTCAATCGTTTCATCACCCACATTGAAGACAAGTTTTCCATGTTTTACATCAATAACAACTCCTATTGTAGCAAGAAAAGGTCTCCCAAGAATAATTGGGACTTGGGAATCTTCTTCCATTTCCAACACCACAAACTAACCCGGTATAAACAAATGTCCTACTTTGATAGGAACATCCTCTAATATTCCCATTGGATACTTGATAGATCAGTCAACTAGCTGTAAGGAAATGTTTGTTGGCTTTAACTCAACCATATCAAGCTTCTTACAAACTGACAAAGGCATGGGGCTCACACTATCTCCAAGACGACACAAAGCACGTTCAAAACTCATATAACCAATCACACAACAAATAGAAAAACTTTCAAAATCTTTAAGTTTGGGAGGCAATTTATTTTGAATTATGGCACCACATTCCTCAGTTAAAGCAACTGTCAAATTATCGTCAAGTTTTCTTTTATTTGACAAAATTTCTTTCAGAAACTTAGAATATGACAACATTTGAGACAGTGCTTCAGTGAACAAAATGTTTATATATAACTTTTTCTAAAGTTCCACCAACTTCCTAAGTTGCTGCTCATTTTCAACCTTGCCGAATCTTTGGGTAAATGGTATGGGTGGTTTGTATGGTGCTGGAGGCACATAAGCTTTTTCTTTCTCCTCTTCTATCCCATCACTCGATGGTTGTGCTCTTTCACTCTCATCACGTCCACTCTCGTCCACATATCTACCATTGGGTTCTTCTTATTTTTTTTCGTTTCTTAAGGTGAAGATATTCAATTTCCCCTTGGGGTTAGGTTCAGGCTGCCTTAGGAACACACCGGAAGACCTATAGGATGAAGCAACTTGTTGAGCCACTTGGGTGATATGTGTTTCCAATATTTTATTGTGTGTGGCCATGGAATCTACCTTAGATGCTAACTGCCTAAGTGTTTCATTCACTGACTGGCTTTGATTTTTAAACTCCTTATTTTGTTTGGTTTGAGTTAGCACAAAATTTTCCAGCAAATTTTCTAAGTTAGACTTTTGGGGGCTGTTGAAAGGCCTTTGTTCTTGAAAGCCGATAGGTGTGACCATTGGTTGGGGGATGGAATTAAGGGGAGGATTTTTGTAGGAAAAATTTGGAAAGTTCCTCCACCCTCTATTGCAAGTATTGGGAAAACGATCCCCTCTTTAAGAATTGTAAAGATGATTAACTTGCTCATTAACTGCCCCACCATTAGCCGAAATTCCAACTTGGCATTCAACATCCATATGACCAACAATCCCACAAATTTCACAAGGCAAAACATTTGGTGCAACAACATTTACATTCAATTTTTCAAATTTTTGAAACAATGCATCTACCTTAGAAGCAATATGATCTAATGCATCCACTTCATACCTACCGCCTTTCTTTTGAGGATATCGGTCACTTGGCCATTGGTAGTGATTTTGCACCATGTCTTCAATAGGAGCATATGCGTCTTCTATGTTCTTATTCACCAGCGCTCCTTCTGCAGCAACATCTACTATCATTCTTATAGTGTATGAGAGTCCATTGTAGAATGTATGTACAATTAGACATATTTCCATCCCATGATGAGGGCACAATATCAACATCTTCTTGAAGAACTCCTCCATCCTTTTGACAAAACATGTGATTTGATTTCTCAATTGTGCAGCTTTGCTAGGTGAAAAATATTTAGCAAGGAATGCTTGCTTTAAGTGATCCCATGTGGTAATGGTTTTAGAGGGCAAAAAATGTATCCTAGGTCTAGATCTAACCCTTAATGAAAAAGGGAAAAGCCTTAGTCTAATGGCATCACTAGTCACTCCATTTGTTCCTGTCACAATACTCTAAAATAATAGACAAATGGAGATTTGGATCATCTGTTGGAGTACTGGAGAATTGGTTTTGTTGTAACATAGACAACAACGAAGGTTTTAATTCAAAATTGTTAGCCTCTACCGGTCGGGCGCACAATACTCGAATGCGGTTCGGTATTATTAGGAGAGGCATATTCTTTCAAGGTTCTACTTTTTAGCCATTGTTAAATCTTTTTCTTGTTCAAAATTTTTTTGCTCTCTTCTTTTCCTATGGAAAATTCTTTCTATCTCAGGTACTAGTTCGACAAGATTCCAAACACTTCGGATTCTTTGTATTGAAAGAGAGAACAATCAGTAACAGAAGAATAAAAAGAAATTATAGTCTAACCGATACATAAAAATTGTCGTTCCCATAAGGACTTTATTGTGAGTACCAATCTCTCTTTACAATGATGATTAGCTAAAACTAAAATTGTTGATAATGATTTTTGATTAAAATTTTCAATACAAACAAAAAAATAAAGTGATTGGTGTTCGTATATTTAAAGTGATTGGTGTTCGTATTCCAACAAGACTATTATTGCGTACCATTATGGAAGAAGATTCAGGTAAAATATGCACTTCTTCAGGGATAAAAAAAAAATCGATCTACTTTATTTTGGTATTTTGGCTTTAATTATTTGTTTCCTTGATACTCAATTAAATCTTCTTTTTGAAAAAGAGAATGAATTCCGATAGTTCTATATTTAGTAATTCCAAAACTCTGTCTTCTGTATTGAGGATCATTGAAATAAGCCAAAATACTATTTCAATGAAAAGTACCATTGATAGTTATTTCAATGGAAACACCGGAAGGAGACATTAGTTTGTTCTTTTGTTCTTGAATCCATTGGAATGGAATAAGAAATCTATTTCTTCACATTTTCGCCAAGATTGTAGTTTCAAGGATGGATACATTAAAACTAATCTTCTCTTAGAAATGGGTGTTAAATTCTTAAAAATCAGATAAACCATTATAACTGATGCATTCTTTCAATGATAAAAGTGTATTTTAAACTAAAAACTAACCTATTTTCATGATTGATGTATTGCAAAATCCATTAAGAGAAGCTATCTTTCATGATTTCAAGAGAACCAAAATCTATTTTCATCATTTGATTCTCTTGTCCAATCTTATGGGTCGGATATCAAATTTACTTTTCAATACATCATTTGATATCCAAGTATGAACATGATTCTTACTAAGATTGGATTAAAAGATAAGCACCCATGACAAAAAGAAAGAAATAGGAGTTGTTAGAGATCCATCATTGGAAATTCTACAATCCCAAGACAAAGAAGATCTACTCATACATGATCATATAGAATCAAAGCTTAAATGAACAAACATTGGAAATATAAAATAACAGAATAAAATAAAATTAAAAAACTGAATAATATTAAAACTGGAAAATTGGTAAGAGAACAAACAAAAACAAGAGTAACAAAAGAATGTTTGTGTAGGAATGTCTTGGTATTTTCGTTCCTTTTTATAGCCCTAGGTGCCTACATGGGATTTAATTACAAGAAACGATCAGAATTTCACAGAAGAAAAACAGTTCAACCACATAATTTTAGCAAAGTATGATCGTAACAACGGTAATGGCCATTACGGCTAGACAGTAATCCTTGGTACCTTGTTGTGGTAGATTCTCATTTTTTCTCGTCCAACCGTTATGGCGAGGCGGTAATTTTTTCTGGAACATGCTTTTCTTTCATTTTCTTGATCAAAATGGACCATGATTACACCACTTGTCTTCAACACTCTTTGCACCATGAATCTTCACTTATTTCTTCACTTCTCCTTGCTACCAAAACAAAACAAAAAGGTAGTAGAATAGAACTAAAAACAAATTATTAACACAAAACTATTAAAACAAATAAATTCTAGCTTATAAACTACCTAGGCCCATTCATTGTTTCCCTGATTTCAGATATGTGCTTGTAGGTTTAGGAAATGTAAATGCCTTTTACATTTTTTTTAAACCATAATGCATGTTTTATACAAAAATAGTGAAAACATAAAATTATTTAAGTTTAAATATGTTTTTAGTCCTTGCAAATATACTTCGTTTTGATTTTAGTCCTTGTAATTTTTTTGTTTAATTTATACCCTTGCAAATTCTAACAAGTTTAAAAAAAGTCCTTTATGAATCTTTTTTAGTAAAAAAATATTGACATGGCTAATTTTGGATGAAGTGGCACATGGTGACTGTGTAATTGTTGTTGACTAGACAATATTTAGTATTTAAAATTAAAATTAAAATTAAAATTCATTTTATTAGCTCATTTAATTATTTAATTAAAAACTTAAAACTAATTAATTAATTAATAAACCAATTAAATAATAAAAACTCAATAATCTTCATCTTCCAACCCAAATTTTTTAATAAAAACTCAATAAACCTCATCTTCAATCCTAATTTCTTCATCTTCAAATCACAAATTCTCATATCTGGACCAAAACTCTAAAAATTTGGAAGAAGGTTGAACTACAAGTAAAGGACCAAAACTCTTTCATGAAAATTCATCTTTTGATTCTTACACTAGAGAAGTATATATAAAAAATGAGTTTATTTGATATTCAAACATCTCATTATCTGGTCAAACTCATGAATATATCAGAACCTGAAAAAGGTACTTTGGAAATCCTCTGATTACAAAGTCTGAACTTATTCCTCTATTTTATCGAGGATAAGATCTTTGCCTCTGGTTTATAGTGTGTTGTAATCAACTAAGACTCATTACTGTGAAATCAAAACACAAAAGCAAAGGACTACATCTATTTTTGTTAGCATCAAAATAAAGAATGATCATAACAAAGTTAATTTTGCATCTGGCTAGAAGATCATTTGAAAGAAAAATTGGCAAACTCTAGTAAGAAAAGTGTCACAAAAAATTTGCTAGACCATCCTTGTTTGTCATCGGGACAGGTATTCTACAATTTATATAATTTTTTTTTTATTAAAGTTATTGTACTTGTTTGTTATGTATTATATCTTTATGCTTTTATATCATATCTTTTTTCTTTGTTTATCTAGGAAATAGTTTTATTCCATTTCGGTTTGTGCCTTTCTCTTGGTTTATTTGTGTGTTTGTGAAGTCTTTTCTTGTTCATGTGGTTACTTTATTTGTGATGATACAAGTTCTTTGTCTTGCTTTGTGTTGTCTTGTCCTTGATCTTATCGCTTGTTTTCTTTTTGGTATTTGTTCTCAGTTTACTTTAATCAAAAACAAAATTTGGATTTCTACTTATCCCTTTCCTTTTTAAGCCCCTCTTCTCTCTAGTGTTTCTCAAAAACCATTCTTCCCTCATAACCCCAAATATTTTTACATCAAAAAGTTTTAAACCTAAAATTCATTAGGAAAAACCACCTCAATCTCTCATCCTTTGTTGAGTGTTCATCTTACTAAATGATAATTTTCTTACATTGTACTCTCAAAAAGACTTTAAGATATTCATAAAACAAGAATACTAAATTTCAATGTTGAAAAGTTCAAAAATCTTAAATTCATTACATCTGTGATCTATAGTCAACAAGATAGATTATGCAAGAAGGTTCACAAAATGCATTCAATGGTTGACATAAGTGTAAACCTTGGATGTCAACGTCTCTATCTCCTACTATGAACCTTGAGTAGAAGGAGGTAGTGAGAAAAAAATTGAAATTGTTGTGCCTCATTTTGTTCAGAATCTCTTGAAATGGATAAGTAGTCTAAGGGTAATGAGGAAGAAGGTTTGAAACACCTACAATCTTATGAAAGATATATATCTTTGGAAGATTATATCTCCAATTCAACGTTTAGAGAAAGCCCCACGAGGCAAGTCACATACAATTAGAGAATAGGAGAAGCTAAAGCATCTCTTCTTCCTTAGTTAAGTCTTAGTAGTCAGAAGGTAGGCTTCTGAATAAGAAAACATCTTCGTTTCTCTATCAGATGGAAGGTCAAAGAAGGAAGGCACTAACTAAAGAAAGCGTTAATAAAGAGAATTAGTTTATTTATGTATTAGTAATTGGTGATTCAAACCTAATATGTAATTTTATTATTTTATATGTAATATGAATTATGAATTATGTTTTACTTGTTTTCCTCTATTTTCTTCTTTTTACCTCCGTTTTCTTTTTTACATATGATTCAAATTTTTTTTTTACATTATTCTCTTTATGATTCTTATGACAACCTCTGATTGAAAAATCTTAAGTATTTATTTTTAAAGTTGTTGAAACTTGAAAAATAAAAAGTTTATCATAATCAATTATGTGGAATTGTCTAATTTGCTTGTTTTCGTCTAACTTTGAATTTTATTTCCTCTATTTTATTTCTAGTCTTCCTTTGGTTCCTACTTTTTTATTTGTTATTCTTAGTTTCATTAAAAAATCTTTTATTGAAAATAATTTTTCTGTCCACAACTCTTCATCTTCTTTCCCCATCGTCTCGAGCTTCTAAATTGTTCCGTGTGTCTTTTAATGTCTTCAAAGTCTTTATGTGCACGCTTTTGTGTCACCTTTCGTTTTCTTCCATGCTCTCATCGTTATTCTTTTGTTTTTTAAAGAAAAAAAAACCTTTTATCTCTTCCCAAAATCTCGTTATTTATACCTCAATTTTTATTTGTTCCCTTACTTGTTGCATCATTCATCTGTCAAACTTTCTGTTGGTTCTTAAACCTCTTTCAAACTCTTTTTCTATGGATGTTGGGTCGTCTTTTGCTAGGAAAAGGAAGTCACCTTCCTCTCCCGAGAAGAAGGAAATTCCACTATCTGAAGTTGCTTCAATGGTGAGTGACATTCTCCTTGAACAACTAGAAGTTCAGATAGCTCTGAATAAGTTAACTACAAACTAGACCTTCTCACTAATCAAATAATGGAAGTAGTTGAGCTCTTGAGTAGTGTTATTAGATGTCTCTAGATCTTCTTCTTAGGAATAGCTCCTTTTAATTTTTTGTTTCTTTTTTTCTTCAGTGGTTGTAACCATCCTTTTGATTACCCTTCTAAGCTCTCTCTCTCACTCTCACCACCAACTTGGTAGCTACATCCAATCCGATCACACAGAAGGATTTATCCACTAATTCAAAAACCTTGAGTTACACAAAACCTGACCCTACAATTTAGTCTTCTCAAATAGCCTGAACCTACAAACTTTTTAAGGCAAACCACACCTTGACCCTACAAGTCAAGTCTTCTCTGCACAACTTGAAACCTACAGATTGTTAGAGGAAAACTACCCACTTGACTCTACAAGTCAAGTCTTCTCAACACAACCTAAGATCCACATATTATAATATTTTACTTTGAGTGAGTGCTTTGCCAGAACTTAAAACCTTAAACTATAAATACATAGAAAAATTCAGCTCTTGTGGTTTTTCTAAATAACTTTGGTTTTTAGGATTTCTGAGTTTGTTGGTTTGTTGAATTCTTCTTCACCATTGAGTATCTATTTATAGTTAAAATTAAGCTTCAGTTTAGTCCCTTGTGAATTCTGAATCGTATCTTCATTCCAGCTTGGTCAACAAATATTTCTTCCAAATATAATTATGAAAGACATGTTTTGATAATATGACCAGTAGCCAATTCTTTATTTTCCAATCTGATCTGAGTAGTTCTTCTAGAAAGATATTCTGCGTATTTGTTCAGATTACATTTGCAAATTGATTCACTCGAGTGTTCCTTCATTCGCTTGATTTGATTTCGGCGGGAACAATTATGAGCTTGTTCTTGGACCTTCAGAAGTAACGATACGGCTAAGTCCAATCTATTTTGAGCAATCTATCAATGTTTTTGACCTTCCATCAAATTTATTGACTTTTCTTCATCAAAAACATTGATTTGATTGTTGGAGTCAGATGTTGTGTTGCTTAAATAATTCTGTCACACAAAAAACAACGTGACTTAGAATTAGTGGCCTGGGCAACATCACCTTTGTTGCATTATTAGAGTTAGTGTAACTTCAGAGACTGCCTATAAGAGGCATCATTCTGGAACATGTTTAAATTATTAGAGCTAGTGGAAAATGAGCTTTAGAGGCAAGCTTGAATAGTAGCTTCAAATTTCAAAGTCGTGCAGAAATTATTGTTCATCAGAGGTATTCAGAAATACTGCTCATCAGAGACATGCAGAAATATTGTTCATTAAAGGCATGTAGAAATATTGTTCATCAGACGCATGCAGAAATATGGTCCATCAAAGGCAAAAAAAAATACTGTCCATCAGAGGCATGTAGAAATACTGTTCATCACAAGCATGCAGAAGTTACTAGAAGCATGCTGATTTACCAGAAGTACACTGAGCTACTAAAAACATGTTGAACTACCAGAAGCATGTTACCAGAGGTAGATGCACGTACTTTTCTAGAACCTGCATTTGTCTGATTCTGAGGATTTTGTTGACTGATTTGACTTAGTTTCCTCTTTACTTCCTCTGGTCACTTCCTCTGGTTCGTTTCCGCTGGTTGCTTCCTTTGATATTGTTCTCTAATATTTTTCTTCTTATTTCTTGCTTCTGGTTTCTTCTTATAATTTCCTATTCTGATTCCTACACACTTAACGAAACCATTAGTGCAAACAAATTGTTCTCATAAAATACATTTGTTAGCATCAAAGTCACAAGAGGAAAACTAACTTGGTCCAACAGTTGTGAATTTACTTTGTTTGTCTGTGTGTTTATGTGCGTGATTTCTTGCTTTAATTTCTATGTTTTTTAATTTCACCCTTTTTGATAATGACAAATGGGGAGAAAAATAGAAAATATAGTAATACAATTAATTGTGTGCTTGCGTCAGATTGCATTGTTGTGTGTTTTCTTTGCTTTCGAGTGTTGCATCATCACCACATGCATCATACACATTGCATCTGCATCTGTGTGTCATTATGATTGCATCATATGCGAGTATAATTTGTATATGTCATTATTATGATAGTAACTTGCAATTCACGCTTGTTTTGAAAGGCTTAACATCCTATAAAAACATGGTTTGTTCCATTAGGCTTAACATCCTAAAGAGAACAATAACCCAAAGGCTTTACATCCTAAGGAATTGGGAATTGTTAATCAATAGACTTTATAAGAATCCGAAGGCTTAACATCCTTGAAATCTGTGAATTCAATTGAAATGAATTGTCAAAATTATGATAAAGTTGTGTTTGTCTTATCTGTTTGCTTATATTTATGTTTTTTCTTTCCTTTCTTTTGATATTTGTTTTTAATTTTACTCTTATGTGTATCGAAAATGTAAATTATCTTAATATGTTTGAAATTCTTAGAAACCATGTTTTCATATTCAGGGGGAGTCCCAAAATATTGATTTAAAATATTTTTTTAAAGAAGTTCAAAAGATTATTAAGTTAAACAATTTTGTGAAGGAAAATTATTCATTAACTGTATTGTTGTTTGTTATCATCAAAAAAGGGATATTGTTAGTGAAAAAGTGGTTTTTAGCTACAATTCTCTTATTTATGTGTTGATGATAAAAAAGCAAACAAATAAGAACAATTATCCCTGACTATATTTGCTAAGTGTGCATATTAAGTTAGAATACAAAGATTTATATTAATGACTATATATTTTAAGGTAGCATAAATTATCAGTAAGTTAAAGATAATAATCTAAGTGTTTTTAACACAAAGAATATTACAATCTAATAAACAAGTAATTATGTTTACTAATAGATTAAGGCATGATATAGCAATAAGAAGCATTACAACAAGAATATGATAATCTAAAGTATGAGTAAATGCATTAAAGAAAAACAAAATATAAGTCAAGAGTTGATCCTCCGATCACAATAAAAAAAAGAACGCTACAATGATCATCTGCATCCGACAAATGTTAACTAAGAGTCAAGACCTTTCTTGATCCTTTGACTCAAGACCAAAAAAGAAAGTTTTGAGTGAAGCCTTTGTTAAAGTCAATGCTCTAGTAGAGGTCAAATCCTCTGATGAATTTCATAATACAAGTTTGCTATGATAATTCTGTATCTGATAATTCTGGCAAACCAATTGATCGTGTGGTCAATGCATCAATTCAACACTCTAACAAAGTCATCGCTCTGATAAAAAGTCAACTTCCTTAAGTCAAACATTTGTTCCCACAACTTTTTAGAAGTCAAGAAGGACACATAATCCTCTGATAGTGTCATCTTTGGTTTTCCTGCCGCTTTTAAATCATTAAGATATGCTGAATGAATTATGAAGACAAATATGGACACGTTTCCAATGTTGATTCAAGATCTCAAAAGCCAACATTTCCATTAGATATATTTTTTAGTATTTAAGTAGAAACATTTTTAAAGTAGTGAGAAATTGAGAATAAGGAAAAAGGAAATGTTCTAAGAAGATTTTTAAAAAAAGCCTAAAACACATCAAAAGAAAATAATGAATGAAAAATTCACTCACTAGAGAGTTATTAGAATTGATGTCAATCAATCAAGTGGTTTTATACACTTGAATTGACATAGAATTTTAAATTTAATGTTCTCTCAATGAGAGTTAGAATTCTAGAATAAGACTTTGTGTCTCATCTCTATCTCTAGTATGTTAATTAATCTAAGTTCTTTATGATTCAACGTTATATTAGTTAATCTGATTTATAATCATAAGTTGAATGTTTTGATAAAGAACATATCTTTTTTAAGAAACACAAGTAGTTGTCAAAAATGATAAACACAATTTAAACCCCCCCCCCCCCTTTTGTGTTGTGTTTTCTGACACCTTCAAATGAGATACAATTCATAGATAAGTCCCTTCGGTGAATTGATGATTGAACTCTAGGTGACCCAACAATTCACATCCGTAAACCAAAGGGCATGTCGAAGAAACTAAAAAAGCCATCCTTTGAGGAATGAGAAGGAGTTTAGATGAAGTGTACAAAAATTGGGCTAGAGAGATTCCACATGTGTTGTGGTCATATAGAACAACCTCTTATTCAACTACTAGGAAACACTCTATTCGTCTTACATATGGATTCAAGGCTATCATTCTAGTGTAGAAAGGATATATGAATTGGAGAACTTCTCCTCCTTTGCAAGGTCACGAAGATAAAGCAACTCTTAAGGAAAGAGCTTGACATCTTAGAAGGAGAAATAGGACCACCCTACGTGAAGTTGTCATCAAACAAAGAATGGCAGTGAAATTCAACAAGAAAGTAAAATTAAGGGAATTTGAAGTCGGGTAGAAAAATGTCAATCAAGGAAAACTTGTTGGAAGATCCATATTGGATCATAACAAAAATTGGCAAGGGAGCTTACACTTTGGAAACCCTATTCGGAGACATCACCCCGCGAAACTGGAATGCAATAATAGAAGGAACTTGGAAGAAGGAATGCTTATCATTAATCAAAAACAAAAGCCAAAATAAACGAATAAATGTTTATCATTAATAGTACAAAACAAACCAAAGATAGATTAATCTTGGAAGAAGGAACTTTATTATCCAAATACCAAACAAGTCGAGGGTATATAAATCTTGGCGACAAAATTACATGCAATTACAAGGACTACAAAATGGTGTCCTTGACAATATTCAAATAATCCATCCCTTCTAGATTCAAAGTCCATCCAGGGTTGAATAGCTAGACTTGTGCTAAAGCATTCTCAATAGAGTCCTCATCCAAGACAGACATGTTCTTCACAAGACCTGCATTCTCGGCCTCCAACATCCATGATATGTCATCAGTAGCCTTGAGTTTTTCTTTGCACTCCATTAAACTTGGTCAAACATTGTCTAGCTCAAGCCAACGTTCCTCAGCCGTCGAAGTGATAGTTTGTTTTGTCTTTCCGAAGGCCTCATTTTCTTTCTCAAATTCCGTAGACTTAGAAACAAAATCCTCATTTTCTTCAACCTTGAATGCCCTAGCATTCATTTTTTAAAAAAATTCTAAAATTTGCCCTTTAAATATGTGATGGTGTTTCCGTCATTTATCCTTTGAGTCTCAAGGACGTTATTGGATGATTGTAGTTTTTTTACCTTTGTAGAAAAAAAATTGATGTTCAATCGTGAGCAAAGAGGCACAAAAGGTACAAACCTTGCAAAGATGAGAAGGACTCTCGGCTAAAATCATTTATTGACCCAACGATATGAGGTTGGTCGAAGAAATCGAATCCATGATGGGGATCATTGCATGAAGACAATTAGGATTGGTAGTGTGAGGAAATAGTAGATGGGAAACCACTTGACTGAAAACCGCAAACTACATAAGTTTTTCGTTCCCTTATGGACATAATCTTATGGGTAACTAAATTGATAGACAACAACGACTGTTTGAAGTTATTCTTTCTTTTTTTTGGGGATTATTCTTCTTAAAATTCACAATTTTAACATGACCCGACAATTATTTTTTCGGATAACTACCCTCTACATCGACAATAACTTGTTTTCAATGGTTTTAATTCAAAGGAATACCACTTCGGATGGTGACCCACAGAGAAGTTTGGTCTGATTAACCTAAGAATCTTTGGGGTTAGCTGAAGAAAGGTTCCCAACATCCTTTTGCTTGTAATTCTAGATGAAGTAGATAGATTCCATGTTTCCAGCAGAGAAAAAACAAAACATTTAGAAAAAGTGGCATAACATTACATAATAATAAAGTCTGACTACAGCAACGCTCATAGAGAAGATAACTTGCCTTGCTTTGAGTTTAAACACCAATGGTTCTTTTGTATAAACATAGCGGGTCTTATATGGGATATCCCCTTTTTGTCGAGGACAAGACTCCCCTCTTTATCGACAACTAATTCAATTTCAGCTTTAGCTTATAAGCATCAGCTTCACTAAGATTTTTCACCCTAAAGGTTAGTTCTGCCCTCTTTGTTAACAAATGACAATTTATCCACCATTACAGTAAACAACTATCATACCCGAATAGCATTTTGCCTTGGTCATGCATTGATGGAGTATCATCATCACTAAACAAAACTAATCTCACAAAAAGTGTCGTGGGCCTCACTAGACATCGACACCACACATTAATATTTGAAGGTAAAAAATACAAGAAAGGGAGATGTGATGAATTTTGTTTGTTTCCCTTTCTAACATGGCTCAAGAAGAACATTTGATTCATATATCAGATTTGGCAATCCTCTGATTCAACTTTGAGATCATTTTCAAGTTAGCATTCCCCAATCTTTTGTGCCAGATCATTTGTTTTTCATTCACTGACATGTAACACATTACTTCTTGTTTTTCTAAATCAAACAAATTTATTTTATATATGCTGTTTTTCCTCTGACCAGTAAAGAGTATGATTCCATCTTTTAGACTAATGGCCTTACACGACTTCTGATTGAAGATTACATTATAACCATTATCACTTAATTGACTTATTCTCAGTAGGTTATGGATTAGTCTTTTCACAAGTAAACCATTTTTTATAAAAGGTACAAAAACATTTCCTATTGTGCCTATACCTATGATCTTATCTTTCCGATTTCCACAAAATCTAACAAATCCTCCACCCTTAAGAGTCAGGTCTTGGAACATAAAGCTTTTCTCCTATCATGTGTCATGAGCATCCATTGTCCAGGTACCTGACTGGTGTTTCAATCTTGTTGCTAAAGATATTTGGAATATAGATTATTTTGTTCTTGGGGTACCCACATTTGGTTGGGTCTTGGTTTCTTAGTTTACGAAAGGTTTCTTGTCTTTAACTGTTTTCAACATAAGACAAGTTCTTTTATCGCAACATTTCTTAAAACATTAAGAAAACTTAATTTCAGATTAGTTGATTTTTGGTTCTTCGTCTGGTTCACAAAAATCGATACCTCTGTTATTGTTTCTGATAACACCATATATCATATATGTGTGTTTGCTTCTATCTATGCCATTTGTAAAAAAATCTTGAAAATCTCTTTCATACTTAACAGAGTTACAATCAATTTTCTCGAAGGGTGTTGAAATATTATCCTTAAGAATATGATTTTTCGTTTTTATGGTTTCAAAATTGTTGTCAAGGGTTTTGTACTCATATGTTAAGATGGAATAAATCTTTCTTAGATTTTTGAATTTAGGGGAAATTTTGTGGTTATTATTTAGAAATTCATTTAACATGGTGATAAGTTCATCCCGAGTAAGATCAAAATATACTATCATTTCTTCATCCACTGATTCATCATTAGAGTCAGAGTGAAAACTAGCCATCAGAGCCATATTTGCTTGCTCTTCAGCTTCATTAGATGACTCGTCAGAGTCATCCCAAATAGCCATCATAGTCTTCTTCTTTCCTCAGAAGTATTTCTTCTTAGAACTTCCCTTTTAAAGCTAACAACATTATGATTTGAAGTATTCTAGATCTTTGTGTGACACCTTAAACCCTAAAATAATATATATAATAATTTTTTTACTATATTTTTGTAAAAAAAGTCGCAGTGGATAATGAAAACTTTTTTTGCAATGGAAAAAGAAATTTTTCCAAGTGATATAGGATATCACATTTTTCAAAGTACAATTGGACACTTAAACTTTCTTCCTCAAATTAAATAGTGCAATCTTAATAAAGTTGATTTAACTATAATTTCTTAATTTAATTCCAAAAGCCTACGAGTAATAACAAAGTTTTCTAACAAAAAAAGTAGTTTCTAATTAAATAAGTAAAAAATATACTTATAAATCCCATTTCAAGTATCTATTATATATATTAAAATAGACTCCCACCTAAACATCATCTAATATTGTGACATTTCATTCGAATATTGCCACTTGAACAAAAAATCCTATGTGGCACATCTAAAAGGTTTTTCCTTCAATTCTCCTTATTGTTCAACTTCCAATTTGCTTTAACACACATTTTATTATTATTATTATTATTATTATTATTGTTATTATTATTATTATTATTATTATTATTATTATTATTATTAAGCAACTAATATTATGTATAACTATTAATGTGTCATGAGTTACAAATTAAAGTACAATCAATATACAATTTTTTTTTACATATACTATTCTACTTCTTCAAACAATCTCTACGATCCCTTGCAACCCAATTATTTTCAAAGAAGTAGATATAGTTGGAAAATTCTTTTATTTTTTATTTTTTAAATAGACTCCCACATAAACATCATCTAATATTGTGCTATTTCATTCAAATATTGTCACCTCAACAAAAAATCTCATGTGACACATCTAAAAGATTTTTCCTCTTCAATTCTCCTTATTATTCAACTTCCAATTTGCTTTAACACACATTTTACTATTATTATTATTATTATTATTATTATTATTATTATTATTATTATTATTATTATTATTATTATTATTTAGCATCTAATATTATGTATAACTATTAATGTGTCATGAGTTACAAATATACTATTCTACTTCTTCAAACAATCTCTACGATTACTGCCTTGCAACCCAATTATTTTCAAAGAAGTTGATATAGTTGGAAAATTCTTTCCTTTTCTTTTTTGCACAAATAGCTTTTGAGTTAGTAGTATTTTGTAACATATTATACCTATTTGCTTAGTTTTCTCAAAACCTTGATTGTTGTCAGTTGGAGTATTGTTTATGCAGACATATTTGATCTTATCTACGACATGAAAATGTATTGGCTCCTCAAAAGACAAAGAAGATTGTCCATATTCAGCTTTATATGAGTGTTATTATTGTGTCTTCGGGAGAAAACTATTTACCATTTATAGATAAAAGAATAATATTTAATATTTAAATTAAAAAATTATTTGTTGTTTTTTCACGGAGATGTTTTTTGTTGTCAAATTCTTAAACAATACTATCAATTTAAAGTTTCTTATCTGTTTTACTTCTACTCAACCGTACATACGAGTTGTTTGTGAAAATTCTCAAGTCGTGTTGTATAGAAGTCTCATACTCAAAATATTAGAATTTAGATTTATCATTTCTTTGACAGGATTAGAATGAAATGAATACCAAATGACAAAATCATTTTTAAATTTTTCTAACAATATTTTGACTATAAATTTAGATTTGACAACACAAAAAAAGAGCATGACTAATCTGATTTTGCGGTAGATAATTACATATATTAATATTTATTAAAATGGTTTTAAGATTTTTAACACTAAATATAATTTATGAATTTTGTTTGTAAGATGATCTTCACTATGGATTTTTAATACTAAATATATTAATTAGTTGCAATTACGTTCTGCAAAATATTTTACATATTCTCAAATGTGTGTTTGTCAACTCATATATATTAATTACTCAAATAAACT
Organism: Cicer yamashitae; assembly: GCA_037974755.1. Lineage (NCBI taxonomy): Eukaryota > Viridiplantae > Streptophyta > Magnoliopsida > Fabales > Fabaceae > Cicer > Cicer yamashitae. The sequence continues at coordinate 40,562,647 of JBBPBQ010020323.1, read as the reverse complement.
TACTTGAAAAAATACTCTACAAAATGAATAAATTATATTATTTTTGAAAATTTAAAATCTTATTCACAATACTACTAATATGTTAAAGTCTATATATCCCGTGCAACGCGCGGGTTATATTCTAGTTACATATTAGAGCGGGGATTCTTACAAACTTTAACTTCACTACTCATTAAACTGTAATAACTACGATTTCAAATAAGCTAGGCCATCGAGTCAAATACAAACAATGAAGGGGGTAAGTTTTGAAATCATATTGATAGTATAATATAAGTAAGAAGAACACACAAGTAATCATAATAAAACTATATCATAACAGATCATGGTATATCAAAAAATTCAAGGAAATAATATCATTTTGTAACATCAAAGTCACTCAAGAAAATCAATATCTCATTCTAACATCAAGTCATCTAAGAGAAATTATTATCACCTTCAACAGAACAATCACAAGAAAATGCATGAACTTAGACTCTATACTTCTTCACCATTTGGTACCATTCTAACTTTGAAGTACTTGGTTCAGAGACTTGTTACTATGCCACCACACATGTGGACGAACAATTCAAATTTACTCTTTCCTCATGGATCCCTAAGCTTAACTCGAGACACATATACGCGATAGTCGAGGTAAACGTGTGTTATATGGTAGCTCTCGACATTTGGAGGGCTACCTCCAAGTCATGTGGGAATTCTCCACCAGAATACCCCTACGATGATCTAATAGTATTCCTTTAAGGCTCAACAACAGACCTCCAAGATCAAGCTCATTCAATTGTACTTCCCCAACATCATTAGGCTTGTCGGGTCCTACCTATATAATGATAAGATAGTCTCCACATTATCAAGAGCACCGTTTTAATACGGGTTGATACCTCTACTATTTAATCAACTATAGAGTGACACCGATATTCTCATCACAAATTAAATCAATCAATCAACACCTTATAAATGTTTCTATTCCACATTTTAATCTCACAATTCCAATATTGGAACATTAATTTATTGCGCAAAGGGCTACAACCGTACGTAGCAAGCCCAATATGGAACGTTGGAAAATACGATTTTCTCATTCATTTCACTTTATAATATACTCATGAAATTAGACACACTCTCACCCCTTACCTTATTTCGACTCTTTCAAACTCTAATCCAAGTACAAAAGCAAAAACTCTTTGTTCCTTTGACTCCTCGTCCTCCAATGGATTTAACTCGACAATTTATGGGTAAACGTCAAAAATAAAATATGAGAATACACTCTAAAAGGGTCAATTTCGAAATTGAGTCTATAGGAAACTTAATTTCACCCGGAAAATAATTAGTGGATAATATAGACACTGTTCACACGATCATTTTGGCATATGTTTAACTCAAATTGGATTTTTGGTGAAGGAGAACGGAGCAAAATAGTTGTTTTCATAAATGGATTTACAGAGTAATTTGGATGAGTAAAAGTCTAAAAATATGTGTTAAAATAACAAATTCATGAGAAAACTGACATACTAAATTTTGGATAAATACATCCCTGAAATTGTAAAATAGTAATAAAAAGAGTCCATGTTTAAACTTTTATCCTTAAGGATTATGATGTGACATGTTAATTGAATATTTGACCCCTCTACATTGATGTCATATCAATGTCATCACAACATGGACAAATTTTCTTAAAAAAATTAAATCTTTGATGGACTAATTTGTCCATAATTATCTATGAGATGCACATTTATAATTCCTCACAAATTTATCTATGAGATGACAAAATTTGATCGACAAATTTGTTCCCAAAAAGATGACATTGACGTGAGATCAATGTGGATAAGCCACATATTCAATTACACTACCACATCAAAATATCTAACGGCAAAAATTTTCAAAGGGACAATTTTACGGTTTCAAGTATGTATTTTCCTATTCACAAAATTCGAGAAAAAATTTGATCGACGCCTAAAATTTTAAGGATCCATTTTTGTATTCACTTTTTTTTGTTATAACTAGGGATTCAAAATCCATTTTTCACTCTCACACATGGGCTAAGAAGCCTATTATTCCAATCACACACACTTATTTTATTTTACTTATTGAAAACTAAAATATTAATTTTAAAATACTCCTACAAATATACTTTCATTATTAGAAAATAATTTAAACAATGTAAAAAATCAATATTGACATTTTATATTAACCATTAAATCAAATAAGTATGTGTAAAATAGGCACACTACACAAACACACATAAAGAAAATTAATCACAATATTACTAATATTTCAAAATCAATATTTTACAAAGTAGATTAATAAAAGCAATAACCTTTTAAAAATATATCAATAATTACAAAAACTCTAATTTTCAAAATTATTACTACACTTACTAATATATGCATTTTCAAAAGTATTTTAACACCAAGAACAATTTTTTTAACACTTCAATAATAATAAAAATAGATATCCTAAAATATTATAAATATATTCAATATAAATATTTATAAAATAATTAATTAAAATAAGATATCGTTAAAAATAACTAAATATAACTATGTGGTCATTTAACTAGTCAAATACATAAGAAAATATCATATTAATTACCAACGTGTATATACACGTAAAATATCTAAAATCTTATATACTTTCAATTACGTATGTTAAAATACTATTATTTTTTGAAAAGTAAATAAAAATTAATCATACTTTTAGACTAGCAGATTTTCCTTTGCTTCCTGAACTTGCATGCTTTGTTCGTAGTTAAGACATAAAGCATCAAAATTTCCCTTAGGTGTTTCTTTGTTGCTGCATTTGTCAAATTCTTTGAAGGTGGTTGCATTCATCATAAAGGTGGTGGATTTATGGTGCATTTTGTATTGTTCTTCTGATCAACATTGAGTTCTTTTCCGGGTATTTCAACTCCATCTTCATTTTTTGGAGCTTCATATCCAACTTCAACTATGTCCCAAAGTCCAGGATCATGTGAGATGTGAAAACTTATCAACCTGTCCTCTTAGTTTTCAAATACCACTCCATCAAATAGAGGAGACCTATTAACATTGCCTCCAGTAGCTTCATCACCAGAGTTAGTCATGAAAACAAAATATAAAAGAATCTTTTCTTAAACACAATTAAGTGCTTGACCAAGAGACAAGCGTTGATGTCAATTAAAGGTAAAAAACCACAAGAAAAAGGGGGGAAGGTTTGAATTGTGTTTTTATTTAAAAACTTTGTAATAAAAACAAGTACTAGATAGAAACTTAAAACAACTTTAACCAAAGTAAAGAGATAAGGAAAAAAGATCATTGTAGAACGAGAAACACAAGAAAGGGGGGGGGGGGGTTGAATTGTGTTTGACTTTCAATTCATTTTGACAAGGTTAAAATAAAAGGTGATGAAAACAGAGCAGATAAAACAGAAACATAGAACAACACAACCAATTTATCCTAGTTCACCACCAACACGGTAGCTACGTCCAGTCCCTTCAAACTGAAGGATTTAATCCATTAATTCATTAACACAGTTATACTTCCACTGAACACCTACTAGTCAATGTGATTGTGTTCAAGTCTTCTCAACCTTCTAGCTTAGTACAATCAAGTTGTTGAGGGGTGCAGCCACTATTGAGCTAGGTTACAAATAAAATAGGTTTAAGGGTTTTCTAAATATCTCTCACAAGAGGATGTTTATAATGTTGTATTCTTAGAAAATATTTCTCAACACTTAGACAAAAATTGGAGAGCAAGAGTGCAAAGATGGTTGTATTATGCTTATCATAGTACGTTGTTGTGTATTCTTCAATGAGGGTTGCATGTACTTTTGTAGAGAACTTCAGGGTTCCTGATTGCAAGAATTTAACATGTATCATGAAGTTTTGTATCAGATATTCAGAGATTGATTCACCATTAAATCTTGTCCAAATTTTTTTGTGTAATTGATTATGCATATCTTGATATGGAGAAAGAAGGAGTAGAGGAATCATGATCATAGTATGTCACATAGACCTTCAGACAGGTAACAACTTTAGGGTGTTAAGTAGACGATACACAAATTCGTCTTCTTTAGAGCATTGATTTTTTTAGAGCGTTGACTTTCAGAGTTACTTTTCATCAGAGCATTGACTTTTAATTTGAATCAGACGATCAAATTCAAGACACGATGTATCAGAGGTAGAGTAATCCGATGCTTGATACACTTATTAGAGCCAAAATTAATCAGAGTATTTCTTGCATTAATTAAATCACCAGAGACGCGTTCATCAGAGTCAATTACAACTTCAACAATTTTTTCAGAATTACTGTGAACATGTTTAATAGATTCTATTTTATTTGTTCATAAGAGGATCTAGGTTGTACCAAAAGATTGACTCTATCAAAGGCTTTACTTAGAGCTTTCTTCTTTTGATCATTGAGTTAGAGACTCAAGAAAGTTTTTAGTTAGAGGCAAATAGTCATTGTAGCGCTATTTTCTTTTATCTTCAAAGGAACAATCATTGACTTGTATTTTTTTTTTTTTGTCTTTACCACTTTGACCCGAATTGCAGATCATTAGATGCATATTGCAATACTTCTTATCACTATATTATGATTTTCTCTATAAGTAAACATAATTACTTGTTTATTAGGTGATAGTATTTTGTGTTAAAAACACTCAGATTATTGTCTCTAACTTACTCATGATTTATGATACCTTAAAATATATAGTCATTAATATAAAACTTTGTCTTTGAACTAATCTACACACTTTGCAAATAAAGTTAGAGAAGAATTGTTCTTTATTTTTTTGTTTTTGTTATCATCAAAACATCAACTAGAGGATTATAGCTAAAACCACTTTTGCACTAACAATCACAAAACCAATTTTTCCTTTTTCACCAACAACACGGTACCTATATTCAGTCCCTTCACTCTAAAAGATTTAATCCACTAAATCAAACTGATTTCCAAAAGCACAAGATCATTTACTAGTCTCATATCTATGTTCTAATCTTCTCAAACTTCTAGCTTTGTATAGTCAGGCTTTTTGAGCTTGCAGCCACTATTGAGTTAGGTTATAAATATAAAGGGTTGAAGTGTTTTTGGGTAACTCTTTTGTGGAAATATGGGCTTTGCCCTCAAATGAGGATCAGGATCATCCTAAGGCGTAGCTTAGCGATGAGTTGGATTTGTGATCGAAAGCAGTGGGGCTTGATGCCGCTCGTGGATTCTCAGTACCCAGTCATCCTCAATTAGATTCATGATCAGCTTAGGGTTCTATTTAAGAATTTTATTTATATCCCCTTTCTTATTCCAAGGTTGTTGTCACAAAGGGGACTTATGTATTTGAAACAAATTATGTTAGCCGGTGTATTTTATATTTGGATATTTTGAACTATCGTCTCAAAAACCTTTTTAATTTGTTATAATTATGATGTAAATAATTATGACTTTTGTCATTTGTGTTACGACTTAAATATTTTATCCAAAAGAATTTCCTTATTTATGGATTTGATTTTAGTTTTTTTTTTAAAAAAATACACCCGCGCTGTTAAAAATCGGGGTGTTACATTGTGGAATCAGACCTTTGGTTTAAATTTCTTTGGGGCTCTAATTTGGGTGTCCTAAGCTAATCAAGAGTCGAGGTTAGGGTATCAAGTAACTGGAGTCCACGTGTACTTTGTGTTTTGTTGTCTTGGGTCAAGCATGATATGCTTAAGTAGTTTATTGTTTCTTATACGAAACAGCGTGCCTTGTGGAACTTTAGTTGGAAGAGTAGTTAAACCATAGAACATTAGTCGACTTTGGTCGACGAGTGTCTCTGAAGTCCTTAAACGTATCGGTCTAGGAAAGACAGGGTTGAAGCGAATCATGACGGCATAGGAATTATGAAGTGGTTCCAAGGATACAGAGGCTATGTTATTGGCGATAACTCGAAGATGTTATTGGTGTGAGACTGTTAGGGGATTTCGAGTAAGGATCTAAGTGGAGAGTTGATTTTTAAGAAAAGTATTAGATGTTTTCCTGGTAGATTTCAGGACGGGGCCGGATGAAGTTTAATTACTGTCAAAGAGATGTGAACACCATGGAATTATTGAGAAGACGAGGCTTCCATTTGGAATAGCATTTGGTGCTTAGGTGTCAACTAAGGAGGCTTGTATTGAAGTTAAGGTGCGCTACACATTAGAGGTGAATACTACCTTGGTTAGATAAAGGGCGCTTGAGGAATGGTCGATACCTTGAGGGGAAAGGTCGAGCATTCGAATTAAACTAGATTCGTGACTTAGATTTTTAAGTATGAATCTCATGACGATTATAGGAGTGAGACTGTTTATTTTGTTGGTAAGTGACAAATCTCTATGGGATTTAGGATATAATAAGTATGGGTAGTGATTTTAGATGAAACTATAGACGCGTAAGTGTGAATTTTGAGTGGTGATTGGGTAAACATAAAGCGTTAAGCCTTGATGTGTTGAACCACATGTTACTATTAAGTGGAATTGGGAGTTCAGAGTACAAGAATAATTAGAGAGTGTTGAAATGTAAGCTTGGAGTGTCTATTAAAGAATGGTAAACACTAGGAGAGTGTGAATATTTTGATAAGTTAGAGGGATTAATCAAGATTTGATTTGGGACCCTAAGATGGTTGATCTTTAAGTCGAAGATTTAAAATCTACAAGGTTGGATGGAGGACCAAGTGACACCTTAAACTTGCATGATCGAGGGAGTTAAGGTAGGCAAGTGATAAATAATTCATGTTATGGATGGGAGTGTTTGAAGATTTACTAATAATGTTGTGTTATGATTAGAAGAGTTTTCATTAGTGAGATTACTAAGACGGTTAGAGTCAATGATGAGTAAGACCTTGTATTGTATCTTAAGGTGAAATGGATAGATTTAGACGGTGTAATGAGTATTCGAAGATTTCAAGGATCAGATGTTATAATTCTATTGAAGGATATAGCGTGAATAGGGAGAGATGTAACAAATGATTTATGGTCTAGTTGCTGTTCTTGGGAAGCCAAGCATTAAGATTTGAAATGAGTGTTACTAGATGGACGAGGAAGATATGTGGGTCTTGGAGATATTTTACTACTAAGTTATAAGCATGAGGTTTAAAGATAATTATTTTTTGGGAGATGCTTATTGGGAATATTTGAGAATTAGTTCTTTAGGACGTTCGATGGTTGGGACTCTTTCAGTTTGTACCTTGGTGAAGGTTTAGAATGAGTAGGAAAAATCCAGCAATTGAACCAAAATTTTGGAAAACGTGCCATGAAAATTGTTGGAGCAGCACATAGGTATGTACCTTTTGACAATTAAGGATTCATGAAATGAATTATCTCACCCGTAAATCAAACATTGTTATTAGAAGAGTATGCCAATGAATTCAAAGGCACTACTTGAAGGCATGTCATAGGGGTATGTTATTGTGTTCGTCAAATCAAAAGAGTTAAATGTTTGTTTGGTAGGGAAGAATTGAGTATGGAATGAAAAAGTTGGTGGGAACTAGTAAGGCTTGATTTATTGAAATCACTATAATGAAGAAAGAAGAAGTATGATGGAAGATGAGCTAAGAAAATAAAGGACTCTAGATGTTGACCACATGGACGGTTGAATGACGGTAGAGGTGAAAAGTGTTTTGAGGTATATTTTAGATGTAGAATATTTCATAGAAAGTGTGAAAATTTGGAGGAATTAAGTTTTGTTGAATTGTTGAAGGAATTCTTAATGACCAGGATGACAAGCTTATCTGAAGAAAGAAAAGTTTAATAGTAAGAAGAAAGACAAAAAGAAAATCAAGTTAAATTGGATGATATTTTGGGATATGACGCATAATGGCGTGTACCAATTGTGGCTGTCAAAGGAGAGAGCAACTTTTGGAAAAAGACATACAAGAGTAAGCTAAGTAATGATTTCGAAATAATTAAGATGTATCAAGGTTCGAGGTAGAAATTTAAGGTTTGTATAAATGGAAAAGTGATGGAGTGGATACAATGTGTTTGACCTGTCATAATGAAAACATAATCAACAAGCTGCAAAGAAAGGACGCGGTGAAATTGAGAAGTATCAGAATGAATATTAGCAGCAGATGGAGGAAAATTAATTTCAGGTTGTCCAGAATTGTGAAGTATGTAGGAAATTGACTAGTGAAACGTGAATTTGAGGTGTTAGGGATGAGACAAATGTAGGTCTTAATTAGTGAATGAAATTCAAGTTGGATTTTTTTTTTGTTGAAGACGTGACTCTTGAAATGAAGCACTAGACCTGAAGGAAGTTTGTGTGTTGTAGGTGGTAAAGTCCTGGCATGTTGTCGAAAAATATTTGAGGAAACTTTGATCACTAATCTGATGTTGGGAGGTGATTATTCAAGTTATGATCAGACCAACATCCTGATAAGAACACTGTGGTTTGGTGTAGTGGTGCGACTAAAGAAAATCGAGGATTGGTGGGCAATGGAGAAATTAGGGAGTTTTCGACGGTAATGATTGTTTTATGCTCAGGGTGTTGGTATCATACTTAGAGTTTCAGTTTGGAACCTAATGGATGTTTCATACCAAGTGGACGTATATGAGGCTATGTGGCATAGTTCTGGGCGATTGTACTTCATCGATAGGAAAATAAGGGGAAACTCAGTGGACCTTGAGAAGATTGTTAGAACGCTTGTGCCTCGTGATAGCTTTAAGTCCAAGGCGAAGGGAGCATTATTACAGTTAGATTAAGATGCTCTAAGTCATCATCATGGTCGTTGGCTACTTATTGACAAATTGAGGAACTGATCATCCCCAATCTCTTGTTGATAGCAGACAAAATCATGTTGAGTGGAACGGGCGAGTCTTAAGTACCCTATGAGAAGGGATAGACGGCACTTTCTTCGCGTAGGCATGACGAAACGAGTTCTAGCATGTATGTTGAGTTGGAGTGCAAACCTATTGTGGGTATTACTCTTACTTTAAGTTTCGAGGACGAAATTTCTTTTTGGAGGGTAGTAATGTAAGACCCTTAATTTTAAACTCTAATTTATGCAATTTTAGTATATTTGGTGCTGAATTGCTGAGGCATTTAGCCCAATTTTAATTCATTGTGTGAATTAAATACCAAAAACATATTTTATTAGAGTTTGTTATATGTTCATTATATATATATATATTTTTTGTTGTTGTTAGATCCAGTTAAAATTATTCGTCGAAGAATAATTTATTTACGTTACTGAGAATTTATTATTGGACTGTTTTGTTAAAAATATCTCTGGTTGCTGAAAATTTTACCTGTCAATTGAGTTGCAACAAGAATAGATATTTTTATCAAAATAGTTGAGGTGTGTGTGGGAGTTTTAGATATTTGTTGGTTTGGTTTATATATATATATATATATATTGTTTTGGAAAATTAAGTTAATAGATATATATGTATAAGTAAGAGGAGTTAGAAACAGAGCAAGAAGAAAGCGTTTTCCTCCCTGCTCGCGTACGCCATCCTCTTCTTGTTTCTCTTTTTCGAAACCAAGTGTTAGTGGTTTTCAAAACCACAAAATACAAAACCTCACTTCTCACCTAGATCTAAGCTTCCTCCCGCGAAGTGACTGAAGGGAAAGTTGCTCCTTGCCACGCTACGGCGCTAGTGAACTAACTTTGGAAGCAACGACGTGAACGAAGTTTTACCAAAATTAATCGCGGTGCCGTAATCGGTTGTTCGAGCTACCTTTGAGGTAAGGGCTCCTTCCAAACTTTTAGGTTGCATTTAGGACCTTATATGTGAAGTTGTGGAAAAGAAATTTGGTGGTTTATGTTTAACAATTTGGAGTTTTGATTTGGTGTGTTATGGTTGAAAGTTTTGGAAAATAAATTTGATGTGTTTGAGGTGTAGTTTTGTGGAAAATGAATTTAATGTGTTTATGGGTGAAATTGTGGAAGTTTATTTTGATGTGTTTGAGGTGTGGGTTGTGGTGATTCATGTTTGGTGTGTTTGATGTGTTCATAAATAATATTATCAATTTTGAGATGTGCTTTATTGTGTGGATTTTGTGGAAAAATGAATTGATATGACTTGGTGTGAATTGTGGAATTATGAGTTAGATATGTTTGAGTATGCTCTGTGTTGAATTTGAAAAATCATTAGTGTTAAATGAGCATTAAAAATGGGGAATCTTTTAATAGCTGAATTTACTTAATGGTTGTGGTGAAAAGTGTCAGAGTATGCTCATGCATTTCATAGTACATTGTGACCGCGATGGTGCCATGGACATAGTGGTGACCGTGATGGGCCACAGGATGATGCCATGTGAATTGTTGGTTCATCTTATCCTTATGGGGATTATCGCGTCGTACTAATCTATGAGAGATTGCACTCTAGTTGTCAATTTCATCTTCTTTCCAAGTATTCCAATTTTTGGATATTTTATCTGTTTTAAGAAAAGGTTTCTCGTATTAAAGTTTCCCTTATGCAAATCACTCTTCAATGACATTTTGAGTAGTAAAACAAAATCTATGTATTGAGACAAGTGAATAGTCAAAGAGAATAATATACATGAATAAGGATTTTTACTGTGTCCCTTGAAACAGAGTAATCATCTCAAATTCATATTTATATGAGAGATACTTTCTTAGATTAATTATCCAAGAAAATACCTCTTTGTGTGATCCGCTCTCTTTTAGATAGCAGATTACTACTTCTTGTGTATTTCCTCTTTTAAGATTTGTCTTTATCTGTTCTGAAAAATTCATTTAATCCATTATGTCAAATGGTTGTATCTTTTAAATCTCTTCAATGACAAAACAGACAAAACTCGCATGCTTCCGTAAAGCATAGTGAGTTAAAATGTGAGAAGAGTCTACTTACTAAGACTGATATTCATCCTCTGATAGGAAGAAGTATTAGTGGATACAACATAATTGTTAGTGCAAAATAATGGAAACATTATAGTGCACTTCAACTTAGAATCTAACCAGTCAAGGAGAAGCCATCTAAAACTTCTATGATATGAATGTATGTTCAAATGTGTAGGTAACCCTATAGAAGAAATGACGAGTAATGGAATCTCTCAATAATTTTTTTTGAGTATAAATAATCTCATTATCCGATCAAACTCATGGTCATGTCAAAACCGAGAACATGGTCTAAAGCCTTCCCTCTATATGTTAAAAGACAAGGTTTTCGCCTCTGGTGTATTGCGTGCTTGACTCATCATATGACACTCATATATGATAAATCAAAGCACTAGAACAAATGATTGCATTTGCTAATTCAAAAGGAAGATCAGAACCAAGACAACTCTACCTCTGGTTAGAAGATCATCGGATAGAAAAGTCCAACACAATCTGGTAAAACATAAGCTAGAACAATTGCTAAATTACCCTCAGTTGTCATCATCAGGTACCTTGTACTTTATTTCATTATTTTATGTGCACTTGTTTGTCCTACCATATATGTTTTAATTTTGTGTGCATGTGCTCGTCTTTCGCGTGTCTGTGTTGTCTCTTTGGTCTGAGTCTGTGTTGTCTTGTCCTTGTTCTTATCGCCTGTTTTTTTAATTGTGTTCCATGTTCACTTTCGTTAAAATCTATGTTTTTTAATTCCTCATCTATGCTTATTTAAACCTCTCTCATTTCCTGTATTTTTCAAAATCATCTCTTTCGATACAAGCCTTTCTCTCCCAAACATTCTTTCAAAACTTTTCTAACTTGAAACCCTCTAGGAAAAACCAGATCTATATCTTTTTCTTTATTAAGTCTTCATCTTCCTAAATAATTCTTTTCTTACACTGTACTCTCAAAAAATCTTTGGAATTCTCTTAAAACATAAACTGCTCAACGTGAATGGTGAAATGTTTAGAAACCCTGAATTGGTTACATTTGTGAACTAGTCAACAAGATGGATTATATAAGAAGGGTTACAAAATGCACTCAAAGGTTCACCTTGTGGAACCCTTAAGTATCAATGTCTCATTCTTTCACCAAGTACCTTGAATACCAGGAGGAAGTAAGAAAAAGAGCATTGAAGGATTTGTGCCCCATTTTGTTTGAATCCACTAGATTGGATGGAAACCTGAAAGTAATAACGAAGAAAGGTTGGAGAACCTAAAATTTTATCAAAGATCTATCTTTGGAAAATTATATCTCCAACTCTATATTTAGAGAAAGTCCCACCAAACAAGTCAAAATGATTAGAGAAACCAGAAGATCGCATTATCTCTTTTTTTTTTGGTTAAGTTTGACAAGTCAGATGGTAGGTTCCATAATATGAAAAATTTCGTCATCACTGAATAAGATTAAAGTTCAAATAAGGAAGACTCTTATTAAATATATTAAATAAAGGAACTTAGTTTATTTATGCATTAGGAATTGGTGATTCAAACTTGATATGTAATATAAATTAATGGATCTAGTCTAGACAACCTTAGAAAGACCTTAGGACTCTAATTTTCTTTAGCCCTTTTGTAACAAGTATTGTAGTTGTAATGTAATTTGTTTGTGTTACAAGTGTAATATGAGTTATGAATTGAATAAACTTTATCTTTTTTTACCTTCTGGTTTTATCCTCTGTTTTGTTCCTTCTCATGCCTTTCTTGTGTATTGTATTCCTCTCCTCTGACTTTCAAAAATTTATCTTCCTAACCTCTATTTTTCTCCAAATTTATTTTCTTCCTCTCCTTCAACTTCTTCCTGTTTGTATCTTATGCCCTTAAACTGACCTATGTGTCATGTGACTTCCATCGTATGAGAAGATATCGTTGTGCTTGGACCAAGAGCTGCAGAGAAAGGCTAAGGGTCGATGCTGAATGCTAATGAAATTGTAAGACCATCTAGATTGGTTGGGGATTAGGGTTTTGTTGAGGGATCTTGGTTGGTGTCACCCCGGGATGAGTTTGAGCTTCCTTTCCAGATGCACGATCCACTACCGACTGCCTCAGAGGTTTTGAGTTGTTTTGAGGTCTCAACTCCGCCGAAGCCACCTATATCGTGGGTGGACTTGACATCTGAGGAGACTGATCCCTCTATGACTGATGAGGAAGATGAGGTTACTTCTAGGAGGGAACATGGGTCGTATATGGAGATCACCCTTGTTTCTATAGTCATTAGTATTATGATTAGATTAGAATTTTGTATAGGGTCGTAGTGCCTCTCTTTTGGTGGATGTACTTATTTTGTTTTGGGATGACTGTATCTATGACATACTTTGACAGTTAACTTTTGTTGGTGGGTCCATGTTCGATATTTTTTACACGACCATGGGGGGGATAGCATTCTTGGAGTAGCATTTATGCGAAAGTGTTTGCCATGAATACCCCATGGGTATGAGCAATGATCTGATAGGTGTCATAAGCCCAGTGTATTTTCTGCTATTATATATTTGTGTCACCGTTTCAACACTACTTTTGCCTACTCGCGTGTATGATATATCTATTTATGACCCTTTGTCATTTTAGTGTTGTGTTTATATTGAGCTGTTTTACAAGAAAAAAATACTTTGTAGCTCATGTTTTAGAGAAAAAGGATTTCAATTTTCAATTATGTTTAGGTAATACACTCGCGCTTTTAATAATCATGGTGTTACAACCACTGTCGCTTAATTAACTTATGCTCGGTAGGTTATGTATTAGTCCTTTTACTAGCAAAACATTTTTAATAGATGGAAGAGAACCATTACCTACTGTGCCATACCCTATGATCTTACCCTTCTGATTTCCTCCAAATCCTACAACTCGTCAATTCTTGAGGGTCAGGTTTTGGAACATAGACTTTTCTCCTGTCATGTGTCGTGAGCATCCACTATTCAAGTACCAAGACTGGTGTTTCAACTTTGTTGCTAAGGATATCTGCAAGATAGATTATTTTAGGTTTAAATATGTCTTTTGTCCTTGCAATTATAACATTTTTTTATTTTGGTCCTCGTAAGATTTTTTGTTCAATTTACATCCCTGCAAATCGAGTTTCAATTTAAAATAGTCCTTCCGTCAAATTTCTGTTACAAAAACACTAACGTCGTTAACATGTTTTTGGTTCCACCAAGTGTTTGTGAGAGTGTGTAACAGAAGTCCTTCTCCTCATTCAACATAACAACAACAATTCAATCTCCATTATCACCATCACCATCACCATCATCATCACCAAAAACAAATGGAAGGTACAGAGGAATTCTTTTGAAAGGTGGGTACAAAGTAATTTAACAAAGCAAATAAAGGTGATCAATTTTATGAAAATAAAGGTGATCAATTTTATGAAAATAAAGGTGATCAATTTTATGAACTACTGATAGAACATTGGATACAAAACATAGGTAATTTGATAATATAAACTAGATATTTAATTGATTTGAAATACAAAACATGCTAGAAGAATTGGAGGCAGAAATATTGTTAAATCGATAAACATACTTTTATTTAAATTTTTTTTAGGTATACTGTTACATCGATTAAAATACTTTTAGTTAAATTTAATTCTTGCAACAATCGTCTATAACATAAGCATGGGATGCATAGTGGGAGAAAAAGTGTAAACCTAGGCAGGGGATGGGGCTGGGGATGAGAAGTGATGGTGATGATATCTGTGGTGTTTGTTGTGCTTATGATCCAAACCCTCTTCATAACTAGTGGACAAGGAGATAGTTGCAGTGTCAAAGGGAAAGGGAGGACGAGTAGGGGTTAAAGAAGGAGCGTGGACATGGGCTTGGGTTGGGGCTGGGCTTGGGGCTGATGATTTATGGGGTTGGAGTTGATTTGTGATGGTGATGGTGATGTTTGCTGTGGTGTGAAACATGGGCAGGGGCTGGGGCTGGGGCTGATAAATGATGGTGTCGTTTGTAGATGGAGTCACTCAGATGAAGAGATTGAATTGGAGTTTGAACATGGGCAAGTTGGTGATGATGATGGTGATGGTGACGGTGATGATGGAGTTTGTGTTTAAGATTATCAAACTCTTTAGCAAACACTACGAAGAAAGGACTTCACTGGCCATGTTCCCATGTTCTTCATCTTCATTAGAAGATGCATTAGAGTAATCCTAGGTAGCCATAAGACTCTTTTTCTTTATATTGAAGTCTTTTCTCTTTAGATTTTCCCTTCTCAAGCTTAGGACACTCTGACTTGTAATGCCCTAGTTTTTTCAGATTTTTCTTTACTTTATCTGCTATTTGTGGATAACACGTTGTCTTTTACATTATTTGGGCTTTTTTCAGAATTTCTTCTTAACACGTTTCCTTTTTCATCAATCTCTTAATTGGATGGACAATTTCTTCTTAAATATAAGGAAGAAATGCCCGTTGAGAATATTACCATTGGAGATCTTCAATCACCATTTTAGGTAGATCTGTCTTTAGGATGTATCCATATATATCTTCATAATTGATTCTGCGTATCTTCATTTAAGAAGGAATACATTAGAAGATGTCACTATCAACGGATAACACATAGACTTTCAGACAACTAATAGATTCCAATTGTTGACCAGAGGATAAACATATTTGTCTTCTCTAAAAGGTTGACTATTCAGAGCTTTGACTTTTCATCAGAGTTAGATGATACAATACTTGTCACAGTTATTAGAGGCAAATGATCATTTTGCTTGACACACTCATCAAAGATAGAACCCTTAGATTGTTGCTTGTACTTAACGGATTCATCAGAGTTAGACACAACTTTAGCAGCTTCTTCAAAGTCATTGAGAACTTTGTTTAGTAGATTCAAAAAAATGAGGATAGAGTTAAGGGAGAAGAAGAGAAAGAAATTAATCTGAACATAGAGCGGAAGGGAAACCTAACAATGGAGGTGACTCTTAGTTCGTGAGTCATGGTTTTCGAATGGTGGAGATGAGAACGATAGTGCAAATGATGGAGGTGAGAATGCTGAAGTTGCAAACAATGGATGGGGAGAATGGTGGAGGTATAAGAATGGTGCAACGTGGGAGATAAGAAAGAGAATCAATGAGGGATAGAGGGAGGGAAAATACAGTGAAAGCCTGATTAGGGTTTGCGTCGTAAAACTGGAAGACACTAACACTTAAATATATACTTAACTTTAGTGGACACTATATAATTAATATAAAAATAATAAATCTTAAGTGTTCAACGAAGTTGATCCTACCAATAATTAACTTTTTTATATTTAGTGTCACATTTGCGTTTGTTGTAGCCGACGCTAGTATTCTAAATTCAAGGATAAACATAATTTAATGGAAAATGCACGTAATGTCCATTTGTGGGACGCTAAGTGGATGCTAGTATCGTTGTGATGTGGTCGACGCTAAAAAGTTGAAGCTAAACGACACCTTTGTTGTAGTGAACGGAAACTCACATTTTTGGTATAAGCCTCCTTCACAGGTATAAGGTATAAATCTGAATCAAATCTTATTTTAGATTTTCTTCAATTATAAATCTGAATCAAATCTTATTTTAGATTTTCTTCAATTATAAATTTGAATCAAATCTTTTTGTAGATTTTTTTTCAAAAATATGAATCTTCTTTCATACTCTTTAAAATCAAATATATTGTTCTCGTAAAATACTTTTGTTATCATCAAAACACTAAGTATAAAATTATCTTGGTTCCAACAGTTAACTCATACTTTTAACGTTTATCGTGTTAAAATTTCAAATAACTTTTAGACATTAATTCAGATTAGACCACCTATAAATGTGGTCAGCCACACTATCCATCTTGTAGTAAATATTTTCCCACCAAAATAAATATAAAACCATGTTGTCATTTTTATTCTCAATGCCCTAAATTGTACTACCTCTATTCCTAAATATAGGACTCTTAGCGGATTTTTCCCTCTCTCTTTTTATAAGATTCTTTTCAATTTTTACACTACATTAATTATTTGTTTACTAACTTAATAAATATTATAATAAAATCATAAACTAACACTACAATTAATTTTCTTAATTTATGTAATTTAGTGAAAGAGTTTAATTGTCATGCACTGTCAGTGTAAAATGTTTTAATTGTTAGTACATCACAACCATTTATACATGTGATTTTAATAGTAATTATGATAAAAGTCAAACGACTTTAATAATCTAACGGTGATGATTAACTGAAAGTATTAAATATATTTACACTGTCGTTACATACAAATTAAATCCTTAGTAAAAAAGTTTTTTTTAAATAATAAAAAATATTATTTAATTGAGTACAAAGGGTACTCCACCCCTTATAATAAATAAAGAAGTCCAAACACAAAATCATAAAAGAAAAGATATATCCATCTTCTATTAAAAATCGTAGAACTTTCACTTAATCCTATACTCGAAAGTTGAACAAAATTCTTTACAACAAACCCTTTCAATCAAGTGTAAAAAAATTTACACTATCACACATTACAACTATCTGTATGTATAACTTAAAAATAAATACGAATGGTATGGACGGGCAAACGTTTAAAGATGAAATCTTAATGAATTCTGCAATTTTGTTTTAGCTGACCCATCATTGTTAACTTTTCTTCTTTTATGGGCTTTCCGAGTTTACACTAAACGGCCAGAACTAATCGGACGATTCTAGGAAATTGCCAAAACTTCATGTTGGGGAAGCCGGCTTCCAAGCCAATTTTGTGATGTATTATTAGAATGTTTCTCCCCTTTTCTTCCATATATTAAACATGAATCATGATGTCGTATGTATAAAATGTTAAGAATAAATATTATATATGTTATTTGAATTCTAATTCTTATTACATTTAAGTAGTATTACCTATCTTATTATTATTCTATTTACAAATTATAAATTTTCTTTTGCAGGGTTGTCTAATATGGACCCAAGAAAAAGTAAATTTCACTAATTTTAATAACCTATTATACTTATTTACCATTTTTTATTATTATAAATTCATTTTTTTACTAAAAATAGGAAGAGTCCACTCTTAAATCATATTTTGCGAAGACCATATTGACAAATAATTTTTTGCAAAAGTCTGCGTAAAAAAATATCTCAATTCTAGAGACAGTCACTTTCACCGCATTGTTGTCGTACATTTTAACGTTGTCCTACCTATATCATAAGATTTTAGTTTTAATTGATAGTATGTGCCTTGAGATTTGTAAGCTTTGGAATGCTTGTTTGTTATCTCGGTTTGATAACGATTCAATTAGAACTATTCTTATGATATGGAAGGCTCCCAGCCAGCGTGGTATTAGAGCCTGCACTAGAAGAGGGGGTTCATATGGTATGGATATAATAAAGAGAGTGAGTAAGGAAAGAAACCAATCAATTATGGAAACACCAGAACCAACACAACAACCCATTACTCTCACTTCTTCACTAACTCTTCCTAAATGTTGTAAAAAGAATGATTCCCACAAAATAGAAAACCTTGTTGAGTATTCTTATGTTCCTGACAATGTCCAAATTGCTGAAACCATACAACCTTTTTTGAGCCCATATAATATCTTTAAAAGACAAAGATCTTTCACTAGAGCTATCAGAAACCTAATCACAACTCACCGTCCTCACATGAAAGAATATATTCAGTCCTCACGACTTGATCAGTGTAGCCTTAGGGCGACAAATCAAGAACATTATGTTGATTTAGAGATTCTTCAAAATCTTATAAATCATTGGAAAAATGAAGAATACACAACTCTACACTTTGGAGCTGTCAGATTGATCCTTTCTCTCCATGGAAGGAAAAATCTCCCTGTTTTCTGTAAGATAGCGTTGTTGGACTCTAGCTATCTTCACTATGAAAACGCAGTGATCGGAACTGTTCTGACTTCATTACATGAAGGAAGTGTAGTTCTCACTATCTTCCCAAACTACAACGTAAGTCTTAATGACAGTACTTTGTCCACAAGACTGAAGGTCCAAGTTCAGATCACCGGAACTGACCAAGTTCCAGAAGTCATGTCGGCCACTCTCCATCACCAGATAATCTATTGACTTCAAAATCATTCGATAGATTTACCACTCACAGGATGCTCTTCAGATTCACGATTGGTAATCACCAATAAAGAAGAAGAGACACCCTCTATTGTCCAAATCCATAGAAGAATATCAAGAGAAGAACTGGCACAGTTAATTCCTCTTGAATGGATCACCAACTACGGAAAGATACAACAAGATAGAAAGCCAATTCAGTCTCAGGAAGCAGCCTTCAGGACATCATCTGTTGATAAGACAGTCAAGACAATCTTCAAGAAACCAGACGAAGGAACTAGCTCACCCTCTCTGATCTTCTAAACCTTGATGGTCCAACCAATACTCAAGGAAGATTGGTGTCCTATCCATGCGGTTACAATAGATGGAAAACCCATCTATACAGATAAGATAGATGGGCATTTCATATGGGATGTAGATCCCAATATGCGTGACCCAGATTGTGACTGCTGGATGCATGATGATGAGATGGATGAAGATGTCATCCGCCCTAAAAGGAAAAAGAAAGGTAGGTGTAAACCACCAGGAATTCGCAAGAGGGGTCCTCATCTCCCAATTTACGAGGAATCTCTTAGAATCCTCAAAGAAGAAAACCTTGTTCCACCAAATGATCCTGACCTTGTCTCATGGTCTCCCTCAGACCATTATGACCCAATAAAACCACCCAAAAACATTGAACCAATTCCTTGCTTCATGATGTCAGTATCAACCTCAGAATACGATCAACATTTCCCTGCTTTAGAAATAAAAATTGATCCAATCACAAATAGATCATCCAAACCTTTCATACAACCCAATGAAGTCCAACCTGATGGAAGACTTAAACTTCTAACCCAAGCGGAGGAAGTTCTAAATTGGCAATCAGAAAACATGGTTGCTCAAAATGACATTCTCCAGAATCTAGACAGAAACATGAATAAAATTACAGAAAAAATAGACGAAACAGATAAAGATCTCAACGTTTTGTTACAAAAAATGCAAAAACACTACAGAACCTTAAAAGCTCAAGTCTCTCAGTTGGATCATGACTTAAGAAATATGTTAAGAAAGAACTTTTGGCCAAGTTTTTGACCATACGGAAAGAGAAATCAGAAAATTACAAAGTCAAGTAAAAGAGATTGATGATTCACCACCACCAAGGCCATCTCCTCTGTATCCTACCTATGCTTCACCACCACCAAATTATGCCAAATATATACCCTCAGCTTATAGACCAAAATCTGCCAGAACTACAAAACCCTCAACCTCCATGTCCACAGAAAAAACCACTCGCTTAAGTGTGTCATCCTCTGACTCCCAAGATGTTCCTGAAACACCTCCTCCAAAATTCCAAAGGGAAGAAATTCCCGATAAAGGTTTCCAAGCCATGACAATCACAGAAAACCATGTATTCCTACAAGAAAATAATTCTCCTGCACAAATCTCAAGAGAAGGATCTGAGTCTGATTCCTCTTCCTTTGAAAAAGATGATTCTTCCAAAGATACATCAGTTGATGAAAGATACCACCCAGTTCACGCTTGATGATATACCACCCAGTTGCTAGAGAAAAAGGCTCCTTGATTTTGGTGCCTGGCTTGACACGTAGATAATGAAGACAAATGCAGACACTTATAAGGTCATTGAAGAATTTTGCTGTAGAATGACAAGCACGTTGAAGGAATGGTACCATAATCTTGGTACATTCAAACAAGATGAATTACACAAATTGGGAAATACTGCTGCTGTCCTTGGAATTCTTCATAAACGAATTCATTGGTAATATGGAGATATTTGATCGAAAAAGCAGACAAGAATTCTTTGAGATGAGATGTTGTTCTCTTAGAGTCAAAGATCTTGAAAAACATTATCAAAGAATGGCCTAGAGATATTATGTCCTCAATGGATTTAATGATCATAGCCTAAAAAATACATATATCTCCTCACTACCCCAAGAACTTCAACCAGAAATCCATAAGATGATAGCAACAGTTCAGAAAGATATTAAAGCCATGAGTCTCGGCCAGATACATCAAATAACATTGGAGGCATTGGAAAAGCTATGTAGATTGCACCAACATTTCTCAGAAATTATAGAACAAAAATCCAAATTCACCAAAGCATGCAAAAAGCCATATCTAGAAATCAAGTGCAAGGATAACAAATGCAACTGCTCTACAAAAAAGAAACATCATCGGCGAAGACACACTAAACCTTCTAGAATCTTCAAGAAGGAAAGAAAAAAGAGAGCATTGAAGTTCTTTAAAAGAAAGCCGTCCAGAGGAAAAAGGAGAAATCAAAGATGTTTTGTTTGTGGAGAAGAGGGACATTTTTATAAAAGATGTCCTAACAAAACCGAAAAAGCCCCAAAGTTGATCAACTCTCTCAACCTCTATAAGGAGATCTGGAATGCTTGTATTTTGAACAAAGCTCTGCCGATGAAGAAACAATTTTTACTCTTCAAAACTCTTCCTCAGATGACTCTTCTTCAGATGAAGCATCGTTTGCTGAATCAGGAGATGATAAATGTTTTCCGATTTACTCGTTCAAAGAAGTAGGAAGTACCCTTTCTACTCCTCCACTCCCTTGTGTTGAAATCCATGTTCTCGCCTCAAAGTTTTCTCATCCCAAGAAAGTTATAGCCTATATGGATACTGGTGCCCAAATAACAATGATGAACCCAAGCATCCTCCTTACAGAAGCGTGGGTGAAACATGTTGCATACTTTGTAGCAGCAGATGGAAAAGTTTTCGGAACAGATCTGACGACAAAAGAGAAAATTGGAATCAGATTCTTTCCTGAATGCATAGTTTGGACAAAGGTCATTGGTAGTATCCTCCCAAATAAAGATATTGTTGTGGGAATGGATGTTTATTCAGCAGCAAATAGGCTTCAAATTCTCCCCACAGGTATCAAATTTAAACAAGAATTTAAACCCTATTCAAGAATATTAAAGTTGTATTCCCTTTCTGAAGTTCCTGGTGGATATGAAGAAATTAGGTCCAAATTGCTCAAACTTTGTGCAGACAGTCATGAGAAATTTTCCCATCCAAAACCTTTATGGACAAACGAAGACTTTTTTGTCCAACTTCCTTTCAAGCTTAATCAGGATATCAATCCAACCAAAGCTACTCATCCAGGAATGAGTCCATCAGATTTAGCTTTGGCCCAGGAAGAATGTAACCAGTTACTCAAACAAGGTCTAATAGAACCCACAAAATCTAAATGGGCTTGCCAAGCATTTTATGTTGAAAAGAGATCTGAAAAAATAAGAGGAAAAAATAGGTTAGTAATTGACTACAAACCTCTTAATCATTTTCTGAAAGACGATAAATTTCCCATTCCAAAAACCTCTTTATTAAACATCTTCCTCAAAGATGCTCAGATCTATTCAAAGTTTAATATGAAGTTAGGATTTTGGCAATTGGGTATTGATCCTAAGGACTGTTACAAGACGGCGTTCTGCATTCCTAATGCTCAATACTAATGGACAGTATTACCATTTGGGCTCAAGGTAGCTCCCTTACTATTTCAAAAGGCCATGACTAGAATTTTTGAGCCCATTCTCAATAGTATCCTCATCTACATAGATGATGTGCTGTTATTCTCAAAAGATGAAAAGGCTCATAAACAGTTATTGGGCCAATTTTCCCAAATAGCCCAAAACCGAATGATGCTCTCTGAAAAGAAAAGTCAATTAGCCCAAACAGAAATCGATTTTTTGGAATGCATTTCTCTCAACGAAAATATCAACCTCAACCTTATATTGCTCAAGAATTGTTGAATTTTCGTGATGATAATCTCACCATTAAACAAATCCAACAATTTCTTGGTATAATCAATTATATCAGGAATTTCATACCAAAGCTTGCAAAATATACAAGTCCTCTGTCACAATTACTATGGAAAAATCCTCCACCATGGGAAACAAAGCATACTGAAGCCATCTAAGTCCTAAAAAAGATTGCACAAACTCCACCTGCCCTGAAAATTCCTGGAAATCGAAAGAGAATTCTACAAATTGATGTCAGTGATCATTATTGGGGTGCAGTCCTGATAGAAGAAATTAATGGAGTAAAACATTATTGCGATCATGCTAGTGGTCAGTTCAAAGAAGCTGAGAAACATTACCACACCACTTACAAGGAAGCACTTGCAGTCAAATTTGGTATCCAAAAATTTGATTTCCACTTGAGGGGTTATCAGTTTGAAGTCCAAATGGATAATTCTTCTTTCCCTAGGATTCTTGAGTTTAAAAATAAAATGCCTCCAGATCCCCAAACTCTTAGGCTGAAAGATTGGTTTTCATGATATGATTTTACAGTAAAACATATCAAAGGAAATCAAAATTTGATTCCTGATTTACTTTCCAGACCTATGAAACCCATCCAGATCATCACTAAAACACACACCTTTCCATTGATTCTCATGATCAAATCACTACCAGCCTATGCCTCTACGATCAAGAATTTTCGTGTTTTTCACCATCCCAACTCAAAGAATACGCCAGAAATAATCTTTTTTATTTTATGGTGAAGATTATGAAAACGACAAAAAAGTTTCCATACCACTCCCTTTTTCTTCTAGACACACCCTATCATTTGCCATTCATGATAAACCCAAATTCTAAGTTTACTGAAAATCACTTATGGTATATTTGGTGTGCAACTAGTTTTTATGTTATGCCTATTTTTGTCCCAACTGAAACAATGTACAAACATCTGACAAATCCAAAGAATCACAACTCCTTGATTTGGACTACACTTGAATGGTACTCTCCACTGGAATGGTGGAGAAAACAACTAGAACCAGTCTTAGACGAGGTCAAAGGAAAGAGGTTAGCACAAGAAGCTATTAGCAAACTTAAAACGATTGTCTGTTACACAGGCCATATCAGATAGATTCTAGAACTAAACTCCTCATTTGCACAAATTATGCTGAACTATGGGAGACCATTGATGATTATCCTCCAAATCTAAAAGTTATGAAAGAATTAATGAATTATATCAATTTTATTAATCTCTATGATCGAGGAAAAACCCAAGCTGATACGACCTGCATAAGCCATAGAGATCTTCCATCTCAGTGGTAGCCGGTTATATCACAAGAATTTTCGTGTGTAGGTCATGAAGTTCTTAAAAAATCCCAATGGCAGATAAAGAGAGTACAAGTAATTGGAGAAAACTCTGGTCAAACTACTCAACTTGAACAAAACTCTCAAATAAAAATTGAACAACAATTTGCAACAATGAATTTTGAAGAAAATCCAATGGATATTGATCCTTCAGCAAATCCCAATGAAGAAACTGTGAGAGAAATACTAGAGGACATCTGGCAATATGAGTCACATTATTCCCCTAGCTACTTTTCAGAAGGATACGTGTCTGATCAAAATTTGTCTCCAAGTCACGAGCCTATCTTTAAAGATTAGAAGTCAAAAGAGTCATAAATATGTCTTGTATAATTATGGTATGAATGGTTGTATTTTTGTCTTCTAGTGTAATAATATGGCATGATAGTCAAAATGTGTCATGGATATGTATTCCACAATTAAAGAGCATGCTGATAATGCATATAATTGCATGTGGTGGCGTGTGAATATGTCTCCCATAATTAAAAGCAGGCCAATAATGTATATAATGGCATGTGCATGAATAGTATGTACTTTGTCCTTTTGTGTAACTCCTTGGCTATAAAAGGAGATGTATTGTAACATATGGATTCAGAGGCAATTGAAATAAAACCCAGTGTGCTTAAGTATAAACACGTTCTTCAAAATTTTCTCTTCTTTCTGAAAACTCTAGTTATTATGTTCATATCATAATTTTCCGCACAAGAGATGCAAGTATGCTCTACACTCGCCTCAGAAATGAGGATTTTGTGTAACAGAAAACATCTCACTATTGATCCTTGCTACGGTCCTTTCTATCATAAGATTTTAGTTTTAATTGATAGTCTGTGCCTTGAGATTTGTAAGCCTTGGAATGGCTGTTTGTTATCTCGGTTTGATGACGATTCAATTAGAACTATTCTTATGATATGGAAGGCTCTCGGCTAGCGTGGTATCAGAGCCTGCACTAGAAGAGGGGGTGAATATGGTATGGATACAATAAAGAGAGTGAGTAAGGAAGGAAACCAATAAATTATGGAAACACCAGAACCAACACATCAACCCATTACTCTCACCTCTTCACCAACTCTTCCTAAATCTTGTAAAAAGACTGATTCCTGACAATGCCCAAATTGCTGAAACCATACCACCTCTTTTGAGCCATTATAATATCTTTAAAAGACAAAGATCTTTCACCAGATCTATCAGAAACCTAATCACAACTCACCGTCCTCACATGAAAGAATATATTCAGTCCTCACGACTTGATCAGTGTAGCCTTAGGGAGACAAATCAAGAGCAGTATGTTGATTTAGAGATTCCTCATAATCTTATAAATCATTGGAAGAATGAAGGAAATCATTGTATATACACAGCTCTACACTTTGGAGTTGTCAGATTGATCCTTTCTCTCCATGGAAGGAAAAATCTCCCTGTTTTCAATAAGATAGCGTTGTTGGACTCTAGCTATCTTCACTATGAAAACGCAGTAATCGGAACTCTTCTGACTTTATTACATGCAGGAAGTGTAGTTCTGACTTCATTACATACAGGAAGTGTAGTTCCTTTTTTAACGCAGTGGACTCGATGAATATGTTTGTAATTATAATATATATGTAGCGTTTATTTCAGAATCACCAAGTCTATTACTTTGACGGCAAAAGAGAGAGCATTTTATATTCACAAAAGAACAGTTTCTCTATTTAGCTAGCTATTTTATATTATTCTTCAGTGTTGAGTGACATGGATGCGTGTAACAATCATATTGATGAATTGATAAAAAAGAGAAGACTTAAAGTGGCAACGAGAGGATATCAAAGGAAATCGAAGTTAGTGAACTCCTTATCCCGTATGAAATTTTATAATCGAGCAAGGTATTAGTCTTCCATATGATTTGTAAATTTATTATTATAGTCATTATTTTGATATAAAAAGTTTGATGTTTGAATAGGTTGCTTTTCTAATTTGTTATTATCTGTCTCTTCTTTATTATAATCAAATTCGTAATAAATTAAAAAAGACTAGATTAAAGAATTATTATTGTTGTCACATATTAATCAGTATAGTCGCATGCACATGATTTGATTCTTTTGTTTATTTTTAACTTCTTTTATTTTACTCTATTTTTGTATTTTAATTGGTTCAAATTTCCAACTGCACATAATTTTATAATTTTTTTTGTTAGAGAGCAAAAGCCCTAACCAATAGAAACAAGGAGTTGGAATATTTTTGTATATATATATATATATATATATATATATATATATATATATATATATATATATATATATCTTTGGACTTTGTAGATTACGAACTACTTTAAAGGATCAAGACTTGATCCCTTCAATCCCATCCCATGCCATCTTTGTTTTTCTTGATACAATACTCATTGGTGTGTTGCAAGTGGAGTATCAAAACAAGAAAGAATCTCCCCTTGATGCTCACAAAATTCATATGCAAACCTTCTTGACATCAATATCAATCTACAGCTCTCTACTCGGAATCAAGCTCTATACGAGAACTCACGGTGGCCGCGGTCATCGGATTCTTAGCTTTGCCCTTCTCCTCTTCGGAATAATTTCTTCGGTTTCGCTTCTTTCGATCTTGTTGGTGAGACAACTTTTGTGGGTTGTGCTCTTCATATGGGGACTCATACCAATAATATTTACTCGTCACTTGCTTAAAACTTTGCTGTTGAAGATTATAGAAATGGTGGCAAAGTTAATTATGGATTTTCGTGATTGCAAGTTTGTTGCTACCGTGGTCTTAATATTCAAGGCTAAGGATTTTTTTAATTGGAAGCAACAACACCACAAATCTAAAGCCAATTGACCTAGTTCAAGGGTATACCTTAATAATTTGTGTTCAAAGAGTAAGTACATCTCTCTCCAAACATTAAGCGTGTGTGATATTGAAAAAGAACAAGTGATTCTATTATGTTGTACTAACGAAATGAGATTGATAACTAAATATTTTATTTTAAATGAATTGCACATTGAAGTTTTATCATACTTTATTATTTCCTAATGTTTATATATATTGTTATTGATAAATGATAAGTAAAACTATTAATGATTTACAATTTATGGATAGTGAATCTGCTTTGGGTTGGAATTATCGGAAAGTAATATATATATATCAATATTATTAACTATGTTTTTTTAATACACGAGAGGCTTCATTAATTAGGGGTGTAACGGATCGGTTTGGTTTGGTTTTCTACGAAAAATGAAATTTGCACGGGTTAATTTGGTTCGGTTTTACTTGTTTTTGATAACTGGATCTGAACCAAACTAAACCGATGATATACGGGTTGGTTCGATTTGAGAGATTGAATTTAAAAAACAAAAAAAAACGATAAACATTTCAATTTTTTGGCAGAATAAAAAAAGAATTTACAAGTGCAACAGCCATTTTAATTTCTTCCTCTAAAATAGAACTTGGAATAACTATAAACTCATAATTTAATCCTCTAAAAGACTAAAACAAAATATGCAGTCGTATTACATAATTTGGTCCCCTAAAGCCAGTTCTTCTAAGTCTCTGATCTTCTAAATCATCATCCTCAAATTTTGCTGTTGCCTTCAGAAATTTCTTCTGCTTGGATTTCAAAGCCATGGTTGATTGCTTCTTCTTGGGCTCATCCTCTACAAGTTCAATTTCATGTGATATGAGAGAGCTGATTAATTCTTCCAGCTTAAGAGTATTAAGATCATTTGCTTCCTGAATGTAGTGATCTTAGGTCTCCAATTGCTTGGCAGACTTCTTAGTATATTCTTCACATGATCAGCAGTAGTATAACTCTTCTCAAGTATCTTTAATCCTAAGATCAGAGTCTAGAACCTAGAAAACATTGTTTCAATATCTTCATCTTCTTCCATCTTAAATAGCTCATACTTTTTGACTAGGAGGTTGGCATTTGCTTCTTGAACTTGTTTGCTTCCTTAATAGGTTAGAATCAAATTATCATAAATACTCTTTGTTGTCTCCTTGTTGGTGCACTTGTCAAACTCCTTGAAGGTGTTGTAGTTATCATGAATGTTCTATACTTATGATGCATCTTGTACATCTTCTTTTGATCAACATTCATCTCCTTTCTTGGATTTTCAATACCGTCTGTATTTTTTGGAGCAGTATAACCATCTTCCACCAAGTCTCAAAGTTCAGGATCTTAAGAAATAAAGAAGCTTCTCAGCCTGTCCTTCCAATACTCATATCATTCTCCATCAAACAGAGGTGGTCTGTTGATCTGTTGATGTTTCCTCAAGCAGCTTCTTCACTAAATCCAGATATGTTGAACCCTTGGATCTTTCCTCAAACACTGTAAAGTGCTCAGCCTTGAGACCGAGCTCTAATGCTAATTGAAGATGCAAATATGAGAAGGGGGGTTGAATTGTGATTGACAAAGTTTATGAATTTTTTATAATTTATTAAAGACACAAGTTCGGTTTTGGTGACTTACTTGGAGTAGAAGCAATGGGGTTCAGAGGCAGCAATGAATGAAAGCATAAATAATTGGACACATAGATTTATCCTGATCCATCACTCACTTGGCTACATCCAGTCCCCTCATTCAAAAGACTTTAACCCACTAATTCAAATACCTTGAATTACAAAGCACCTGACCCTCCAAACCAGTCTTCCCAAATAGCCTGACAACCCCAGACTTTTGAGGAACTGACCACTTTGACCCTACAAGTCAAGTCTTTTCCTAACAACCTAAAAACCTCAGATTGAAGAAGGAACTAAACCACTATTGGGTTGGATACAAAAGATTGAAACTTTAAGTGTTTGCTTCCAACAAAACTATTAATAATAATAATAACTCTAACAATCTAAGAAAAAACACTTAGAAAGTATATCTAACTTGAACAAGTGTTTCTCTCTTTGAACTCTAAGACGAATTTGAAATTTTGAGCTTATGAGTTCTTCTACTCTTTTCTGATTTTCATGATCTTCTTCTTCAGCCTTGAGTAACTATTTATAGATAAAATCAGGGCTTCAATTTAATCCTTGTTTAATTCTGAATTGTACCTTCATTCATCGTTTGGTTAACAATAATCTTATTCAAAAATAATTACGAACAAGATTCTTTTTGATAACATGTTCTGTAGCCAATTCTTTATTTTTAAATCCTGTAAGACCCTTAATTTTAAACTCTAAATTATGCAATTTTAGTATATTTTTGTGTTGAATTGTTGTGACGTTTAACTCAATTTTAATTCATTTTGGGAATTAAGTACCAAAAGCTTATTTTGTTAGAATTTGTAATATGTTTAATATATGTATTTAATTATTTATATATTTTAAGGCCCGATTAAAATTATTTTTCGAAGAATAATTTAATTATTTTTCGAAAAATTTTAATACCGGGCAGTTTTGTTAAAAATATCTCTGGTTGCTGAATTTTTATATGTCAATTAAGTTGCAACGAGAGTAGATATTTTTATCAAAATAGTTGAGATGTGAGTGAAGTGATGTGTGTAAGAGTTTTAATTATTTGTTGGTTTGGTTTATATATATATATATATATATATATATATATATATATATATATATAGTTAGTTAGTAAGTTAGTAACATATATTTATATATATTTAGGAAGTAAGTTTTATATATATATATATATATATATATATATATATATATGAAGGCAAGTCAGAGAAAGCAAAACATTTCCTTTTCCCTGCCTTGCGAGCTGATTCTCTTCCTTCCTCCTTCTTTTTGTGTTCTGAAAATATGTTTGTGGTTTTCAAAACCACCAAACACAAACCTCCACTTTTCTTCGACTTCTGAGCTCCATCTCGCAAAGTGACAGAAGGGAAAGTTGTTCACCTCCACGCTACGGTGCTAGTGAGCCAACTCTGGAAGCGACGTCGCGAACGAAATTTTTATCGGAATTAATCGCGGTGCCGTAATCGGTTGTTAGAGCGACCGTTGAGGTAAGGGCTCCTTCCAAACTTTTAGTTTGCATTTAAGACATTATATGTGATTTTATGGAAAAGAAATTTGGTGCATTTGATGTGTAAAATGGTGAAAATGAATTTAATTCGTTTATGCGTGAATTAGTGGAATTTAAAATTGATGCGATTGAGGTGTAGTTTGATGCGATTTGTGCGCGATTTGCTGAGATTGAATTAATGTAGATTATTTGGTTGTAAAAGTTTGGTGTGTGAAAAAGATATAATTTTGGATAAATTTTAGTTGTGAACAAATTGTTACAAATATTTATGTTTATGTAGTTAGCTCCTTGAGTCTCGAAAAGGAATTGAGGCTGTTGGCACCGAGTTAGCGGTGGGGAGAACTCTGAGATATTAATGTGGTTGTGGTGATTCAAGTTTGGTGTGGTTTATGTGTTCATAATTAATATTATGAATTTTTGAGATGTGATTTATGTGTGGATTATGGTTGAAAATTTTGGAGATTAAATTTGGTGGTTTATGTTTGAAAATGTGGAGTTTTAAATTGGTGATTTATGGTTGAAAATTTTGGAGATTAAATTTGGTGGTTTATGGTTGAAAATTTTGGAGATTAAATTTGGTGGTTTATGTTTGAAAATGTGGAGTTGTGAATACGGGTGATTCATGATTAAATTTGGTGTGAAATTTTGGAATTTGAATTAATTGAATTTGTTGTGTTTGAGATGTGGATGTGTGGTGAATGTGCGATTGATGTATCCATAATTGATGGCGTATGCGTTATGAATTTTATGGATGAATATATGTTTGAGTATGCTCTATGAAAAGATTGAAAAATCATTAGTGTTAAATGAGTATTAAAAAAGGGGAATCTTTTAATAGCTGCATTTACTTAATGGTTGTGGTGAAAAGAGTCAGAGTATGCTCATGCATTTCATAGTACATGGTGACCGCGATGGGCCATAGTGATAGTGGTAACCGTGATGGGCCACGAGATGATGCCATGTGAATAGTTGGTTCATCTTATCTTTGCGGTGATTTTCGCGTCGTGCTGATCTGTGACAAATTGCACTCTTGTAAGTCGTGCTGATCTGTGAGCGACTGCACGCATAAAAAATTAGTACTGGTCTGTGAGAGGCTGTACGATAGTAAATTGTGCTGATCCGTGAGAGATTGCACCTTGATAATTAGTATTGGTCTGTGAGAGACTGTACAATTATGATTTACGCCCTTTCGAGGAGGGTTTTGGTTTGGAATTCCGGAATCATGTGCATCTGCATATACGCATTCCATTAGGGTGTTTGGCACGCGAGTCATGTTTGATATACTGTGATGGTTGCATATACATACTTGATTGTGGTTTGTAATTGTGTCGTATTTGATGAGTGTTATTGATTGACTTTATGTGGTAAGCGTCCAAAACTGAAAATTATGCCATTTTCACAGTTGTATTCGGATACAAGGATGCTGTATTCGAATACGACAGTGCAGTTTGTTAAAAACTTCATTTTTCAACTTTGATTATGCATGTGTGGCATATGAAAACCATTTCTAGATGTATGCTAAGTTGAAAGGTTATTTTGTACATTTAAAATTTAAATGTTGTGTGATATTTGTTAATTTCGGTTGGTGACCTTTACAATTATTGTGGAAATTTGAGTTTTGCCCTCAGATGGGAATCAGGATCGTCCTACCAGTTAGTAATCTGGAGATGGGAACGGAGTTAGACTTACCTGACCACTGCTGTGTCAGAAGGATTTCTACGTGGCGCGTGGAGATCACTTGGGTTATAGTTTTTTTTTTGTAGCATGATCAGATTAGATGGCTGTATAGGGGCTAGATGTCTATCAGTTGTGGTTGTATTTATTTCATTCTGGAAGACTGTACCTATACCATATATTGTCAGCTTGACTTTTATTTTGATGGGTCCTTGTACCACTTTTTGATGTGACGTGGGGAAGTTAAAATTCTTGGGGCAGTGCTTTTGTACAGGTGTCTGCCGAGAATACCTCAGAGGTATGAGCTACGTTGGATAGGTCTCATAGCCCCGGTGTATTTTTCTGTTTTAAATATTTTGGATTTTCATTTCAAAACCGTTTCTGCTGTTTGTAATTATTGTTGACTTTTGTCGTTGTGATACGACTTAAATATTTTATCCAAAGGTATTCCTCTCTTTATTATAAATTTTAACTTGTTTTTAATAAAAAAAAATCGGGCTGTTACAATTGTGGTATCAGAGCTTTGATTACATTGTAGGTCGACCTGTAGGTTGGGAGTCGTTATCTGATCATGCGTCGGGGTAAGTTGTCTGAGTTAGTTAGTTTACTACTTGTTTCTCTCGCTCTCTCTCTGTTGATTTTAAATCCTTTTGTTCTGTTTGTGAATGGTTTTTGTTTTTGATTTTTTATTTATTGAAGGACAAAATTCGAAATAAGAGGGATTTTTGAAAGTGTAGTGGGATTTACTTGTTTTTTTTTTTGAATTGTTTCTGAATTAGGCAATTAGATGAAGGAAATGTTATGAAGAGATTTTGGTAACTATGGTGAAGTTTGATTGATGTCACTGTTTTGACTTGGAAAGTTCTGCTAAGTTGTATGTAGTTATTGTCCTTCCCTTTTATTCTGTTATTAGCTTAAGTAGTTATTGTCATTGCCTTTTATTCTGTATTAGAATTAGATTATTAATTAATTATGAGTTCTTTGTAGTTTTTCAGATGCGGTCTATTTTGAGTTTTGGTTTTGGCATCTTTGGAATGGTGGTGATAGTTGTCGTTATACTTATGCAATTTTTCATGTTGATACCTGATGATAGGATTGTGTTGTAAGATGGTCTGTGTCTGTAGGTGTGTAAGATGATATGGTAGGTATGATGTCTTGCGCATATTTGAGAGATAACAAGTGGCAAGAGTAAGGGGTTTTGTGGAAGTTTATAATGATTGTTTCTACTTTGCACTTTATTTGGAGCTCTTTGGGCTTTCTGAGATTGGCAGTCATATGAATGCATCATCACTTGTGGAGGACTTTGAAAAAAGGTGATTTAGGATTGGAGTAACAAGGAAACCGATGGGAGGGGAGGACAGTTATATTAGGTTCCTAAAAAAAAATTATTTTGTAACTATGGATGAAATATTGAAGAGGAAGTTGACGGCGATTCTATTGCAGCTTCTTTTAACAACCTTATTTCTGATAAAGATGATAATGGCATCTTTCCTAATTTTAGTGACGACCAAGCCAATATCATAACCCTTGATCTATATTCTTTAATTACATGCCATGTATATTTCTAACTAATAGTTCAAATACAACTTCATATGAAATATAATTCTCACATTAATGCTTTCGGCTCTTATTGCGTAGCTTATTGTTGCATTAATCTCACCCAATATCTGATTCTAGTTTTAAGTTTTTGATTCTTCTGCTAGAGATGGATGTTCTAGATAGTATTGACAATGCTAAATATGTTGTTTAAGTATGGCACATAAGTTTACCATGGATGCAACTTGTTTCTTTAGCATTTTGCTAATACACTTTCATGGTGCACTGAAACTGATGTAGTCGTGTAAGGAAAAAAAAATGCTTTATTGTGATTCCTCGAAAAGTAATCTCTTAGTTGACTACAGAGTTAGTTAGTAAGTCTCTTAGTTAGGAGTGTAGGATTGGAGGCTATTGGCAAAATTCACTTCCCAATGGAGCTTTAGAATTTTTTTCAGACATGGTAAAACAATTAAAGCCTCTGATTTCATGGATTGATAGGATAGCTGGATATGGAATGCGTGGATTTGGAATTTAGCCGTACTGGTTTTTCGGCAGGGAAAGAATTATAGATTTTTTTTTATCTGCATTATATGTGTGAAGAGGCAGCTTGTATTATTTATTGACTAGTGTCGAGGCTTAACTCCTAAGTTCTAAGATCTTGGGGGTTAATGGTTTATTGGTTCCTTTTAAGCTTACAGGTGTGATTTACATTGGTTGTCTCATGATGCTTGTATATTTGAGTCTTATTGCAGCTTATTTTGATCTTCTGTATGACATTTATATCATACATCTTGTTAGCTACATTTCCATATTGGTTGTTAGCTACATTTCCATATTGGTTAAGCATAGGAGCAATCATTTGGTTCTGGTGTTAGCTGCATTTTTGCAGTTTCTTGTAACAAACTATTTTTCATTCCTTCCACATCTTGTGGCTCAATTATGATTAAATAAATTCTTTTGCCTCTTAAAAAAAAAAAAAGGGGGTTTCTCCTTTGTTTGAATCATAAGCTTATTAGTTTAAGCTTTCTATTTCATCTTGGCTTTCGAATATGGAACAGTAGCACTGGATTTTTTTTTACATTCAAAAGGCATGGAATGGAGTTTCATTATCTTAAATTGTTGATACTTAAGTATTTTCTTACGTTTTGGAATTTAGTGCATAATATTATTTTATGGGACTTAGCATGTATACATGCAAACATGCTTCGGCATCCATGGGAAGTCAATTGTTAATGGTGACATGGCTAAATAGCAAAAGTTTGTTTGACATATTTGGTCTAAAATTTGGACCAAATATATTGAATTATTTTATTTTTTTGATCAACTTTTATTTATATTTAAGGTCAAAAAGGGAGTAGCTTTGATGAGGTATTGAGGCTATGAGACATAGTTTTGGGCGATTGTACTTCGTCGATAAGGTCAAGTAAGACGAAAATAAGGGAAACTTAGTGGACCTTGAGGAGATTGTTAGACCGCTTTTGCCTTGGGATAGCCTTAAGTGCGAGTCGTAGAAAGCATTATTACAGTTAGGTTAAGATGGTCTAAGCCATCATCATGGTCGTTGGCTACCTATTGACAAATTGAGGAACTGATCATCCCCAATCTCTTGTTGATAGTAGACAAAATCATGTTGAATGAAACGGGTGAGTCTTACCAGTTAGGATAGTGCGTAAAGTTATTAAGCACCCTATGAAAAGGGATAGACGAAACAAGTTATGTCATGTATGATGAGTTTTAGTGCAAACCTAGTGTGGTTATTACTCTTACTTAAAGTTTCGAGGACGAAACTTCTTTTTGGAGGGTAGTAATGTAAGACCCTTAATTTTAAACTCTAAATTATGCAATTTTATTATATTTTTGTGTTGAATTGTTGTGACGTTTAACTCAATTTTAATTCATTTTGGGAATTAAGTACCAAAAGCTTATTTTGTTAGAATTTGTAATATGTTTAATATATGTATTTGATTATATATATATTTTAAGGCCCGATTAAAATTATTTTTCGAAAAATTTTAATACCGGGCAGTTTTGTTAAAAATATCTCTGGTTGCTGAAATTTTATCTGTCAATTGAGTTGCAACAAGAGTAGATATTTTTATCAAAATAGTTGAGATGTGAGTGAAGTGATGTGTGTAAGAGTTTTAATTATTTGTTGGTTTGGTTTATATATATATATATATATGAAGGCAAGTCAGAGAAAGCAAAACATTTCCTTTTCCCTGCCTCGCGAGCTGATTCTCTTCCTTCCTCCTTCTTTCTCTGTTCCGAAAATGTGTTAGTGGTTTTCAAAACCACCAAACACAAACCTCCACTTTTCTTCGACTTTTGAGCTCCATCTCGCAAAGTGACAGAAGGGAAAGTTGCTCACCTCCACGCTACGGTGCTAGGGAGCCAACTCTGGAAGGGATGTCGCGAACGAAATTTTTACTAGAATTAATCGATGTGCCATAATCGGTTGTTAGAGCGACCGTTGAGGTAAGGGCTCCTTCCAAACTTTTAGTTTGCATTTAAGACATTATATGTGATTTTATGGAAAAGAAATTTGGTGCATTTGATGTGTAAAATGGTGAAAATGAATTTAATTCGTTTATGCGTGAATTAGTGGAATTTAAAATTGATGCGGTTGAGGTGTAGTTTGATGCGATTTGTGCGCGATTTGCTGAGATTGAATTAATGTAGATTATTTGGTTGTAAAAGTTTGGTGTGTGAAAAAGATATAATTTTGGATAAATTTTAGTTGTGAACAAATTGTTACAAATATTTATGTTTATGTAGTTAGCTCCTTGAGTCTCGAAAAGGAATCGAGGCTGTTGGCACCGAGTTAGCGGTGGGGAGAACTCTGAGATATTAATGTGGTTGTGGTGATTCAAGTTTGGTGTGGTTTATGTGTTCATAATTAATATTATGAATTTTTGAGATGTGATTTATGTGTGGATTATGGTTGAAAATTTTGGAGATTAAATTTGGTGGTTTATGTTTGAAAATGTGGAGTTTTAAATTGGTGATTTATGGTTGAAAATTTTGGAGGTTAAATTTGGTGATTTATGGTTGAAAATTTTGGAGATTAAATTTGGTGGTTTATGTTTGAAAATGTGGAGTTGTGAATACGGGTGATTCATGATTAAATTTGGTGTGAAATTTTGGAATTTGAATTAATTGAATTTGTTGTGTTTGAGATGTGGATGTGTGGTGAATGTGCGATTGATGTATCCATAATTGATGGCGTATGCGTTATGAATTTTATGGATGAATATATGTTTGAGTATGCTCTGTGAAAAGATTGAAAAATCATTAGTGTTAAATGAGTATTAAAAAAGGGGAATCTTTTAATAGCTGCATTTACTTAATGGTTGTGGTGAAAAGAGTCAGAGTATGCTCATGCATTTCATAGTACATGGTGACCGCGATGGGCCATAGTGATAGTGGTAACCGTGATGGGCCACGAGATGATGCCATGTGAATAGTTGGTTCATCTTATCTTTGCGGGGATTTTCGCGTCGTGCTGATCTGTGACAGATTGCACTCTTGTAAGTCGTGCTGATCTGTGAGCGACTGCACGCATAGAAAATTAGTACTGGTCTGTGAGAGGCTGTACGATAGTAAATTGTGCTGATCCGTGAGAGATTGCACCTTGATAATTAGTACTAGTCTGTGAGAGACTGTACAATTATGATTTACGCCCTTTCGAGGAGGGTTTTGGTTTGGAATTCCGGAATCATGTGCATTGGCATATACGCATTCCATTAGGGTGTTTGGCACGCAAGTCATGTTTGATATACTGTGATGGTTGCATATACATACTTGATTGTGGTTTGTAATTGTGACGTATTTGATGAGTGTTATTGATTGACTTTATGTGGTAAGCGTTGAATGATAACAAAACATTTTCAAAACTGAAAATTATGCCATTTTCACAGTTGTATTCAGATACAAGGATGTTGTATTCGAATACGACAGTGCAGTTTGTTAAAAACTTCATTTTTCAACTTTGATTATGCATGTGTGGCATATGAAAACCATTTCTAGATGTATGCTAAGTTGAAAGGTTATTTTGTGCATTTAAAATTTAAATGCTATGTGATATTTGTTAATTTCGGTTGGTGACCTTTACAATTATTGTGGAAAATTGTGTTTTGCCCTCAGATGGGAATCAGGATCGTCCTACCAGTTAATTAGTAATCTGGAGATGGGAACGGAGTTAGACTTACCTAACCACTGCTGTGTCAGAAGGATTTCTGCGGGGCGCGTGGAGATCACTTGGGTTATAGTTTTTTTTTTGTAGCATGATCATATTAGATGGCTGTATAAGGGCTAGATGTCTATCAGTTGTGGTTGTATTTATTTCATTCTGGAAGACTGTACCTATACCATATATTGTCAGCTTGACTTTTATTTTGATGGGTCCTTGTACCACTTTTTGATGTGACGTGGGGAAGTTAAAATTCTTGGGGCAGTGCTTTTGTACAGGTGTCTGCCGAGAATACCTCAGGGGTATGAGCTACGTTGGATAGGTCTCATAGCCCCGGTGTATTTTTCTGTTTTAAATATTTTGGATTTTCATTTCAAAACCATTTCCGCTGTTTGTAATTATTGTTGACTTTTGTCGTTGTGATACGACTTAAATATTTTATCCAAAGGTATTCCTCTCTTTATTATAAATTTTAATTTGTTTTTAATAAAAAAAAAAATCGGGCTATTACAAATCCAATATGAGCAGTTCTTCTAGATTGATTATGTTCGTATTTTTTTCAGATTGAGTTTATAAATTCTTAAGATTGATTATATTCGTATTTTGTTCAGATTGATTTTGTAAATTTATCAGATTGGATATGTTCATATTTTGTTTAGATTGAGTTTGTCAATTCTTCAGATTGTTTCTATTCATATTTTGTTGTAGATAAATCTTGATCAAATCTTCTTCAAATCTTGACCATATCTTTTTTTAAACTTGGTAAAAGATTTTCTTCAATTATGAATCTGAATCAAATCTTATTTGAGATTTTCTTCAATTATAAATCCGAATCAAATCTTATTTTAGATTTTCTTCAAAAACACGAATCTTCTTTCATACTATGTGAAGTATAATATATTGTTCTTATAAAATACTTATGTTATCATCCAAACTCTAAGTATAAAACCAACTTGGTTCCAAAATAGTACAGTCAAGCCCCATAAAGTTTCAAGCCACAACTTGGATACGTTACAAAAGATAAATTTTTTGTGAACATACAATGTACTCGATGGGGGATAGAAATTGTAAGCTCAAATTACAAGTGATGGTCTTTCGAAAGAAAGAATATGAAATATGAGATCACTTGGATGTACTTAGAAAAGTTTCTTAAAAAATTTGGCAGCATGATTTTTCAAGGATTTGTTTTCTTAAAAATTTGCAATGACGTGTGAGTACGTTTTATAGTACATGGAATGATGTTGTTGCAATTCTAACTGCTGCAGAGAATTTTGTTCATCACTTGTACAGTCTTATACTATTACAAAAACTGGATGAATTTCAAAATTGATTGTTTAAACTTGTCTTTTATAGTGCCAGAAAATCTATTTAGGAAAGTTCTTCGCACAAGAGAAATCTTTAATAATTGTAGAGGATTGAAATTTAAGATGTTGTTCATTTGAATAACATATTAGATTTTCCAAAGGAATGAAGAAACAGACCATCCTTATCTTGTGTTTGATGTGCTTCTTCTAGAGGATTGACAATCAGACGATTAACTTTTAACAAAGTTTAGACCTTAGAATGTACTTCCATTAGAGGATTGACTTTTATCAAAGCGTTGACCAATGGATAAAAACTATTGGCCAAATGATAAACTCAATTGTACATCCACATTATCAGAGGATACATTTCATTGACTAGAATGTTAACTAGAAGATTCATTGAATCAACTTTAAGAAAAATCAAATAATTTCTTCTTCCATTAAACAAAAAACATGGAAATACTCATTAAAGGATTTGCGCACTTAGAAACATGTTAGAGTATAAATTGTTCCTTCATATATTTTGTTATCATCAAAACCAAAATTAAGAATCATTATTCTTCAAACTAACTTGGTTCTAACAGGCTTGACCTCAAAGAATATAAAACAAATGAAACTAATCAAAGAAATAAGTTTTGTTTTACTAAAAATCGATATCTGTTTATTCAAATTGCTATAAATTACATCGGTATCGAAAACAATATAATTCAAAGTTGCTAAATCTGAAAATGATGAATCTCCGAATAAATTCGCAACACACACGTTAATAGCACAAAACGATTAAATCCCTACAAAAATGATAAAATTGTAGTTTCTGAAATATTTATGCCTCTGGAGCTTTAACATTGATGACATTATGAATATTAATTGTGTAAAATTATGAATATTATGTAATTTCTAATTTATTTATAAATCATATATAATTTAAAAATTTAAAAGAAATATGTAATTAAAAATGGTTCAACTTTGTTTTGACTTATTGAAATCAGTTAATTTTGTATTAATAAATACTTCGAATCAATAATCGATCTGATCATTTTCATTACCATAGTTATTAGGTCATTCAACACGTTGAAATAAACTAATATAAAAAAGTTTCATTAAAAAGTATCCCAAAATAAGAAATGTGAAAAAATAGAAATTGTCTTTAAATGATCAATTTTCAAACTCTTGAAATATTTATATAAATTTTAAGACTTTATTTATATACTTGATTCTTTAATGTGTGCTCTTAGAATACTTGGCATCATTTAAAAAAAAAATCACAAATAACATGCTTAACTAATATTCACATACAAAATATCCTTGTCATTGATCTAATACTAATTAAGGAAGGAGAAGTTATTTTACTGTCAAACTAGAATATGACCCGCGAGTTGCGCGAGATATATAGACTTTAATATATTAGTAGTATTGTGAATAAGATTTTAAATTTTCAAAAATAATATCATTTATTCATTTTGTTTGTAGAGTATTTTTTCAAGTGAGTTTATTTGAGTAATTATTATATATGAGTTGACAAACACACATTTGAGAATATGTAAAATGTTTTGCATAATGTAATTGCAACTAATTCATATATTTAGTAATAAAAATCCATAGTGAAGATCATCTTACAAACAAAATTTATAAATTATATTTAGTGTTAAAAATCTTAAAAGTATTTTAATAAATATTAATATATGTAATTATCTATCGCAAAATCAGAGATCAAATATTTTCATGCCGTAGATGAGATCAAATATGTCTGCGAAAATAATATTCTAACTAACAACAATCAAGGTTTTGAGAAAACTGAGCAAATAGGTATAATATATTACCAAATACCACTTACTAAAAAGCTATGTGTGCAAAAAAACAAATTCAACTATATCTACTTCTTTTAAAATAATTGGGTTGCAAGACACTAATCGTAGAGATTGTATGAAAAAGTAGAATAGTATACGGAAAAAAAAATTATATATTGATGGTATTTTAATTTGTAACTCATAACACATTAATAGTTATACTTAATATTATATGCTAAATAATAATAATAATAATAATAATAATAATAATAGTAAAATGTGTGTTAAAGCAAATTGGAAGTTGAATAATAAGGAGAATTGAAGAGGAAAAACCTTTTAGATGTGCCACATAAGATTTTTCGTTGAGGTGACAATATTTAAATAAAATGTCACAATATTAGATAATGTTTATGTGGGAGTCTATTTTAATATATATATATATATATATATATATATATATATATATATATATATATATATATATAATAGATAATAATAATAATAGTAAAATGTGTGTTAAAGCAAATTGGAAGTTGAATAATAAGGAGAATTGAAGAGGAAAAACCTTTTAGATGTGTCACATAGGATTTTTTATTGAGGTGACAATATTTGAATGAAATGTCACAATATTAGATGATGTTTATGTGGGAGTCAATTTTAATATATATAATAGATAATAATAATAATAATAATAATAATAATAATAATAATAATAATAATAAATTGTGTGTTGAAGCAAATTGGAAGTTGAATAATTAGTAGAATTGAAGAGGAAAAACCTTTTAGATGTGCCACATAGGATTTTTTGTTGAGGTTACAATATTTGAATGAAATGTCACAATATTAGATGATGTTTATGTGGGAGTCTATTTTAATATATATATAATAGATAATAATAATAATAATAATAATAATAGTAAAATGTGTGTTAAAGCAAATTGGAAGTTGAATATTGAAGAGGAAAAACCTTTTAGATGTGCCACATAGGATTTTTTATTGAGGTGGCAATATTTGAATGAAATGTCACAATATTAGATGATGTTTATGTGGGAGTCAATTTTAATATATATATATAGATAATAATAATAATAGTAAATTGTGTGTTAAAGCAAATTGGAAGTTGAATAATTAGGAGAATTGAAGAGGAAAAAACTTTTAGATGTGCCACATAGGATTTTGTGTTGAGGTGACATTATTTGAATAAAATGTCACAATATTAGATGATGTTTATGTGAGAGTCTATTTTAATATATATAATAATAGATAATAGATAATAAATAATAGATAATAGATGTACTTTAATTTGTAACTCATGACACATTAATAGTTATACATAATATTAGATGCTAAATAATAATAATAATAATAATAATAATAACATTAATAATAATAATAATAATAATAATAATAATAATAATAGTAAAATGTGTGTTAAAGCAAATTGGAAGTTGAATAATAAGTTGAATTGAAGAGGAAAAACCTTTTAGATGTGCCACATAGGATTTTTTGTTGATGTGACAATATTTGAATGAAATGTCACAATATTAGATGATGTTTATGTGGGAGTCTATTTTAATATATATAATAGATATTTGTCTTATGAAATCTAAAATTTGCATTATGATGAAATGAATTTCTTTTCCTTTTTTGTTGGTCTAGCATCAGTCAAACGTTGCAACACTGAAAGATTTTCTAGTTTTTGCAAGACATCAGTCATTGAAGGACGATTTGCTGGAAAAAATTCTATGCACTGCAAAGCAAGTAGAGTTATTGAAACACCATCTTCAGCACAATAAAACCAATCTTGTTGTAGATGTTTGTGAACAAGAGAACAATTTGGCTTGTACTCTGTCTTGGCCCAAATATGTACTAGACTATCTGTGATTAAGCTTGTATCTTCTCTGTTTCTAATGTCTGAAATTGTTTTGGTTATTAGTTCAAGTATAATAATGCCAAATGAATACACTTCACAACTTCTGTTCCATTCACCACCTGCAATAAGAGAAAAGATTATTGTTGTATTATAAATATATACGAATGAGGAGCACTAAGAACACACTATGAATTCACTCGTTCAATACACACTTTTTAGTTGGTTGAATTTTAAATGAGTTTTACTAAATCATATAAGTCTCACATAAATTTAGTGGAACATATTTAAATAGTGTGTTGAAAAGAAGGTATTGTAAGAACAAGTCATGTGCAAAGGCTTCAAACTTCAAATTATTAATTGTATAATGTGAATGATTGTGTTCGACTATTAAATACACTAATTAGTTAGTTCCATTAACTAGTTACAATTAGAAGCTCTATTTAAAACTACAATAATTGAAATTGCAAATTCTATAATGAAATATATGTTGTAGCTGAAATTGTGAAATACTTAACAAGATCGCGATCGCAATGACAATCACTATTTAAAACTTCAATTAGAACTATCAATAAAGCCCACCTAATCCCCTACTAAACCACTTAAATTACGATCCCTTCTTGAGAGCTTCTTGAGAGAGTTTATTTTTTATAGGAGAATTCGTGATCCCCTTTTTTTTAACATAATTATATTGTGTTCATTTTTTATAAAAAATAAATTTTGGGAAAAAATTGGAAGGATTCGCATTTTCTAGAAAGTTTTTTTATTAAAAAATTCTTTACAAAAAAAGTTTTCCAATTTTTTATGGGAAATTTTTCCCAAAAAAATAAAAGACTTATTCC
This sequence comes from Cicer yamashitae, assembly GCA_037974755.1. Classification (NCBI taxonomy): domain Eukaryota; kingdom Viridiplantae; phylum Streptophyta; class Magnoliopsida; order Fabales; family Fabaceae; genus Cicer; species Cicer yamashitae. The sequence continues at coordinate 40,519,572 of JBBPBQ010020323.1, read as the reverse complement.
CGATCTCTCTATTTTTATCTATTCATAAAATTAATTTCTCTATTTTAAAATTCTCAATTTCTAGTCCTTCATAAAAAATTTGGACTAAAAAGGTTGATGTGACATATTTTCCATTTCAAAATTATTCATTTTTGTAATTTAAATAACCACATAAAAATATTTAATCCATCTAAACAATTTTGCATTATCATATTATATGTCAAATCATTTAAAACATGTCACATTACTATTTTTACGTCTAAAAATTTGAGGAAGGGACCATAAGTAGGAGATTTGGGGCCTTCTAACTTGGGGGCTTATTTGAATGGGGTTCTCTTTGGCTTTGGAGACTTTTAGGCTCATAACATGTGGGTTGGGACCCAGATTTAAATGCTTCATAAAATTGACAGCTCTAGTTACACTAGTATGTTGTTCTTCTCATTGACCATATAAGCCGCATATAGCTATCAACAATTAGAGTATTGGATGCATATGATAGATTATAGACTTGTTTCAATTGACTTATCTGAACTTATCTACTAACATTAAGAATTTTTGAAATTGTTTGGAGAGCTTATGGAAAAAAGCTTATGACAAGTTCATTAGTTATTTTCAACTTATTTCTATAAACTTTCTAGAATAGTTTATGAAAACAATTTGACTTTATTCTATGTTTTGTTATAGAGATAACTTATGCATAAGCATTTATATGATAAGAGTTTTATACTATAAGAGCTTAATTAAACTCTTTATCGAAATACGACTTATATTTCAAAGCAGATTCTTTGACGTTGCGGTAGATAGTGATATAAACCGATGATTTGGATCAGACAATTGAGATGTCAAATGTTTGATTTTTCAAAGTTGTGATGAGAGTTATTTGATCTCTTCCAACGGTGAAGATGGACTAACTACAACAATTGAGAATCCTCCTACAAAGAATCCAGATCCAATATATATATTCATAGTGGTAGGCTAGATATTGTTGTTTGAGCACTAAACTATAGCATTATGTTCAGTACTTAGGAAGAGTGGTCTTTTATGATTTAATAAAAACATAATGTAATGTTGTAGGGTATTATAGTTAACAAGTTGAAGTGAAATATGTTTAAAGTACTTAAAAGAATTACCCCTTAGAGAAAAATAAGGATCCATGTAGCTAGTTGACATTGTTATTTGTTCCTTTAGCATGTTCACTTCACTAACCAACAACAAATCAAATAACTTTGGATTGTAATCCTGCATGAAAAGAAGAGGATTAATGAATAAAAAATCCACATGAGCAAAGAAGAGGATTATTAATTACCATGATAAAGTGCTAACCTTATCAAGAAGTATATGAGATGCACTGATATTTAACACCATATTTTGTTTCTCTTGGTCATGAATGAATTTCAAGAGCTTAGCAAGCTCATGAATTAGATTTATTCTCTGAAGCAAACTCAAGCTATCTCTAATAGCAAAGAAATCATATTAGAAAATCAAAAGTAAATTGTATACCATTGTTTCCAGGCTTATATATCTTAACAATTCAAGGACCAAAATGAAAATTATTGAATTTATTCTTTAATTGCTTAAAAGTATTTTCTAAAAGGTGATAAAAAAAAACGCATAACAAAGATAAAACATACTACCTTTCTTGATTACATTGTCCAAAATATCAAATGGATTAACATCATACACAATCCCTTTTATATCTTTCTCCCAAGTATAACCCATCCAATTAGCCAAGTTAGGACAACCTTTGAAAATTGGATTTGTCCAAAACTTTACTTCCTCCTGATAAACAAAATCAAATTAGAGTTGGAGAGGAGAAGAAAATAAATAATAATATCAATTAAGAAAAAAATTTAGAGAGAGAACTTACTTTGAGAATCAAATACTCATCATTATATTTAGAACTTATGTGCTTCAACTTTTCATCATCCCATAACTTCACTAATACATGTTGACCTTGAAAATTTCCTCTAAACAATCTTCCAAACTGTGTCAACCCAATGAGATTGCTTTGGTTGAAATTGTTTGTACATTCTTTTAAGCTCTGAGATGAAAGAAGAACTAGGTTTGTTGGGTCCATTTTCTGTACAAAAGATATGAAAAATGACAAATGGATACGTGGGGACCACGTTTATATATTGAAAACTTGATGGTCAACCCTTTCATGAACCGTTCTAAGATGTCAGTGTCAACGTTTTTGTTATGCGACAAATACATAGATAATTACCGTTGACTTTTTCGGATTATAAGGAGTTTTAGCAGTCACACATTTCAGGAATGTCCAATCAAAATTAAATTGTTTAAATTTTTAATACTGATTTTAAATTAAAAAATAATTAAAATTTGAATTATTCGATTTTGACCAGATGATTTCGATGAGTATTCCTATCTAATCTTAAGGAATTGTGTTTGGAAATAGTGTCAATGTAACCTCTTACAAGGACATATTTCTTACCATCTATCAAAAATATGTCTTTAGTCAATTAGATACTAAAGAATATACTTGATTACAATATAAATAGTGATTTCACTAAAATTAAATTGGTACCTTTTGTTATGCTCATAGCAAGATATATGGTCTAATATATATAATGATGCATATGAAAATTCCAATTTCATCAACAAATGAAATCATTTTCATGTACTCTTTCTCAAATGATGAGATAAATCGTTGTGATGTTATCATATATACGTTGACAAAGATCAAGCAACTTCACATATCTATCTCTATAGATCTTGAATCTTAACACTTAGAAAATGTTGCTTAAGTCTTTTATCAAGAAACATTTCCTAAATATGATTTTACGCTTACGCTTCATAGGGATATTGTTATTTGATAAGTCGTGCATTTTTTTCATGAAGACCAAAATCAATAAGGTTCAACTAAAATCTATGTGAACACAAGCTCACAGTAGAATCTTTCAAGTATTTAATCATTTTAATTGAGAGAAAGTCTCACCATACACTACTAGAAATAGTTGGTTACCAGCGGATTTTCCTGCAGAATCTTTTCCCCGTGGAAATCCTTCGCGGATAATTTTTTCTTGGGGATTTTAGAATCTCCTATAATTTACCTGAAGATATATCTGACAAATTCGAATTTATCTACAGCAAAATTTTGGTTGAGGAATTGCAGCTCAAGGCATTTTGCTGCAAACTTTTCTACAACAATTTTCGAAGGTACATTTCCTGGAAATATTTCAGATACTCCATAGGAAAGTCCTAAAATTTGTTGAAGAGTGTTTGCAAATTGGAATCCGCAAATTAATCAGGCAAGATGTGAATAATAATTATTAAATTCGTATGTAAATCTGCAGCTGATGATTTTTGTTTTGATAAATATTTTTAATTATTTATTTTAATATAAATCTATTTCACTTGAATTAAAACCATATGGAAATATTATTATTTAATTTTATAAATACAGTTTTGAAGTTTTATTAGTGTCTAATTATATTATTTATAGTAATTAGAACAAATATTTAAGTCAAATTTCAATACTCCCATACAAAATTTATATCATATTCACAAACCATAAAAAAACACTAATTAAACCTTGATCTAAAAAAAAAATATAAACAAATACATATAACCAAATTAATCTCTGCTCGTCATAATCACTACCAATGTTATCATCACCACTATCCTAACCACCGTTTGTAGGGTTTGCAGTACTCAGCTTAATATATTTCTCATTAGGATTCACAAAGTAAACCTACAAGGCTACAACATCATAAGAGTAATGAAATTGTAAGCCGATTACATTGGATAACATCTCCATAGATAAAAGAGAAACCTCAAGCAAAGGTTTTTCATTTGCATACCCAAACAAATAAAATCTTGGAAACAATCTTTGTAGAGTTATGTACCCAAGAAAAACTATGTGCATTTTGCTTTCTCCAAAAAGAGATCAAACAATCGATTTTAAATTTTAGAAAATAGAAATAGAATGGATAGAATATAGACAATATATTGGGAAGACTTGAGCAGAACAAAATGAAACTGATTCATTCTTAATCAAGATTTTGACTATTATAACATGCAACCAGTATTGAATTTAAGCTTCTAGAAGATCTATGAGGCAATCACTAATAGTAATGTGCAAATATGTATAAAAAATTGAAGAAACTTCATTTAGCAAAACATATATAATTTATTATGACAAATTCATATAGACTCCCAAGAGACAAATCTCAAATTAAAAAGTTAAAACGTGAGATGTGTTGAACATAAGAAGCATGGCATTACATTAGTTAAACAATAGTTAGTTTCCTTTTCAAAAGAAAAGTGGTAATTGCAATGAATGTCATTCTTACCACACTCAACAAATAAATAAAAATAATGAAGCAAGCAAGCAAAACACTCCAATCTCACAAAAACACTAGATTTGCAACCAAAAATTTCATCTTCAATTTCAAAAACAAAATTCAAGATTATTATAAAGACTAAAAATATATTTAATATAGGGGACTAATTAATTTGCAATGTTAACTTAATTAAGATATGTTTAGAGGGGGAAAAGTTACTTTCTCATGAGATATGCCATCATACACACAAGGCTGAACCACAATTAAATTACCTTGTACAATAGAGCATAAGATCAAAGAATAATGTGAATTTGCTAAAACATATCCTGAATAATATGAAGATAACTCATGCCGAACATGCTTTGGCAACAAATACACAAAAGATGATAACTGGAACAATAATCAGTAACAAAGTGAAAAGTCGAATTAGTTCATTAGAAACAAAAGAAATTATGAAATTAACCAAAAAAATAAAACATTACAGGAATGCTACATCACTTAAAAAAAAGAGAATATCAACTATTGGAAACATAGCTGAAAATTACTTAATATCAAAAACCAGCAAATGCATTTTCCACCAAACTTATAAACAAACAGAACACGTTCACACGCATAGACAACACAAACTCTATATTTATAGAGTAAAATTAAAACATACAACAAGGCTGAACACCAACCTGCCATTATGCTAAAAACCATGCACAATGAGGAATGGCTATGATGTCTAAATACCAAAAGGCATCACCACCAAGAAAGTCTTTCTCTCTAACAGCTCTCCAATGAGAAATGACAATGTAGTCACAAAATCACATTTAGCATAAATTATATGCTTAGGACATTATTTAAAATAAGGTCGACAAAAAATATCATAGCATTCTTGCCTTACCAGCATAAACACGGTCATAAACTCAAGGAATGCCACCAAATATAGTTGGTTTCAGTGCCTGAGATATTACATTGAACTGTATAATGAATGCAGCTATTTTAAGGAAACAATTGCTAATGGTAATACTTTTTTGATATAATTTAACAAATGGAACAATACAACTTAGTACAAGACCTTCTGAAATGGAAATAAGGAAACAATCCTTTTCATTGATAACAAATGCTAGAACAAAGTAAGACAGAAATAGAATGCACAGAGGAGGATAATTCAGAATTGAATACACTTTTTTGTCTGCCTAGAACCCTGTATCAGCCTTCCTTAAATAGCTGGGAGTTAGTGTATTTGGAATTCCGTTTCTTCTCTCTAAGTTTGGTTCATCCAGAAAATTTTGTCAATTCAAGAAATACAACATCATCTTAAAGTCAATCATGTACATTGACGTCTCACATTTTTTATTTCCTTTGCCTTTCCTAAGATACATACACACACATATGTATATATATATATGTGTGTATGTGTATATGTGTGTATCCTTGACATATCTCAAAAGTACTTGATAAAATATTTATAAAAATAAAAATAATAATCCGAATATTTTTATGATACGTATCTACGAGTATTGTAGAGTATCATATCATATCATATCGGATACATATCTGACACAGATACATCCCCGATTTTGAGGTATCTGGACTTCATAGTGTGGTACTAATGAATGAACGGAATCTCAGCATATATAAAGAAGTTGATCAGTCTAACCCAACCATTAGCAGAAATAACAGAAATGAAATCTAACAACTGAAATAACAAACTATTAGCAGTAGTGCTATCCTCTAATAACTAACAGTAACACTTCCAAAACACAACTAGTTAAATTTTCTTCCTGTTATTTTCTAATTAAGGTCATTATATATTCAACTCTGCAATTCAATGGCTGATAGCTAGAACTGAAATGCACAACAAACTTAAATTAGGGAATAACAGGAAAGGAAGAGACAACTGCAATTCCTTTCATGACTGAGTCAGTCAATGGCTGCCTGCTACAATCAATTTAATGCCTTTGATTCGAGAAAGTGGGCATGGATGCTATGCTACTATTTCAGATTTCCTGTCTCTGGACCTTCCAGTCACGATGAATGTAGAGAGAGAGAGGGTTAACCAATTGGGGATTGGTATTGAAGGAGAATGGAACATGGCGACGAGAAGGGATGTGAGGGGAACAAGAACAGAATGATGGCGGCGCGCCAGAAGGAACTATGGCGGTGAGGATGAAAGTGAAAGGAACGATGGCGACTAGGGGTGTGCATGGTTCAAAAACTAAACTGAATTGCACCATATTAATAGTGCAGTTCAGTTTTTAAAAACCACTTTAAAAAAAACCAGTTATTTTTTGAATCAGCTACGGTTCAGTTTCAAAGCAGTTTAAAACCGGTTTATAGGGTGCGTTTGTTTGAGTTTAAATAAAAATGATTTTTAGTTTAAAAAATTTAGAGATTATTTTGTAGAGATTTTTTTAAAAATGATTTTTTTATTTTTGTTTGTTTTCTATCATAAAAATGATTTTTTTTTAAAAATGATTTTTAATCTGTTTGTATACAATTTTATAAAAGTGATTTTTTAAACTACAAAATTACCATAAAGGACATGACTTTTATAATACCCTACAAAATTTATAAGTTTAATCCATTTGTTATACGCATTTTAAAATTGATTAATGTACCTTAAGTACTCATCAAAAAATAATAAATAAACACAAAAAAGCAAAAAAAAAAATAGTATCAATATATGAATGATGTAAAAATAAAATGATTAAAAAAAAAAGGCGTAGAAACAATAAAAAAATTATGTTAAAAAATTGAAAAGGAAAAGGAAATTTACTTGATGAAAAATCTATATGAGAGCCTCATGGAAGGAGAAAAACTGTCACACCGTGAAACTGTTGCAGTAGGGAGAAAACCCAGAAAAAATTGATGGAGGGTAATTTTGGATTTTTCAAAAAGGGTAAGGGTAATTACATCATTTTCTCTTATTAGTGGGTTAAGTTCCGTGTTTTTAAAATTTTTAGCACATTTCTCTCTCATCTATCGCAGTAAGGAATTTGAGAAGCTACTATTTTTAACTTTTCATTTTTAGCCAAAAAATGATTTTTTTAACAAAATGATTTTTAAAAAATCTGAAATAAACGCCCTTCAAACCCTACAAAATGATTTTTGATTTAAAAAAATAGATTTTTTTATGAAAAAATCTGAAACAAACGCACCCATAATTATACACCAATTTAATATATTTGAACCAATTTGAAACCGGTTTTTATTAAAACCAATTCGAACCAGTTTTTAATGAATTGTTTAAAATCGGTTTTTCAATAAATTTTTTAAAAGATTGATTTTAAAATCAGTTTTAAGTGATTTTTTTAGTTATTATAATAATTAATTTTAGAATTTCTTTAAAACTACAATTCTGCTATTTAACTTGATATATGAAGTTCTTATACAGATACACATTGTTCTTTGGTCTAAACAAGTAAAAGAATATTGGTTTATACACAGAGTTTGTAAAAGATAACACTTTGCAGGACAATAATTGGGTAAGAGACCACTATCGTCAATGATAAATTGACCATTTTCCCACTCATGTTTAGCCTAATTAATTTCTATTCATTTTAATCATTTTCACAACAAGCTTTCAGCTCATAAGAGATTTAATTGTTTATGAACCAAATTTTGATTGGTAAGCTATCAACTAACTAGCATGAATTAAACATTGATTGGTTGGGTCAGGTATGATGTCAAAATTGTACATATAAATTAGTAGTTTTGTATTGTATATGTTTGTTGGAGGATATAGAAAGACATATTTTTGATTATGCATAACATCGAACAAAAAACAATTCTATTCAATCCCAGATTATAATTGTATGAAACTTTCACAGTGAAACAAATGATGCAAAACCCACCCTCTTATTGTTTCTCTAATGGTTGGAAAAACCCACATATCACTGATACATCCTCTACACCTTCACTTACTGTTCCCACTTGAAATTAACACAGAATGGAAGGAAATCAATGAACTAATATTTCATTATCCATATTAAGTGATAATTCACAAAAACACCAAATTCAATAAACAAAAGTTAAAAAAAGGGTTCAAAATTCAAACCAAGTAAAAGAAACTCTTTCGTCAGGAACGCACAAATGAAAGGCTGCATATTAGAACAATAGCATAGATAATACAATCCTTGAAAACAACATCAACAACACTCTTCACCACCATTATTGTTTGTAACTTCAAGTCAAACATCAATTTGGAAGCAATATCATGTCTGACCCAATGGTACACAAAGAATCAAAATGGCTTCAAATGAACAAAAAAGGTCACTAAAAAATGAAATAAAACAATCAAAGGCAACTATCAATTCATAACTTTACAAATACAGAGAAAAACTCAGCAAGCATGAATACAAAGTTTAAGCAATTATCAATTCATAACTTTAAAAGTACAGAGATAAACAAAGTCACATCTCCAAAATACACAGATGCAGAACTGTTATACACAAAATCTAAAAACGAAAAAAGCAAAATGCATAAAAATCTAAAAACGAAAATGAAAATGCAGCAAACCTGAAAACGAAAACGAAAATGAAAATGCAGCAAAATACACAGATGCAGAAAAACTAAAAACGAAAATGAACCTGAAAACGAAAGTGAAAACTTGAATTTGAAAGCAAAAACGAAAGGTTCATTTTCAGGTATACAACCTTTTTGCTAGTGGTAATGCAGAAAGGAATGAAGACAGAGGTGGAGGATCGCACAAAGAAAGAAGGGCGAAAAGAGAAGTGTCGCAGGAAGAGAAGAAAGTATACAAATTGAACAAAATTGATTTATTTGGGGCTAGGGTTTAATCATTTTGAATTTTGGGGTTAGAGTTTATTTTTTTTATGTGTTCAGTGAAAAAAATAATTTTATGATATTGAATGCAAAAAGGTTTGAAAGTGGTTAAAACTGGTTTTTTTAAAAAAAATTTAGTTAACTGGACTTTTTAAATTTATGGTGCAGTTCATAAACCATTTAATTGGTTTGGGCTTTTCTGGTGCAGTGCAATTTAGTTTATGAATGCAGTCGAGTTAACTACATTTTTTGCACACCCCTAATGGCGACCAGAATGGAGCATGGAGAACGATAAATAGACAAATTGGTAACGTAAACGTCATTTAAATTAATAATTTTGTAAATTAATAAATACATCTCTTAAATTATAAATTATTAATCAAAATAGTCTTATATTTAAACTTTTATGATTATGATGTCACATGTTAATTGAATACGTTTGATCTCATATCTATGTCATCACTGAAGTTTCAATAACACAAGAAAGAGATGTTTGAATTGTGTTAATATCAAAGAAAGAGATGTTTGAATTTTGTCATGATTTGTTAAAACTGTTTTTGAAATTTAATCGTGACTAGGGATGACAATTAGATTCAGACCTACTGAGTACCCGCAAAAAAGACCTACAGTGGATAGGGTAAAAACTCGCATAATGGACACAGGTACGTGGATGGGTAATTACTTACAAAATTAAACGGGTATGACTGCGGGTACGGATACTATAGTACTCACCCCACCCGGCACTTGCACTTATGTCTATATATATATATATATAATATTTTAAGCTTCCTATTATAGCAAGTGTGGCATTTGTCTCTCAATAAAATATGCTTACTTATATGAATTTTTTATTTTCAGTAATTAACATATTATTATTTGTTTTAATGTTTTGTTATTAAATATTTAATTTTTAGTTTTTTTATTATTAGTTTAAAGTAAAAAACTTCATAAAATAATATTCCAGATGTTTGGATGTTTATTGTAGTACTGTGAGATCATTTGATATGTTTCGAATGTTTTGAGTTATAAAATATTTTGGTTTGTAATATTTTATGATTTGCATTTAAGATATTTGGAAAATTTTAAATTTAATCACAACAATAGCGATTATTTATTGATCTATTTTAGTTAAAGCACGGATAATGGGTATGGGTATGGGCACTAAGATGCCCAAATAGTAAGGGTACGGATATTAAAGTTGATACCCACGAGGTACCGACATGGGTATTAGTATTTTTTTAAACTTCGGGCATGGGGACGAGTACTATAGTACCCTACCCAAACCTCACCCATTGTCATCCCTAATTGTGACTTGATAATCAAAACAATTCAAAAAATAAAAGCAAAAAGAAAAGAAGAAGAAGAACACACAAGGAATTTTATACCAGTTCACGACCAACCTAATTGGCTACGTCTAGTACCTTCACTTGAAGGATTTCTTCCAGTAATTCAACCAGAATTACAAAAACCACTTAACCTCACCCAATTAAGTCTACTCAACCTTCAGATTGCTCCTACAACACGTTGAGGCAAAAACAACAGCCATTAATGGGCCATAATTTCAAGAGTTTGTTTTGTATGTGTTTAATTCTCAATGAGAGGATATGTATGTGTCTAACACTATCTAGCACTTAAATGAATATGTGTTTGTACAAGTGCTCAATATTCAAACAGTAATTATGTTTGAATTTGCTTTAAGCATTTGATGTTGATCAAAGTGTTTGATGTTCAAAGTAGGATCAATTGTTTGTATCATTGTTCTTCAAAATTCCAAGGCCAAACTTTGTTCGAAGTTTGTCAATGTAGTTGTCAATTTTGTCGAGACTTTGTTGTTCAAGATTTTTTCAAATTTTTGCAAAGTAGTTTGGTGAGAATTGTTGTAAGATTTGCTCAATGCAATTCTCTATGTTGCTTGAAACAAAGAAGATTCCTTTTATAAATTCAGTTCTGGAACATGTACCTTGCTTCAACATTAAATTGAAACGTTGTCTTCTTTCCATTTTGTTCATATTTGAATCCATGCTTTGAACTAGTGTGATGAAGTGTTGTTTCAATTCTAACCGTTTTATGCAGATTTGAAAATTATTACCATTGTTAGTGGTGAAGTTTGTTTGCTACTCGTTTCTCCCAATTAAAAAATATTAGCCAAATATTCCATTCAGTGCAATCATTAGGTAACCGAATGAGACTTTTTCTAGAAATTTTCAAGTATTTTTCTGAACATAGACATCTTCCAAAGTCATTGAATTTTTGTCAGAGGCGTCGACTTTTGTCAAAGGCAGAAGGATGAAAATCAAAGTTTGTTTATAATGTGTGAATATCAGATGTAGAGTCAAAATATTAAAGGCAAAATCTGCTTGTGTTGAATTACTTTCAGAGACAGACAACTTATCAGAATCATGTTACATATTAGAGTCAAAGTTGGTTTATTAAACTGAGCACTTCAAAGTTAACATTGGAGTGAGTGCATCAGAGGCAGTAGAGTGCATGCGCATCAGGGCACATTTCCTTTGATCATGTTTCTTCCTCCGATCTTTGTGTTTCCTCTAATTGTTTTGTTTCCTCTTATTTGTTTTGTTTCCTCTAATTTGGGGCCTGTGTCTGGAATGTACCTCTTATTTGTACTATTTTTCTGCACACTTAATTCTCACAAATTTCCTTTTGTTATCAACAAAACTAGTAAGTTTTTCAAAACCATCTTGGTTCCAACAGTCACAATACGAACTAATTTTCCTATGAAATTTAAATTTTTTCATGGACTAATTTGTCAATAATAATTAGTCCATACACAATTACAATTACATTTGCCTTTGAGATGACAAAATTTCATTGGCAAATTTTTCTTCGAGAAGATGATATTGATGTGAGATCAACGTTGATAAGTCACATTTCTAGTCACAGTACCACATCAAAACATCTAACAACAAAAGTTTACCGAGAAACTATTTTGAATGATAATTCACAATTTTATGGGATCTATTTGAAGTAAAAGTGAATGTCACGAGAAGGTGTAACATCCTAATTTCAAGGTTTAGAAATATTAGACGTTTAAAACAAAATAGTAAATTATGAGCTTAAAATTTATTAAATAATTATCTCAAAATTAGTCTAATTAAAATGAATTAAATAATAAGATAATATGATATACTTAACTTTGTTTTTGGTTGTTTTTTTTATTTAACAAATGAATGAACTATATATTTTTTTAATGTTTTAATTGGTACATGATACAAATATAATTTAAGTCATGGACTCGTAATTACCACTAGGCAGTGGATCTACAAAATCTAAGTAACGTTGTTTTGATTAAACGAATTATCCGATTACGTGGTAGAAATTATAGAGATCAGTTGCTGCAACCATATTCCGTGAAAACAACTTTCGATTAGCACTTCAATCGGCAATTTACAATGAGAAATAAACAAATTTATCCTATTATGTAGAGTTGATAACGCGTTAATTGGTTAAAGTACGATACATATGTCAATTATCTTATATAAGAATTTAAATATAAATAGTTACAAAGAAAAAAAAATACTTAATTAAAAACTCAAAAGATAGAACTATATCAAAATAGAGAGTAGCTAAAGCATTTTGCGGTTGCGATTACGGTGAATAGCCAGCAACAAAGAAGGAATTTTTAACAAAGAAAGCGAGGTGAGTAATCAAATCCTTTAAACTTTCATGATGGTACATTTATTTGGTAATTTGGGATAAAAAAGAGTTAGATATTTTGAATGTTATAAAAATATATTTTGTCAAAAACCTACTTCTATTAAAATTGGAATTTTATGAAATACAACATTAGATTATGAATTATTTATTCACTATATTATTTGTTGCAAAATTGCTACCAACACCCCCTAAATTACTACCCACACCCCTTTTATTTTAAAAAAAACAAAATTCCAAAATTGCCCTTGTCTTTATTAATCTAACCTAACCCCACCTTCTTCATCTTCATTCCTTCATCTTGTTCCTCGTCATCTTCATCCTCTTCATTCAAAAACCCAGAAGCATTCAAAAACCCAGAAGCCTTCATCAACTTCAGTCATCATCAACTGCATTCCATCTTCTTTATTCATCATCAACTTCAGTCATCATCAACTGCATTCCATCTTCATCAACTTCATTGCATCTTCTTCCTCTTCAATCATCACTTCACCAAAATCAAGTAAGCATCATCCTTGTTTTTGTTGTTCATTATTGTAGTTGTTTGTGTTTATTATTTAGGAACGAAATGCCAGAAACCCTAAAACCTTGTAGTTGCCATTGATGATTCTGATGAAAACGTTGGTTGCAAAAACCCAGAAACGTACGTGAACTCAGTTCACGTACATGAATTCATTTTCAAAAGCTCAGGAACTTACGTGAACTGTATTCACGAACCATGTTCGTGAACTGAGTTCACGTAAGGTGTACGTGATCTCAGTTAACGTATGCCTTACGTGAACTCAGTTCACGAACATGGTTTGTGAATTCAGTTCACGTACGTGGTTTGTGAATTCAGTTCACGTACGTGGTTCGTGAAATCAGTTCACGTACATGATTCGTGAACTCAGTTCATGTATGATACTTGGATTTGCTGTTTTGATATTTAATATGCTTTTGTTTTTGCCGATATGGTTCGCACAATGTATTCCGATAGAGAGGGATGTGCTGTAATCAACGAGGGTACCTCTAATGTTGATGGTCGTTGTGTTCGGCCGACTGCTTCCGCTCAGGTACAAAGACGACGAGTAGAGCGGCAACAGGAAGAAGCCCTATCGGAAGCACAAGCGGAAGCACAACTGGAAGCAGAACCGAAAGCTGAAGCATAACCCGAACAACAACATGAAGCACAATCTGACGCATATCCTGGTGGTCCGATTGATTGTTCTGTACTTAGGACATTCGCCGATCATGTGACAACCCGACTTTGGGATGGCGTGGTAATTTTATCAATAAAATGAAATTAAATTTTTAATTGTTGTTGTTTTAATGTGTTTTAAATTATATTTTTTTTGCATAACTAATTTCAGGATCGTGGCGAATTAAGGGTGTTTAGCAACGGCAAAAAATTAAAAGAAGCTGTTATTGAACACCCAGAGGTTGAGAAACTGGTGAAAAGCTCAGGATTATTTTCTTTGCTAAAATGCAACTATGAAATGATCCACAAAGGGATCATTTCTGCATTCGTAGAGAGGTGGCATCGTGACACTAATAGCTTCCATCTTCCAATTGGGGGGATGACGATTACTCTTGACGATGTCTCCTCTCTGCTGCACATCCCTATCACCGGTGCATTCTTCACCGTTAATGTATTTAACAAGGATGACGGTGCAGATATACTGGCTGAGCTTCTTGGAGTTAGTCATGTTGTCGCCTATGCTGAATTTAATGTCACGCGCACACCCTCAGTTCGGTATAGTTGGTTACTAGATGTATACCAGCAGCGCTGTCGTGACCAGCAGTGGCAGATGGCTGCTAGGGCATTTCTTCTGTTTTTGGTCGGTTGCACACTATTCAGTGATAAGAGTGCCTATGCAGTCAGCGTTGCATATCTTGATTGCTTCCGAGACCTCAATGCTTGTCGGGGATTTGCATGGGGTGCAGCTGCTCTTGCTTATTTATACGACAATCTTCGTGAAGCCAGCATGCATCAGACCAAAACTGTGTCAGGGTATCTTACACTATTACAGGTAAACTATATGGTTGTTTATTGTATTAATAATATCTATTATTAATGATTCTAAACTAATGATATGTTATTATATTTGTGCAGGCGTGGGTCTATGAGCATTTTCCTACATATGTAGAGATTGCTGTAGACTTTCTCCGAGTTACATTGAAGACTACCCCAGAGCACTTAAATGGAAGCCAAAACGGGATAAAGGTTTGGTGCTTCCATTTAGGAAAGCTCTAAACGAGATTGTTGCTGAGGAGGTCTGTTGGACACCATACGAGGCCCACCGAGTGAAGCGACCCTTTGAAGAGGTTTCATTATTTCGAGGGTGGATACGATGGGGTCCGAAGATGTATGCTCATCTTCCAGACAGGGTATTACGTCAATATGGTCATGTCCAAACCATTCCTGACTCACCGTTAGATATAGTGGGTCGGACGACAACCCCAGAGGAAATGGACACCATGTTTACGCAGTACGCTGTGCATGTAGTAGATGCTGGCGCATTTGGGCAGGGATATGTCCTCTGCTCGAATGATTACATGGACTGGTTCTGCAGAATTTCACATCCATACATCATTCGTAGAGAACCACAAATGAAACAACCACAATTAATACTTGTTAAAATGCCAGTTCTAAGTGGAAATATTAAATAAGTAGCAACAACTATGTTAAGTGGAAATATTAAATAATAAATGACAGTTCTTAACAAATGCAACAACTATGATACGATGATCTGACATAGATGTTGGTGGTGGAGTTCTAAGTGGAAAAAAATTTTGCGATTGGTTAAGTGATAATGCGACGAAAACCAAGTTAAATTTCGAAGCAATCACATATCCCATTTCTGGAAGTGTCATCCAATTATCCATAGTTGCAACTTGTTCAACATACACACTTTGTATAAGTTGTTGAACAAAGATTTGTCCACCATATATTCTCTCGTAATGAGACATGAACTCTTGAAGCTCTACAACACACTCTTGACGAATGAATGCCCACGAGTTCTCACCCATTCCAAGTAAACCTGCAACTGCACGATATCCACAATTACCATCCTCGCCGACATCAATAATGTCATCTATGAATTTTGTGAATTTCAACCAGCAACCAATCGCTGAAGAGGAGAACTCTTGGTTGTTGAACTTTGCTAACTGATGGTCGAGGTGTGAGCTTTTTGGCTGATGATCGAGGTTGCTGTACTTTATTAGATGTTACAGTGCTACATGCATTTGTGCCACTGCACCGAACGCTTGCATCCACATACTCCCACCAAGATGGATCACACTTGGTTGATTTATCTCTTTTTGATATCTTACTTTTGCCTTTTTTGGGTGCACCCTTAGTTTTAACCTTGTCAACAGGTGGACACATCGACGTAGTCGATGGATACGCGATCTCTCGTAATTTACCTTTAAGTGCAATTTTGCCAGGTACGTCAAGCTCATCAAACTTTTTCACTATCACATCTATTTCATGTTTGACAGATAATTCTGAAGGTTTACCCGATCCATCATCATGAAAAGTTAATTTAGTCCACCAAACATGAATAGCGTATAACGGGATGGAACGGGAGATCATACTATACCTGGCTATTTCACATGCACAAGGTAGACCATGTGTTCTCCTAATTGTGCAACGACATTCAGACTTATCTATACCTACATACTTCATGCGATCATACTCTGTCGCAATGTGATCTATTGCATTTTTTGACACAACACCACGCAAATTGGCATACAATCTGTTACTATGTCGATGAACCTTTTGAATTATGCTCTTTTCAAATGATGCTATTATTTCACTGTGTTGTAGTACAATCATGCTATTGATGGTTTCCCAAACACTGCATATATCACCAATGTTGTCTTGTAATATTCTTTTCAAACTCTAGTGCCCCGACTCAACCGTTTGTGT
Organism: Cicer yamashitae; assembly: GCA_037974755.1. NCBI lineage: Eukaryota > Viridiplantae > Streptophyta > Magnoliopsida > Fabales > Fabaceae > Cicer > Cicer yamashitae. The sequence continues at coordinate 40,502,934 of JBBPBQ010020323.1, read as the reverse complement.
TGTGGTGTTCCCAAAGTGCATAACTCTATTTGTCCACGCCTCAACAAATCTTTCCTTGTGACGAATTAACCATTGATCATGTACATAATCATTAAAGATAGAAGAGCTACTACAAATTCCTTCAAAGATAGCCAAATTCATGTAGTATTGAGCCTCATCATAACTGTAAACAAGAGCCTCCCATGCCTCCATTATTTGCACCTGCTTCTTTTACGGAAACACAGTCATCTTGCGCTTGGCTTTGACATTCTTGCATATATGAAACAAGCATAATAAATTCATTGCTTTTGGAAAAACATATTCAACTGCGTTCATCAAAGCGAGGTCTCTATCAGTAACGATGACTTCAACTTCACCACTTGTAATATGTTCTTTCAACATTTGTAGTGCCCACATAAAATTATCAGCACGCTCAGACTGTAGATACGCAAATCCCACACAAAATGTCATTTCAGAAGATGTAACACCAATAATTTCAAGTAATGGCATGCGATACCTACATGTCTTGTATGTGCTATCCATAATGAATACTGTGTGAAAATTATTTACAAGAGTGATAGCGTCTGGATGAGCCCAAAATATGTCCCTCAACTCATCTGAATCCTCTACCTTCCTATATCGATAGATGTATTTGTCGCGTTCCATCAATGTTAAAAGATGTTGCATTTCTGTTCTATTACCTCTAAGTGATGAACGATATGCTTGACGTGCATTGTAAACTTGTTTTATTATCGTCAAACTTTTAACATTACGATCCTTCAGTGTCATCAATATGTTTCTAGGTTTAACTATGTTCTTCGTCATATCACCAAGTACAGTTTTCTCTTCCTGAGACAATCGGCCTAAGAAAGCATGACCAGTCAGTTTTTTGGCCATTTCGTGGTTATGGACACCACATATTACATGCAGATACCATCCATCACCAACACTTGATGGTCTTCCTCTCAATCTAAATGGGCATTCACATTTTCTACTCCAAGTACTCCTCGTAAGGTTAGGATTCTTCCAAGGTCTATATTTACCGCTTCTTTCACAACCAAGAATTAGTTTTGTCTTTGTTCCTGGTCGTGCTGTCGCAGTTTCAGATCTAAAAATAACAACGACAATTCCATTTTCCCTCCAACATTTCTAGCCCATTTCAATAAATCATCTCGCGTATCAAACATCGTGTCGATGCTAAACTCATCAGTCAAATCAACCATAACAGGTTCACCTCCGTTGTTCATACCGTATTCAATTTCAGGTTGAACACCATCATTCATTGCATCAAAATCATCATACATTTCGTCAAAGTACGTTCCAAATCATCATCCATATCATCAAAATCAGGTTCCAAACCTTCATACATTTCGTCACTGTTGTCTACCCCTTGGTCCATTTATCTTCAAAAAGAAACACAAAAATTTCAAGATTTTCACATACTGAAACTCAGTTCACGTAAGGTTACGTGAACTCAGTTCACGTACCTTTACGTATTCTTAGTTCACGTAAACTTACGCAATCTCAAATTCACGTAGGTTTACGTGAATTGAGATTACGTACGTGTTTAAAGTTCAAAACCCCATTAACTACGCATTCTTAATTCACGTAGACGTACGTGAATTTCAGATTGCGTAACCAATGGAGTTTTGCAATTTAACATATACGTCATCTCAATTCACGTAAACGTACGTGAATTTGAGTTTGCGTAATCCATGGAGTTTTGCATTTTTCAACGTACGTAATCTCAATTAACATAAACGTACGTGAATTGAGATTGCGTACAATCCCCAGATTTAGAAAAACAACAACCTCAAAAACAGAACAACATACATACCTTTTTAGGTCACTTTAACCACAATGTGAAGAGGAAACTGATGGGGTGTGTAGATTGTGAGTGAATTATGTATGTTTTGAATGATTATGAGTTAGAGTTGGTGAGATATGGTGATTTTGTGATTATGAGTGAAAGGGTGTTAAGAAAGGGTGATGAATGGAGAAATGAAGTTAAAAATTGTAATAAATATACAAGGGCAATTTGGGAGTTTTGTTTTTTTTAAAAAAAATGGGGGTGTGGGTAGTAATTTAGGGGTGTTGGTAGCAAAATTGTATTTGTTGAATTGCCGTTTTGTAATGATTGTTGGCATTCTTTAAAAGATTATTTTATTATGTGTTCTTGAATGATTGTTGTTATTGTATATTAAATGAAATATTATATTCCAAAATATTATTTTATAAAGATGATTGTTAAAAATGAATTATTTTTATTGTATGTGTTTGTGATGAGCTTATGCTCCATATAGATGAGTTTTATACTTCACATGAGATGAGTTTTAAACTCCACACAGATGAGTTTTGTACCCCACATTTATTTATCCAGATGAGCTATGTGCTCCATATAAATGAGTTTTATACTCCACGTGATGAGTTTTAAACTCCACACGGATGGATCTTGTACCTCAGATGAGCTGGTGCTCCACATGATGAGATAATACTCACTTCACGGAAGTAGTACATCTCCATATAACACGTTATTAAATTGATTGATTTATTTTCTGCATAATAAATATGTGTATTGGATTTATTTGATTATTATAGATGTGAATTATTGTTAATTTAAGTGGATGAATTTTTATTTATTATTGGCAGTAATTAGTTATTATAGAAAAATCTTAGTTATATTATGTATATTTCTCAAGAATATTTTTATTAATTACCGCGCTGACTAAGAACAATGATTGTTGTAAAATTGTGTGTATTATTCATTGGGATTTAATATCTCATTAAAGTGTTGTTTTTAGAGACTGAGACCGTTGGAGACGTCGAGAGTTGAGAAGTCCTACCTCCTTTGAGAAGAGTAATTTCCTTAGATTTGGTTTGTAAATCAAGAATATGTAGACATAGTGCCTAGATCGTACTTTTATTTCGGGATTAGTTATTAATTGCCCAGTTTTGAATATTTTCATTATTAAAGATTTTCACTTGTAACGATTTACTTTAAAGATTTCATAACATTATTTCTTTCGGAAAATTCATTATTTATTATAGTACCTTATTCTCTTATATAATTTGAAATTTTTTTCGTTATTACCTCAATTGTTATATCCACGTAGCTAGGCTTTACAGAAGAGGGGGTTGAATTGTGACCCTTTTTAAAATTTAGTTCCTGCACTAATATCATCCTCTCTAATAGCACTAGTTCCTCCTCTTATTGAGGACGATCTAAAGAAGATAATATGAGTTTGAAATATGTATGATAAGTGTGCTAATGGTGTGAATAAAACAAATATAAAGAGAGTAGAGCTTAAGAAGATTCACACACAAAATTTATACAAGTTCACCTAATAATAGGATACTTCAGTCCTCCCAGCTTTATGAGATTTTCACTAGTGCTCAGAAACTTGTGTTCTGATCTGCACCTTTTCAGCAATGTATTTTCTTAGCCTCATCAGGATTACAACGTTTTATTTTACTAGCCTCGACAAGCTTACAAAATAACTCAAGTTTATATCAACTTGAGGATATACAAGTTGTAATGTGTTTGATTTGTTTGGGGATCAAATTACAACTTTCTAAGATAAGATAGTGATGTGAAGTTGTATATAACACGCTCAATAAAAATGGTCCTCATATATGTTTATGTTTGGAAGAGTGTGTAAAATGAAGATAATGATGATAAGCTTGAATAACTTAGCTATTTTCTTGTAGATGATTCTCTTGATGATTGAAGATTAATACTTCTCTATTTATAGTTGCCTTTAGAGCTTCAAACATATGGATTAGCAAAATATAGTTGTTGGAGAATTTGATAAGTTTCCTTGGACTTGTCTTTATTTGCAAAATTGTCATTTAGCCTTTATCCTCTTGTTAAGTATGCTAAGAGGATGACTGCGGTGGTCCATCCTCGGATATGGTTTGTACAAGGATGAATCTTTCATTAATTCTGATGTGACTTATGCTTTTTGGCTTTTCCTTTTCCAAAAAATTTTAGTGACTTGCCTTACTAGTCAAGGACATCACTTTTTGTATTTTGGTACTTTTACTCTTATTTTCCCATGTGCGAGGATGAATAGAGAACATAAGTTAATCCACAGTTATGTATTGCTTATCCTCTGTGCTTGTCCTCAGATCTAGTTTAAGTATGAGGATGGAGTTTCTATTTTATTGAGTCTTGGTGTGATTGTTGCTTTTTGTTTTCCCTTTTCCAACCACTTTGACTACTGTGTCCTTCATGTCAAGTATTTCACATTTTTGTACCATTGTAATTTTCTGTATGTGTCAAATTTGTTATATGGATATCCTCTACATCTATCCTCATGTTGAGACTGTATTCATCCTCTAATATAATTGATTTTAACGATGTTCATGGATGATCATCCTCTGATCTATGTAAGTCTTTGAGAGATGATTGTATGTCTTTCTTTTCAATATGTGGCTGTTGGAATTTGGTGTAAACATGTTGATACATTTTTTACTTGTTAGGTAACCTTCTAGAATATGATTTGTAAAAGACATTCTTAGTATCCTCTTGATCTATTATGGATGAGAAGGTTCCTTCTTGTTTCCAATACCTTGAAAATCACGATTGATGTGTTTGTCTTATTTCAAAGGCTTTTGTATAAATTTGAACAATCCTAACATAGTGTTTTTGCACTGCTCACATAAAATCTCATTTTTATATATGAGAGGATGATTTTTTCGAGAGTCCATCCTCAAGTTATGTTAAGTGCGAGGATTAAAGTTTTTATCTTCCACATAAGAGTACGTGATTAATGTGATGTCACTTCTATGTTTACTTTTGGTAAACCTTGAATAGTGTGAACAACTTATCAACTTTTGTCCTGTTGTACTTTTATGACAATTAATTTTTCAATAATTGTGAGATGTAAATTTTGAGAAATATTTATAATCGAATTTGAGATTGTGAAGAATATTCATCCTCGGACTTGAGATTGTGATGAATGTCCATCCTCGGGTTTATCCTCGGATATAAGATTGGGAAAAATATTCATCCTCGAATCTGGATTCTTCATTCTCTAATTTTCATATAGACACATCTTGACCCATAGTTTTTCTTGACTTTTTCCAAGATATTTTATGTGCGATTGAGATGTAACATATTTCAATGATCATCATCGGCTTGAGGATAATCATATTTATATTTATGAATTAGACTCATCAATTCTTTCATTGTCGAGTTGATACAACACACTTGTTTATGTGAGTGGCTTCAAGCTTGACCACTTCTATTATTTCAACAAAAACTCAAATGCAAACATCAGTAGATCTTCATTTAGAAAACTTAACATTTATTTCATAAGGTTTGTTGTCATTAAAACACAATTTGACAATTTATAAAATAAATGAACTAATTTGACCTACGCGCACACACACACACAATTTATATGTTTTGTTTGTTTTTCCTTTCAAAAGAATACTTTGTTTAACTAAATAAATCAATAAAGTTATATTAATATAAGTTGCAGTTTTAGTTCATTTATTTTCATCAATTCACGGAATTGGTCTCTCGATTTTATAAGTCTACAGTTTTGGTCCTTCCCTTAGAATTTTGAACTTCAAAATGACGATTTTACATATTTTAAATGATGTGACATACAATTTCATGTTATAGAACCATCTAGATGAGTTAATTATTCATATTAATTAAATTACAAAAATGAAAAAATTTGAAGTTAAAAGTTAAGTTGTTAGAGAGTTTTATTGCAATTTCACGAGTGTTAATTATTTTACATCATTGTATTATATGCCATATTATTCAAAGGATGTTAAATCCTCAATTTTTAGTTCGAAAATCTAAGAAAGGGATCAAAATTATCGACTTTTAAAAGAAAGGAACCGATTTTGTGAATTGATAAAAACTGGGAGACTAAAACTGGAATAATACCTAATAAAAATTATTTTCTTTTCAAACAAATTAAATTTACATTTTCATTTTTTCAAAAAATTCTGCCAAAATAAATATTTAAATCAATAAACATATGTTTTTATATTAGAAGAATATTATAAAAGAAAATTTGTGTTGGCAGAAAAATTCGCAAGAAATTTAACTGCGGAAATTTCAAAAGATTTAACCATTGAAATTATTATGGGAATCACTTCAAATGAAAATCAACATAAAAAATTAAAAAAATTACTGCAAAAAATATATACCAGTACAATCTGCACCAAAATAAAAACTTACCTGAGATTATACATGCGAATTTTAATGACACCATAATATTCCTAATATGACATGAATATGCAATAAAATCCACATGTATATTTTGTAGATTTTTTTTTGCACGAAAATCCAAAAATAAAAAGTTGATTTCTAGTAGTGATAGTCTATACCGTAGATTTAGATGAAACACTTCTTTGCACACATTTTTTAAAAGTATTCAATATACCATCTATTTCAGTCTTCAATACAAGATCCACCACATATCCATCAGGGTAGCTCCATCAAGGTCCAACATGTGGAGACAAAATCCCTAATGATGTTGTAAAGATGAAAATCGTTAATGATTAAATGATTGAGGGATTTTGATACATGTTTTTATCTAATATGTGCTCTTGAATGATTCTATTAAGACATAAAATAATAAAAATAATCAAAGCATAAATCATGAGTCACAAGACAAAACTAACTTTCTATGAGACTTCAGAAAGTTTCGTACTGAAAGATCACAATGATCATACATATGTGAGAAGAATCAAGAAGCCAATTAATTTGAGTGTATGACAAGAATTAGAAGTTGATCCAACTCAGAAAACATACATGCAATAAATGATCAAGTAAAGAATAGAGAATATTCAAATCTCTCATATCTCATTTAAGACAAAGGAAATATTCATCATGATAAGTTATAAACATTTTTGGATATAATGAATAAGTTATCACAAGACATAAATGAAAACTAAAACCTATAAGGATCAAATCAAACAAATCAACATGAATAAATTCAAACAACAACTTTATGAACATACTAAAGATAAATGTTCAAAAAGTTCAAAACAAAAGTACAAAAGCATTTTTCTTACAAAAAAGTTGTTAAAGTCACTATACTTGCGCTATTTACTACTATGAACAATATTAGCATGGATAAATAGGATTTAACCCCGCGTTTTCTCTCTCATGCATCACAAGTCAAGTACAAATCCAACAAACATTCTGAAACCCACTTAAAGTTCAAAATATTCATAGTTCTTCAAGAAAAGCTTCATCAATGGTTACCATGTGTTGGGACTTGAACCCAACGGTCACATGAAGGCTTGGAAACATCATTGGAGCTTCACATCTTGGTTATAAATAGAGAAGAGCTCATAACTTGAAGATTACGAACTTACATCAAGTACTCAACACTCTTATGTTATAACAGTAAAACTTGATTAAAAGTTCAATTACATTGAGAGTTTATCATAGATAACCAAAACTAAAGAAACCAAGAGTGTGAAGTTCCTGTGCATCCTAGTCAAATTATGAAAACTTGACTCAAAATAATTATTTTAATTGTAAACCTTCTGAAATCATCTATTTGTTTGTAAAAGAAACTTAGAGTACGTTGTATTTGCTGTAAAATCTATTGAGACTAAGAAGAAGAACTGAAATCATGCTAAGGCTTAGATAATATTGGAAAGAAAGCTCAAGCTGACAGACTTGTGTTAGTGCAGAAATTGATAAGGTGTCTCAATCATTTTTAGTGGAAAAAGTCATCAAGGATGATGACTGGATGCAGCCCAAGTGTGGGTCAACAAGTATAAAATATGTGTGTATGATTTCCTTTCTCTTTGCCTTTTATTTAGACTCACACAGTACACACACTTAGTTACTTAACTTATCATTGTAATTCTAACCAAACTTTAACTTTCTAAAGTCCTAAGTATTCCATGTTGAGAAACTTGAGAAAATATTTTTTAAGTATAGATTCAATTTAAAAAGGGTCATAATTCAAACTTCTCTTCCTTGTGACATTAAATTCTACTTAAATATGTTGTTGGTTTACATGGATTCCCTTACATATTCTATATGATGACATAACTTTTCATATTTATCAAGATCTTGTGTAACTCAGTTAAGTGACATATCTACAACACTTATGGAATCGATTAATGTTCCATTACATATAGGTCTTATGGTGCTTGGATTTCTACATGTTCTACAATTCTCCCTCTGATTCCTACGGAGATTTATCACATTTAAGTTATACATCAATTTCCGCGACAAACTATATCTCATTGGAGACTATGTAGAAATAGTATATTTAGTTTCCTAAGGATATTCCACAAGTTACGTTTATTTGCTTTGATTTCAAGCTTATTTGGAAAAAAAACTTGACATGTCAAATCTTCATAAATGTTATTTTTGGTCTTTCAACTCATTCCCTATTTCATAAGGAATCTTTATAGCCTCATATGTGTTGGTGTAAGTCCTAGTGTCAATATATTTTACATAGATTATTAATTGTATCATGCACTTACATCATATATCTAATTTTAGATATATGCTTAAATATTTGATTTGTCCCCATAAGTTTGCGCATTTTTCATTTTCGTCCATGTAAGTTTTTTTTTTCAATTTAAACTCTGTAAGTTCAATTTAGTTTTAAAATCATCTTTGCCGTTAGTTGCTATTAAAAGAAAGCTTATGTGGCAAACAGAGGAGTGACATGGCAGATGAATAAATTAAATAGCTAAAAAAATGAAATTAAGTAATTAAATTAATTAAAAAACAAATGAAAAAAAGAAATGAAGCAAAGTTGAAGGTGTTATGTTTTAACCCCTCCATCCAAAATCAGAAATAAGTTTGGGGATTAAGGTTCTCTCCTCCTTTCTCTATCATTGCATCACCATTACTAGATCACTAACATCGCATAACCATCATCATATCACCATCTTCAAATCACCATCATCGCATCACTATCATCGAATCACCAACTTGGAATCACCATCATCGCATCACCATCATCTTCGAATCTTCATCTGCTTTTTCTTCGTTCAACCATGGTATAATCTTCTTCTGCAACAAACTCAACTCGTATTCAATTTCCTAAATCTGGGTGTAGGAAAGCAATGTGTATATTCATCTCTAACACTGATGAAAATCCTAAACGGCGATGTTGAGATGTCTTTATTGGGATGTGAGTAATTTTCCTTAAAGTTGTTATTTTTATTTTGATTCTTTTTAGTTATAGTTTAAATTTACTAAGTTTAATGTTTAATTTTTGTTTTTCTTCGTAGACCCTTATAGTTAATTTTTTGTTGGTAATGCGATGATGGTGATTCGATGTTGGTGGTCTGATGATGGTGATGTGATGATAGAGAAAGGAGGTGAGAACCCTAATCTCCAAACTTATTTCTGATTTTGATTGGAGAAACTAAAATATAACACCTTCAACTTTCCTTCATTTCTTTTTAATTTATTCCTTTGTCACGTTAGTCCTCGGTTTGCCACATAAGCTTTTTTTAATAGCAATTAACGGTAGCGATGATTTTAAAACTAAATTGAACTTACAGGGTTTAAATTAAAAAAAACATACAAGGATGAAAATGAGAAAGGCACAAACTTACAAGGACGAATCAAATATTTAAGCCTAATATGTACAAGACATCATTTATTATATTACTAATCTAATAAAATAATAAAATTCTTAGAACAGATAGTTCGTTCAATAGAACATCATTAAGGTTACGAAGATTGCCTCTAATTTTTGGATTTGATATTTAGGTCTAAAGACTGGGTTTGAAGATTGCCTTATGAAACTGAGTCTGAAGACTGCCTCTAATGCCCTTGCATGCCTCTGATGTGCACAAACTCAACATGTCTTTTCGAAAACAATCTAAAATAAGATTTGATTCAGATTTATAATTGAAAAAACTCTTTGACCATGTTGAAAAGAAGATATGGTCAAGATTTGAAGAATATGTGATCAAGATCTTATCAACAAGAAGATATGGATTATTTACAAGAAGATTTCATTAAGATTTATCTACAAGAAGATATGAATTATGTACAAGAAAATTTGATCAAGAATTATCTCAAGAAGATATGAATTATTTACAAGAAGATTTCATCAAGATTTATCTACAAGAAGATATGATTTATTTACAAGAAGATATGATCAAGAATTGTTTACAAGAAGAAACACTCATAAGAAGATACATTTATTATTTGCAAAGATATGATTCAGATTTTGCACGGACAAATGAGAAACCCTAACCTATTCTATAAATCGATACTCAAGACTGAGAAGAATAGAAGAGAACTCACAAACACAAAATTTCCTAAGTCATTAGAGTTCATAAGGTTAAGGTCTAGAGAAACATTTGGTCAAAAAGAAATATTTTTTAAGTGTTGTATAGTGTGAGAGTCATTGTTACAATCATCTTGTTAGAAACAAATCAATTTGCTCCAAACTCTTGTAACCCAGTTTGATAGTGACTTTCGTGTTCCTCAAGAAATTTGTACGCTTTCAGGTTGTGTTGAGAAGACTTGACTTGTAGAGTCAGGGTGTTGGTGTTCCTCAAAAAGCATGTCTATGTCATATTGTTTTGAGAAGATTGACTTTAGGGTCAGGTGTTGTGTAGTTCAAGTGTTGAATTAGTGGATTAAATCCTTTTGAGTGAGGGGTTTGGACATAGCTACCAAGTTGGTGATGAACTAGGATAAATTCTTGTGTCACTTTAATTCAACAATTGTTGTTTTACTTCTGCCTTTGATCAATTAACCCGATTGCTACTACTTTTATTCTAAGTAAGTCACAGAACCCGAACCAATTTTAAATAAATTAGAAAAAAGAATCCAACTTAATCAAACACAACCCAACCCCCATCTCGTATTTGCACCTTCATCTATTAAGAATTATAAAGTTATTTTTAAATTCTTCGTAGTTAGAGTATTATTGTTAATTAGGTCGACAACTAAACATCGAGACTATTTTGTGAGTAAACTGATGACCACATCTCACGAGCCATGGATATGAGATACCAAGTCATCAGATACGTATAAATATTAGGTGTAATATTTATACTAGATTGACCCACCATGAAATTTCTTCATAATAGTTGTGTAAAGGTCATTAACGATTCTCTTGCGATCATAATGAGTAGTTCTTCCACTTGAAGTCTCATGATCCTTACATGGGGAGTTGGCTTTAAGGCCATCAAACATTTGTCCGTTACAAGACAATCATAAAGGTGGTTATTGAGCCTACAATAAACCATGTGGAGGGGTATGAGCGATGTAGATAGGATTTGTCCCTCCTACATAACAGAAATTATGTCTTCAGCCACTCGATAGAGCGAGATCGTTGAAATGCATGGTCATGCTAGAATGGATCAATATGTGATATTGGGTCCATTGATTTTATGCACCTACTTTGAGATCGATAAATAAATAATGAACACTACAAGGATGACACATATTGTGACCAGCGTTCAATAAGACATTAGGATAAAGGAACAATTACTACACGATGAATAGTAGTCGTGGTAAGATCACTGATTTTTCTCATTAATTGGGTAGCAATGATACACTGCTAGATCCCATTCATTGATTATAATATTTAATATTATTGTCAATTAAGTGAAAGCCTATAGGTTTACACTCATAGAACGATTACTTGGATAAGTTTTATTTAAATTAGATTATATTTGATTAAAATATAAAGGATGTTGGACTTGTAATGTACAAGGCTCTATAGGGCAAGACAGAGAGTGAAAGACTTTTAAAAGTAGTGTTTTGTGTCTCCCTCTTAAATAATTTTTAGTTGATATTGTGCCTCCTTCACTGTAGCCGTTAGCTAGCACGACGTTCTCTGAGGTGCTTTTCTTTTGTTACACTGTAACCCAAAGGAAGCACATTGTGCCCTAGTGGTTTTCTTGTCATGTATTGCTGCCAAAATCATATCATTGTAGCCCAGCCTATTGCACTACACGCAAGCTTGCCAGCAATGCACAAGCACGTGTTTTAGGCTTTATTTAATCTAAAACCTCATATTTTGCAAATGTTCTAACTGAGGAGGCATTGGAAATCATATTGTGCACATCTTGCACGCTAAAAACTTGAAGATTTCACTCTTGAAAGGAAGAATTGATGATTCGTTCCATCTTTCTTGTGTGCAATTTCATCTTCTTCATTGTTATTATGTTCATAATCATGAACTAATTTTTCCATTCATTAGAGATTAGATGGACATTCTTGAATCTATGTTCTTAAAAATAATAAACAAGTTTAACAAAAAAAATTAAAATAACTAAGTATTACTAATTTTAATTTTTTTGTTAAACTTGTTTATTATTTTTAATTTTGTTGCATTCATTATATTTTTTTAATCTTGCCTTGCTACTAACAAGTTGTCTTAAGTTTTGTAGCTACGAATTATTGAAGGTATACTTTTGTATCAACTAATGCTTGTATCTCGCAAGATAAAGTCATTGGATGGAAAAAATCATTTTAAAACAAATGTCATACAACAATTTCCTTTTATATGTGATTTTTGTAGCTACGAATTTTTGCTGAAATGTACTCAGTCTTTGTTGTTGACATTGAAATAGTGTTCTGTCTCTTACATGACCAAGATATTAAGTTGCCACCTAAAGAGGTGCAGTTGCCACTAGTGCTCTTTCTCTCAAGTTTATCTCCAGTATAATCAGAATCACAATATCCATTTAGTTTGTACTTAGGAGATTTCTTGTAGAACAAGGTAAGGATGGTAGTGCCTTTTAGGTATCTAAGGATTCTCTTAACAGCAGTTAAATGTGATTCCTTAAGGTCAGCTTGAACTTGGACATACACATACACTAAACATGATGTCAGATCTGGAAGCAATAAGGTAAAGTATGGATCCTATCATTACTCTATAGGGTTTTTGGACAACTTTTTCGCCTGAATCATCTTTTTCAAGTGAACAAGTAGGGTGCATTGGTGTAGCCATAGGTTTAAAATCACTCATCTTAAACTTCCTAAGAAGCTCTTCTGTATATTTAGTTTGATGAATGTATTTTTGACTTTTCTTAATTTGTATCCTTAAGAAGAACTTATGTTCTCCCATCATACTTATTTGAAATTTAAGCAGCATCAATTTAGAAATTTCTTGAAAAAGAGTGCCATTAGTAGATCCAAAAATAATGTCATCAACATAAATTTGAATAATAAGAATGTCATCTCCTATTGATTTTCTAAATAGTGTATTATCAACTTGTCCTTTTTCAAAGTTATTATTAAGCAAGAAGTTACTAAGTCTATCATACCATGCCCTAGGTACTTGTTTTAGATCATACATAGATTTCCTAAGTTTAAAAAGATGATTTGGAAATTCAGTACTTTCAAAACCTGGAGGTTGTTTATCAAAGACTTCTTCACTTATATAACTATTTAGAAAAACACCTATAGCATCCATTTGAAATAATGTAATGTTATTATTTGCATCAAAACAAAGTAGGATACGAATAACTTCTAACCTGATCACTGGAGCAAATGTCTCAGTGTAATCAATGCCTTCTTGCTGACTGTAGCCTTGTGCGATAAGTCTTGCCCTTTTTTTGACCAGTTCACCTTTTTGTTTTAGCTAGTTTCTAAAAACCCACTTGGTTCCAATAATGTTCTTTTTTGGTCTAGGTACTAGATCTCAAACATCATTCCTCTTAAATTCATTTAACTCTTCTTGCATTGCAAGAATCCGTCCATCATCTATCAATGCTTCATCAACAGTGGTAGGCTCAATTGATGAGAGTGAGTCAAACAAAGTGGTATCTTTTAATGATGATTTGATCCTCATAGGATCACTTGAACTTCCAATGAGATGAGATTTCTTGTACTTCCATCCAGATCTTCCTTCTAACTTTTCTTGACTGATTCTAACTTGATTAGATTCATCCTCAGAAGATTTGTCATCTTCTGGTTTGTCTGCATCTGCTTCCTCTAGTTCCGGTAGACCTGCAGTATCCTCAACTTGCTTTGAATTTTTAAGGTCAAGTTGTTTTTCATATAACATTATATAAATAAGAAAATTGAAGAATGAAATCAATACAACCAAAACATCAATTTTGTTTCTGGTGGTTTCTACTTGTTTTCTGAAAACCAAACTTGTATGCTACTTCTGCTGAAGTGTTTAGATTATGTGGATCTCCTTATTCCTCTAAATTTTTGTGAACCTGAAAGTACTTATCTAGCTTTATTTTTTCAGATCAAGCTTCTTGTTATCACAGTAAACATAATATTAAACACTAATTACATTTAAAGAAAGATATAACCTATATGCCAACACTTTCAGTTTCACTCTGAAAACCCTTTTATTTCTTCTTTTCTAGTTTTCAGATTATGAATTTGCATATTCTCTTATTAGAGAGTCTGGATGAAGGAATTTGAATTCCCATCCAAGTTTGTAGTCTTGATGAATTTGATTGGAGTGTTCATAGAAGTCTCTTGATTCTGATTGTTAATCTAACACTTCTGTTTCTGCTGATGTATCGGGTTCCTCTGATGGTAATTCTAATTCTTCTGGTAGTTCCAGTTCTATTGATATGTGTGATTTCTCTTCCAGTTTTGATCATGTTGATACTCTAGATTTTTCTGATATTACTAGTTCATCATATGGTTCTGGTTCTGATAGGTATTGTGTTGACCAGTCCTTCTTCCACCAGAGTCAGCTGGCTTCTATTTGTTAGGTCTTAGAACATAGACCTTTTTCTCTTCATATATTTTAAGCATCCATTGACTAGGCACCATATCTGGTGTTTCAATTTGGTTGCTTATAACATCTCCAACATATACAATTTTATCCTTTGGTACCCAATCTGGTGACCTTTCTTATAGCAAATAGTACATAAATCATCAGAGGGAATAAACTTAGATTCAGTTACTTTTTCTTGAAATCCTATTTCTCTTTTACCATTCCTACTAAACCCATAAATCATAGATGCATACTTGCTTCTTTCCATACCATTGTCAAGAAAATATTGAAATACTTCTTCATGCTTATCAGAGTTACATGTAGTATTTTTAATTGATGTTGAACTATAATTACTTTTCAGAGTTAGATTTTCAGTCTTATGTTGAGCAATATCAGTTTTCAAATTTGCATTTTCTGTTTTAAGTTCAGTAATATTAGTTTTAAGAGTTGCATTATCTATCTTAAGTTTAGTAATATCAGTTTTCAGATTTGCATTTTTTGTTTTAAATTCAGCACTTAGATTCTTTAAAACATTAGCTTTTTCAGTTAGATTTGTATTTTCTTTCCTAAGTGTTTTCAGTTTTAAAGTCAATTTGTGATTCTTATTTAAAAAATCATTTATAGCAGTAATTAAATCAGATCGAGTAAATTCAGATAATACCTCAATGTCTTCATCTGTTGATTCATTGTATCTAGACATGTTGAACCCTTGGATCTTTCCTCAAACACTGTAAAGTGCTCAGCCCTGAGACCAAGCTCTGATGCCAATTGAAGGTGCAAACATGAGAAGGGGGGGTTGAATTGTGTTTGACAAAGTTGATAACTTTTTGCTAATTTGATGAAGGTTGGTTGGTTTTTATGCATTACTTAGATAAGAAGCAATCAAATTCAAAAGAAGCAAACAATGAAAGCATAAATAATTTGACACATATATTTATCCTGGTTCACCACTAACTTGGATACATCCAGTCCTCTCATTCAGAAGGCTTTAATCCACTAATTCAAATACCTTGAGTTACAAAGCACCTGACCCTCTAAGCCAGTCTTCCCAAACAGCCTGACAACCTCAGACTTTTGAGGAACAACCCACCTTGACCCTACAAGCCAAGTCTTCTCCTAACAACCCCAGATTGAAGAAGGAACTAAACCACTATCGGGTTGGATACAAAAGATTGGAACTTGAGTAGTTGCTTCCAACAAAGCTGATAATAATATTAACCCTCACACTCTAAGAAAAGAACACTCAAAATATTTCTAACTTGAACAAGTGTTTCTCTCTTTGAACTCTAAGACTAATCTTTTCTGCTTTTCAATGCTCTTCTTCTTCAACCTTGAGTATCTATTTATAGTTAAAATTTGGGCTTCAATTTAGTCTTTGTTTAATTCTGAATTGTATCTTGTTCAGATTGAGTTTGTAAATTCTTTAGATTGATTATATTCCTATTTTGTTTAGCTTGAGTTTGTAAATTCTTCAGATTGATTCTGTTCGTATTTTGTTCAGATTGCGTTTGTAAATTTTTCAGATTGATTCTATTCATATTTTGTTGTAGATAAATCTTGATCAAATCTTCTTCAAATCTTCTTCAAATGTTGATCAAATCTTCTTCAAATATTCTTCAAATGTTCTTCAAATATTCTTCAAATCTTGACCATATCTTCTTTTCAATTTGGTCAAAGATTTTTTTTCAATTATAAATATGAATCAAATTTTATTTTAGATTTACATCAATTATAAATTTGAATCAAATCTTATTTTAGATTTTTCTTCAACTCTTTGAAGTCAAATATATTGTTCTCATAAAATACTTTTGTTATCATCAAAATTCTAAGTATAAAATCATCTTGGTTCCAACAAATATTGTATTCCATTTCATGATAATTTAAATTATGTAAACATGCAGAACTTAACTATAATGATTAAAACAGATTTAATAGGACTTTATTAAATATGTTCCATCTATTTTATTAAAATCAATGACTATCACCATTGACTCAAAAAATTCCATTGAAAGATTTTCTAATGAGACCAAAATTCACATTTCATCTTGTTTTGAAATAGTTTAGTTGATTTACCCAAAACTTGACTATTTAAATCTTTGTGGTGATCATATTTGATCTTAACTTCTTCTTCATGGAAGTAGTGAGCATTCATCTCCATGTTCATTTCTAGTGATCATTTCTTTGTAGTGCTCCCTCATCTCCATATTCATTTCTAGTCTAATATCTTTTTTAACTTTTTTAAGTTCAATGTCTTTCTTGTTCTTCGTTGGTTTTTGTTATATTCTTGAAAAATTAGTTTAAAAAATTAAAATCACTCCTAAAAAGATATTTTCATCTTCTAAGTTTACTTCGAATAACTTTTAGAAGTATCAAATTCATAGTTATTTAAATTTTCTTTAATAATTTAGAGTTCAGCTAAGAGATAAAAAAAGTTATTTCAACTAAGATTTGAATTCCGATTTTCGCGAAGAATTCGTCCTTAACTGAAATTTATTAACTACTTGAGTCAAATCACTTAATTAATCTAAATTTTATTCTAATACGCCCTCTGGTAATTGAATAGAAAAATCACCAACAGAAACATACCTATTTTTCATTTCCTTAGTAAATACATAGAAAACCAATACATTGACCATATAAAACCAAATATAATTTAATTATCAAAATAATTAATGACTAAATATTCATCCTTGAAAAGGCTCTCGTATTCATCTCAAGTAATTGACGTGTTTCTTAATCAAATTGAGAATGTAAATTAAGATCAACTATCATGTGTCCACCAAAATGTGTCACACCTCATTATATCTATCTAATTTGTGATCAAATTTTTCTACCTATAAATCATCATATCAATTTGAATAACTAAATAATTGGAACAGCAGCATTAAGCTGTATTGATTGGATGAGATCAGAATCTGGCAAATTGAGAGGAGGCAGAGAAAAGGGACTCTGTGTAGAGCTACCTTTTCTCATTTCTTGCATTGTAAGTAATGCTGCAACTGTGTTCTTAAAAATTCCTTCACCAGCTACTATTATATCTTCTTTTGCTCTTTCAGCTTCTTCTTCAGCTGGAAACACTGCATCAATTATGCTTTCACATTCCTTCACAAGTTTTGAGATTAGATCGGTTGTGAAAAAGGGTTGCTCCAATACTTTTTGAATGAATGGCAAACGAAGTAGACCTCCTGTTCTCTTGTCATACTTCTTCAAAATTTTAGCCAACCCTGCAAAAATCAACAATGTATTTTGTGAAACTTTGATGAATTTTTTAAAAAATGTTGGGAAGGAGAAATAATTATTTTGAAAAGTAATACCAATTAATTATTATTTTAGAACGGTCGTCGAAGAAATTTGAATTACGTTATTTGAGGTTATAGTTTCATAAACACGATTTGGACATAATTTGATAAAAATGATTTGGATTTGAATTTATTTTATAAAATTGATTTGATTATAGTTGAGTTTGAACTTAAACCGACCCATATTTGATATTTTTATTTTGAAAACAATTTTGATTTAAAACACAGTTTAAATTTTTTAATGAAAAGTCAATGTAGTTTAAAAAACTAGAAGAGTAACAATTTAATTTTGATCACGTTAATTTTTCAAAATAATTTTAGAAAATAAATTGATTGATCAAAAGTACAGTATGATTGAGAAATTTCAATTTAACGATCATATTCAAATTTGTTTATTATAGGGATCAATTGAGTCACCCCTATAATTTTAAAGACTAAAGTAATGTATCACTCTTAAACTTATAATCAACTCAACATAAAAATTACTCTTAATCACTTTTAATCAAACTAAACACGTGTATTTTTACTCTAATCACGGTCTTAAGAAAACCAAATCAATTTTAATACTAATTGAAGCCTTCAGAAAATAGCAACAACGGATTAAACATAACAAGAATATGTATTTCCCTTCTATATTTGGGAAAACTTTAAGTCAAAAAATGTGGTACCTGTATAATTAATGTTGCTGTAGTTTACTAAGAGAACCATTTCACCATGGAAATCAACAATAGCTTTTCTAATTTTTTCCATTTCCTCTTTATAATCTACTTCTGAAGGCTCACTACCATTTGGTCCCCATAAACCAACTATTCTCTTGATTCTCTGTTGTACTTCCTGCATTCAAAATCCAATTCTAAAATCTCATACACATCACTTATTTTTCAGTTTTCTTTGTAATCATAACTTTCATGGTACATTATCTCTATATAAGAGACATAAACACTATAGTACAACATCACAAGAAAAAAAGAAATTAATTGCCTCAAAGGATAATATTTTTGTCTAATATCTTTCATTAATTGCTTTAGGGGCAAATAAACTAACGAACCAACAATATTAAAAGAAATAATAAATATTTTAGCGCAAAGTCTAAGTTCAATTGACAAATATCTAGTAGATTGAATCTTATGTCTTGGATTCGAACCCGAGAATTCGCAATTATGTGCGATTTTCTTTACGATTCCATCTATTGACAAAAAAAATGTTCACAACACACTTTTTTTTGGGTCTATAGATGAGATGATAAATATACCACAAGAAATTCACATATAACTGTGAGGTTCTGAGTTGATTTAATGTCCAACCTAACAATTTCGACTTTTACAGTTAAACAAGAATTTAAGGACTTAACACACACTTTCTAACACACTCCATTTAGTTGGTTAAAATTTATATAGCTTCATCAAAACATGTGAGTTCCATATAAATTTAGTGGGACCTGTGCATATTTTAACCAATCAATGTGTGTTAGAAAATGTGTGTTAAAGAGTGTGTTGTTAGTATTATTTCTAATACATTAAACATTTCTTATAAAAAAATTAATATATTATATAAATATTAAAATTTTCAATAGAAATAATTTATATTATGATTTCTCTACCATGTCCCTAACCAATACTTAATTTTGTGGAGTGGATATATGTACTAATCCTTCAAAACCACATGCATTGCTTTTTAATCATCAAAACCACATGCATGTATAATTTATATCCGCTACATTTATAATTGAAGCATGCTTTTTTTTTTTAATAAAATATTAATTTAATTGCAGTTTTAATCTCTCTATTTTCATCAATTCACAGAATTGGTCCTCTTATTTTAAAAGTCGATAATTTTGATCCATTTTTTAAATTTTTTAACTAAAAAATTGACATTTGACATATTTTAAATGCTATGTCATACAATTTTATGATATAAAATCATCTAAATGCATTAATTATTCATATATCATTAGTTAAACTAATAAAAAAAAAATCGAAGTTGAAAGTTAAATTTTTATAGTGGTTTATTATGATTTCATAGTTATTAATCATTTTACAATATCGTATCATATGTCGCATTATTTAAAACATGTCACATTATTATTTTTTAATTAAAAAACCATAATAAAAAACCAAAATTGTCATAGAAATTGATTTTGTGATTGATAAAAATAAAATAATCAAAAATACGGTTAAATCTAAAATAATTGAGGCATGCATTAAGAAATACTAGAAAATTGTTGCGTATAGAAGAGAGCACCTCATCTCAAAAAAAGTGAGCATGTAATGGGCAACAGAGAGAAAGTAGGTGCTATAGGTAAAAGTAATAATGGACCAAAAATAGATGAGCTTTGTTTGAATTCGTTGAACAATCCATGTGCATACTAAAAGAAGCTTATGGACACGTCATATATCTCATAGCTGTGATACTATGCAATATTTAACACAAATTCTAACGTACTATTCTTTATTAAGTGAAATTCATTAATTTTATCAAAATGTATTGGTTTCACAAAAATTTGATGGATTATTCATATAAATTTTAATAAATAAAAAAGAATATATTAAAAAATATATTGTTAAGATTATTCTAAATCTCAATTCGATATACACACATAATTCAGAGTTTTATAAGAAATTTCCTTTTTTTCTTTTATTTTTTAAATAAAGATATATATAATTTTTTTAATTCAAAGATTTAATTTTTTTAAGTGAATTATAAGTAAAGTGAAAAACAATCTATAAGTTGAAATTTATTAATATAATTTGTTGTGAGCGGATATTAATTTACTGTAAGACTAAATCCGGTAACAATTACTATACTTTATGTACATAAAGAATTATAGAGATCGAAATTTTTTAACTATATCAATATTGCTGATTTTTTTGTCTGAAAATTTTCAAAAAAAATTTTTTCGACAAAGGTGGGACAAATTATTCACTTTAATTAGAAGATTCGAATATGTTTTTAAACTCAGGTAATTATATTTCGATTAATTTTTCCACGTGGCCATACCACTACCCAGCTAGCGTAATCACAATTTCCAACCGTGGTAGGTTGGTTATATTGCCAAAATTTCAAGCTTTACTCTTTCAATTCAAGTAATATTCAAAAGAATATTCGTTAAGCATGAACGAGTAGTTATGATGAATTGCCCCCCACAATTAAAACTCACCAATTCATTATGGAAAATAAAACATTTTCAATCACATAAATAAAGATTTGTTGGTGTAGTGGTAATTTTAGCTTCGAGTGTAATTATGGCTTTTGGGTTCGAAATCAACCTATATCGTTTTGGTCAAATAAATTACCATAATTGACAAAAGAAATACAAAAATAATCACACAATGGAATTCAAACTAGGGACATTCGTTCGACAAGATGCTCATTTCTACTACGTCAGTTCGCAATAAATGATATTGTAATATGTATAACAATTTCTTTATAATATGACAATTTTGGAAGTCTGTTCTAAAGAAGATTCTCCATTCAAGAGAGAAATGGAGAGGTAGTAGTAGTAGTTGTATAAGATGGTGTGCTTTAAAGGATCTAAATCTTATACTAGTGCACATAATAAGACATAATAATAGTAACATGTGTTATTGTCTGCCTGAGACATTGATAATTTTTTCCATATGTCACACTATTTTAATATCTAATATTATCTATTTTTTTTAAATACTAAAAACATTAATTTCACTTCATAACAGCAAAAAAAATTAAATGATTTTCAATAAGCATGGGGTGTTTCATCATTTAATTAAATAATTCATGATATTATAAGAACATTAATTATATTTCTTTTACTTGAGTTTCTTGTGAGAAACTTTATATTTTAAGTTATCCCAAAAAAAAAATAAACCATATATTTTAATTTAAAAGTAGAGATGTATTCTCTTTTTTTTGGGGTGAACAAGCAGACATGTACTCTTATAAAAGAAATATTTAGAAGTCATTTTCAATGTAAATAAAAGTGTGTGTCTAGTAAAAAAAAAAGAGAGAGAACATTAGAAATTATTACCTTGTGTCGAATAATGAAATCCTCCTCTTTTTCGACGAAGAAGCCATTGAACTTTTCAATCTCATTGTTCAACAAGTACATAAACTCAGCCTCATCTTTTCCATATCCAATTGACCCATTTAGCAAAATTTTTGGTGCCGCCGATATAAGCCGCAACAGTTTCTTCAATTCCTTGTACGACAAAAATTTGTCCCTCCATTCCGGCAGCGAATCTTGAATCTGTTGCTTAAGTCTCTTCCCAAACTTCATAATGTTATAAAAAAAAAAAAAGATAAATTTTATGAGAGGTAAAAAATGATATTTTTTGAAAATCCAAAACTTGGGTGATTATGAAGATGTGAAAAAGGGGTGTGAGAAGGGTATTTATTAGCAAAAGGTTTCCTAGAATATTAGGAAGCATATGCTTAGCGTGTGAGGAAGTGGCGGTTAGAAAAGAGTATAAAAGGGTAATTAAGGAGGAGCATGAGAATTCTTGAGAAAGCATATTCGGTTACTATATACTATAGTGTTAAATGGTCATTCTTAGGATCAAGACTTTGAAAAATAATTTTTGCTACTTTCGTTGGTGGCAGCTCTACGTGGGAACAAAGGAAAAGGGAGGTTTGTGAAGTGGGCCCTGTTGTCTCTTTTTTTATTGAACAATTTTTGGTGAATAGTCTCCTGTATTTTTAAATGATTTTTTTCATAGATGTTTATTACACGGTAAAAAATTCTTCCATAATATGATATTTAAAAAATTCTAAATTTGTATGGATGAACTTTTAATAATGTTTTAAACATGTAAAAAAAAACATTCTAAAATTTAAAAGTTGAAAAATGTTTCGTTCAAAGAAAGACTAAAACAACTTATAAAATAATTTTGTATAACCTAAAAAAGGTGACTAAACAATTTTGGTCCCAATATTTAAATCAATTCATGTGTATAATCTGAATTTTTGAATAATTTTTTGTATGCATGTTCAAAACATTTCTAAGAATCTCTCCCACACAAATTTATAATTTTTTAACAAGGGATGAATCAAATATTATTTTTTAAACTTTTAGCACTTAAAAATTCATATTTAATTAATCTTTTGTTGAAAATTCTAAATTTTTATAAGGTAAATTCTTATAATGTTCTAAGCATGTATGAAAAAAATCATTCAAAAATTCAAAGAATACACATGAGTAGATTTGACTTGAAAGCAGAGATCAAATTTGTTAATTGTTAGTAAAAAATATTTGAGGGGTCATTGTTTAAAGACAATTTAGAGGGTCTAAATACAAAATATGGTATATCTATAGGGACCAAAACTTATTTAATCCTTAAGATTATACAATTTAAATATGTATTTTTATTTATACATATTATAATTGTTATTAATTAAAGTTTGCACCCCTTGAACTCGGGTCCAAGATTAGTTTTGGTTGCATCTTTGGATCATCGAAATTAAATTTTTTAAATCATAGTTAGTTTAATTAGGTTAGAGTGAATCGTTGAATCATTAAAATTTGAATTTCTTAGTCATAGTAAGTTTAATTAGTTAAGATTGAATCGTTAGATCATCGAAATTAAAATTTATTAAGTAAATAAACCATATATAACTTAGAAATTTTAATTTCGATGATTTAACGGTTCAATCTAAACTAATTACACAAAGAATGAATTGGAAATATCAATTTTGATGATCCAACAATTCAATATTAACTAAATAAACTAGGAATGGCAATGGGTATGGTAATATAGTACCCGTCCCCATACCCACAATTTAAAAAAATACTCATATCCGTGTCCGTACCCTCGTGTGTATTAACTTTAATACTCGTATCTTTTCCCTTTGGGTACTTAAGTGCCCATACCCATACTCATTACCCGCACTTTAACAAAAATAGATCGATAAATAATCGCTATTGTTGTGATTAAATTTAAAAAATTTCTAAATATCTTAAATCCAAATCATAAAGTATTACAAACTAAAATATTTTCTAACTCAAAAACATCCAAAACATATCAAATGATCCCACATTACTACAATAAACATCAAAACATCCGAAATAATATTTTATGAAGTTGCAAGAAATAATATTTTATGAAGTTGCAAGTTCTTGGGCGGTATTCTCTAAGATCTGTAAAAAAAAATTGATATGTGTATTATATTAGTTATTTATAATTATAAAGTCACGATTAATAACAAAAAAAGATTCTTAAATATAAAATCACAATTATTTACCTCTTCATCAGATTCTTGAAAAGTTTGCAAACGTTTATCTTTCGATTCTAAATATTGTAGTGGTTCAATGATACCAATAGTTGTTAAAACACAAGAAAATAAATAGTTAAACTAACCACAAATTTAATTGAATAAATACTATATTGCAACAATTATTACCTTGTTTTTCATGTTTTATCCAACTTTGTGAGCAGATAAGGGCCTCCAAAGTATCTCATGAAGTCTAGACCGTTGAGGACTCAACAACCTACCACCAGTACTAAAAACAGATTCTGAAGCAATTGTAGAAATTTGGGATGGCCAAAATATCCTTGGCAATTTTTTTGCAAAATTGGATACTTGATTCCATTTGTTTTCCACCATCCAAGAATATCAAATGTAGCACTCCTAGGCAATACCTTTTCCTCCAAGTATAGATCTAACTTAAATTTTAATTGCACATCATTGGTAACATTATTTTATAGATCTAACTTAAGTTATCAACTTTGTGCAAACACAATTCAACCCCCCTTCTTGTGTTCGCACCAACAAATAATTATAAAATAATTACTTGGAGTAAAAAATTAGTTGATAACTTTATGATAATTTATAAATAATTAAAAAATTAGTTTGATTTTGGTGACTTACTTGGAGTAAAAGCAATCGGATTCAGAAGCAGCAAACAACGAAAGCATAAATGATTTGACACATAGCTTTATCCTGGTTCACCATTAACTTGGCTACATCCAGTCCCCTCATTCAGAAGGCTTTAATCCACTAATTCAAATAACTTGAATTACAAAGCACATGACCCTCCAAGCCAGTCTTCCCAAACATCCTAACAACCCCAGACTTTTGAGGAACTAACTACCTTGACCCTACAAGCCATGTCTTCTCCTAACTACTTGACAACCCCAGATTGAAGAAGGAACTAAACCACTATCGGGTTGGATACAAGGGATTGAAACTTGAGTAGTTGCTTCTAACAAAGCTGATAATAATAATAACTCTCACACTATAAGAAAAGAACACTCAGAAAATATTTCTTATTCGAACAAGTGTTTCTCTCTTTGAACTCTAAGATGAATTTAGAACTTTGAGCTTGAGTTACTCTTTTCTACTTTTCGATGCTTTTCTCCTTCAGCCTTGAGTGTCTATTTATAATGAAAATTTGGGCTTCAATTTAGTGCTTATTTAATTCTGAATTGTATAGATTGATTTTGTAAATTCTTCAGATTGATTATGTTCCTATTTTGTGTAGATTGACTTTGTAAATTCTTCAAATCAAATATTCTTCAAATCTTCATTAAATGTTGATAAAATATTCTTCAAATATTCAATTAAATATTCTTCAAATCTTCTTCAAATATTCTTTAAGTCTTCTTCAAATATTTTTCAAATATTCTACAAATCTTGACCATATTTTCTTTTCAACTTGGTCAAAGATTTTCTTCAAAAATTTGAATCAAATTTTATTTTAGATTTTCATCAATTATAATTTTGAATCAAATCTTATTTAAGATTTTCTTCAATTATAAATTTGAATCAAATCTTATTTTAGATTTTCTTCAAAAACATTAATCTTCTTTCATACTCTTTGAAGTCAAATATATTGTTTTCATAAAATACTTTTGTTAACATCAAAACTCTAAATGTAAAACCAACTTGGTTCCATCAACCCACGTGATCATTAGGTGCATTTTGACTTTGAGTTTGTGTGGGAGAAGATCTAGTTTCAGATTCCTTTGATCGAAGCAACCCAAATTGATTTTCCATCTAAAAAGGAAAATGAAAAAAAAAACTCTAATATGACACAAATTTATAACCAAATATGCAAATAATGAAACTGATATAAGAAATAATGACAATATATGGCCTCGTTGGTATTACTTCCTAAACAGTTGAATATAAGTTTAAATTCTTATTTAAAAAAACAAATATTTAACTAGTAGACAACAACAACAAAATAAATTAATAGAAACCACAATCTTATTTTTCAATTGGCAAATAAGTAAGTTGTTTCAAGTCTTAAATTTACAATAGTAATCATAGAAACCTTATATAACAAATGATCTCTCAGTGAGCAACAATACTAACAAATTATTAAAATTGCACTTTTTTTTATTAAGGGTCCAATTTTTAAGATTAGAACAGGACCTCCAAAATCTATTACTTGCATATTTTCGTGATGATTTATTTATATGTTTATTTTTTAGGAGGATCCGAAAATCATGAAATGGAGGACCTATATTCATTGATTTTTTTGAAGAGAGTGAGAGAGACAATAGATAGAGATTGGAGGGGGGAGATAGAGATGCATAAGAGAGTAGAGAGACATATGTGTATTTAGAAAAATCATGTATTTAAAAAATGTTTTTCCAAACAAGCATGTATTCTTGAAAATCATTTTTATGTCCTTTATGGTAATTTTGTAGTTTAAAAAAAATCATTTTTATAATAGTAAACAAACAGGAGTTAAATAATCATTTTTTTAAAAATCTCTAAAAAATAATCTCTAAATTATTTAAAACAAAAATCATTTTTATTTAAGCTCAAACAAACGCACCCAATAATAATAATAATAATAGTAATAATAATAATAATAATAATAATAATGATAATAATAATATTAATAATAATAATAATAATAATAATAATAATAATAATAATAATAATAATAATAATAATAATATATAAGTGCGGGTATCGGGGTGTATTATAGTACTCGTGCCCGCACCCATACCCATTATGCGGGTTTTTACCCTACCCATTGCGGGTACCCACTGGGTCTAGATCTAATTGTCATCCCTAAAATAAACTTACTAAGACTTATAAATTATAGTTTCTATAATCCAATAGTTCAAGTTAATTAGGTCAGGTTGAACCATTGGATCATCAAAATTAAAATTTCCAAGTCATTGTTTGTGTAATTAGGTTAGATTTAACTATTAGACATCGAAATTAGAATTAATAAATCACTTGTCAGCCTAATTACACTACAAGAAAAAATGTTGGTACCTAAGGCATATTTTGTCTTTATCCATGGCAATTCCGTAGGTAACGTAAAATTATTCACGAATTACCCACAGACACGGGTTCGTAGTTAATTTGCTCGTAGGTAAATACTTACCCACAGATAAACACTGGGATATGCTTACTTAAGGAATGTCTGTGGGTAATACGATTCACTAAGTCTCCATGATTAAGTTACTCATAAATTTTCTATCGGTAAAAACGTCGATACTTACCTAAGGAAAAGTCAAAAGTAACATTACTCACGGACAATCCTTGAAAAATTCTATTGTTTTCTAGTTGATATTTATAATTTTATCCATGACATATCCGTGGGTAAATTAATCACAGAAGGAGCATGGATAATAACATTCAAATTATGTATCGCTTACTCATGGAATTTTTGTGAGTAATGAAAAAAATGATTTGTCAGTCTACTTTGTTTTTTTTACTGTTTGTTGTATCTTCTTAATCTATTTTTAAAATAAATTGTAAGCATAACAATCATTGTCAAAACTAAGTGAAGTATTATGTAACTATTGTTGTCAAAATACACACAGTGACTATCACATGTCTCCAAATAAGGACAATTTACACTACCATAAGTCTCAAAATAAGCACAATGTCACTACCATAAGTATCGTAAGAATATATATAGATAATGCCTACAAGTCTAAGCAAAAGATGAAGTCATAACTACTAAATGAAACTGACACATAAATCAATATTACTCCTCGTCGTCATCACTGTTAGACTCATCCTCGTCATAATTTGGATGATGACGCAACGAGAGGACTCAACCTTTATGGAAGCAACACTTTTGCCAATGTTGCTAGCTGCATATGGAGCTCTATAGTGCGCTGCTATGTTTGTTGAACTTCTTCTTGTCGACGTTGCTATGATTTCCTTAGCTCCTCTTGTGACTCATGTTCTGCCGCTTTTGCTCGCTTCCTCAAATGCTGCTATATGTGCAACTATCTCGTTAGAGTGATGAGACAAGACATTGGTGCAACCTCTAGATGAATGAGAATCTGGGACTAGACTTGCGGCACCTAGTCTATAAAGCAATGATCTATCTACGGCACCAAAGATATGCCCTTTATTCTTTCCCCCAATAGATTGGACCCACAATTCTAAGCAAGCTTCTGCATTAACCACTTGGCTACAACTACTAGATATTTCCCCACCTTTGGAGGCTTGCTGCAACTTACCTTGAAATGTTTCTGCTCAAATAGACAATAATGTAACATAATCAAATTACTTTTACAAGAAATACAAATGAAAGAATAAATGATTTAATATTCCTTACATATGTTTTTTTTTTGCTCTTTCATCAACCCAAGAGTTATCCTTCTTCTTAGTGTGAGTTTTTAAAAAAATATCATCCAATGTGTGGTCTCTACCTAACTCTTCAGCCTTACAAAAAATAAAAAAACAGCAAAACCGTGATTAGGATGAAAGCCACATTTCAGCAAGCAAAGAAAAACAGCAAAAATTTTCAGCAAAATAGCTCTGTGCATTCTCAAACAGCAGCACAATAAAACATTTCAGCAAAATAGCTCTATGCATTCTCAAATAGCAACACAACAAAACAATAAAAATAACATATAGTAGACATGTCCTTGAGTCAAACATTAAATGGTTATACAGTGAAGACTTTGACATAGAAAGCATACCATCCGAATGTATGCGCAGCGATGAATATAGGTCGACCAGTATGGACAACTCTTTCTTTAGAAGAAGCACGATTTTTCTTAGCTCGATTTGATATCTCCTTATACGAAGGATCCATTCATATCTTCTCAAGATCATTCCAAATACTTTCTCCCATCCAAGTTGGACACTTGGGCTTCTTTTTCACTTACATCAATATCTCAGAAAGACGCATTGATCCTTTTGTATTGAAGATATTCTTAATCTAAAAATTGTGCTTAAGCAACCAAGCAAATTTCTCCTGCAACATTACAAATAAGTTATAATGTATTAATTAGTATGCAAACAATAGTTGAACTCATTAACAAGATATATAACATATGTAAGTATAACAATCATATCAAACAGTTTGAGGATATATTCACATTATTCAGTGCAAGTATCACAATAATATATTGTATAATATAACAATGTCAATACACCAAAGATAATAGCATATCAGATTTACAAGAGTGGAAGTCGATATAAGAGAGATAGAAAAAGATAATAAAAAAACATATTATTGTAGTTGGTTTTAATTTTACAATGTGTAGTTTTTTTTTATAAGAATTTGATTGCAAGCACCATAGAGATAATCATTATGCAAATAAGCATGAAAACATGAAGATGAAAAAGAAGAAAAAGAAGAAAATGAACCTTACCTGTTGACCGTCACAGAAACAGAACCACGAACGGAAGTGTGAATGGAGGCGCGAACAGTGGCACAAACAACAATGGAGGAACGAAGAAAACTGAAAAAGGGAAATTACTGATACTGATCAGATAGTAACTTTATCCAATATATCTAAACCACGAAAAAAGTATTTGTAACAATTTATATTCAACGAGAATAGCAAATTAAACATTCCTCCATCTGAAGTTTCCAAATTTTTAAATCATGTGTTTTGTACTTTAACTTAACCATAATAGACATGTTGCTGTGTGCATAATTCCCACTTGAAGGATATACAAAGTTTCCATTGGAAAACACAGTTCTAGACTCCTAAATTGAAAATGGCAAAATTTAGATGAAGTTACTTATGTGCTTTGTGGTATTGCTTTCCAACTTTGTTATTAGGATGAGGCGTAAGGATGGAAACTATGTACGTTGTGTATCATTAGTTTATGAAAAGCTCGGTTTAATTTTACAGGTATCTCATCATAAATATTCATTGTCACTATTGCAAACCATTTCTTCCATATTTCAACAACAATGGATGAGACAAAGCGGTGGCAGAATCAAATATATATAGTGACTTTGAGAGCATACATTTACACTTACATAAACATTCATTTTTGTTCCATAAGAACATACTAAAAGTAAAATAATGTTTTAAAATCTTAAATGAAACAAAATACGACAATAACATTCTTACAATTCAAAATCAAATCAAAATTCATAAATTGGGTCCTTTTTCTTCTAATTTGGATTTCAGATAAACCATGTTTTCATATATATATTATTGAGTATAACACACTCCACCAATTCACAATCTTTCTCTCATTATATCTAGATGAAGCTGACATTATAGCAAGTTCTTTTAATTCTTTTAATGGGAGATGTCAAACTAGTTCTTCAGATTATTTTTCACAAATTAGAACATTAAGATTTTCCCCTAGATTTTATTTTCGGTTTACCAATGTCTGAATTTTAACAAAGCAACTGCTTGCAAATTATAGATTCATACAACACGTCCAGAACTTATACAAGCTCTAATTTGGTTACTGTGAGATAAGAATTATAGACAAAAATATAACCAATCAAATAAAGTCTAGAAACAAATTTGCAATTTATATTCCTTTTCATTGAAAATTCATACTTTCACAACTATTTTTTTTTATACAGTCCGATCTCATTGTAATAACATGTAGATACATTTGTAATCTAGTTGAGGTAAGAATTGACATTAATAATGTAAATATGTTTGACCACTACAAGAAAAACTGATGATTCCTTGAAATGTTTTCTAGCAAACTAAACCATTAATTCACTTCAATTCGCCACTAATTCGTCAAACACTATTCAGGTTTGATATTAAAAAAAAAGAATACATAGTCATTCATTTCAATTCACCACTAATTTCAATTCACAGTCACTAATTTCAATTCACAGTCATTCATTAATTCACCACTAATTCCAACAAGTCAAACCACTAATTCAAACAACTAATTCACTTCAATTCACCACTAGTTTTTCAAAGACTATTCATGTTTGATATTGAAAAAAAAGGGATTCATAGTCAATCATTTCGATTCACCACTAATTTCAAGTCACTAATTTCAATTCATAGTCATTCATTTCAATTCACCACTAATTCCAGCAAACAAAACCACTAATTCAAACAACTAATTCACTTCAATTCATCACTAATTTGTCAAAGACTATTCAGGTTTGATATTGAAAAATAAGGGATCCATTGTCATTCGTTTCTTATTTTTTTTAGTTACACAAGAAAGATTAAACTACAAGAGTTTGGGATTTTCAAGTTCTTACCAGTGAAACAATAGATTTGAGATGTTAGGGATTTCAATGAGTTGTGCAAAAACAAAATGAGAGAATGAGTTAGGGTTTGCTAATCAATTAATAAACCATTTCTTCCTTTCTTTACTCAACAAATAATCATGAAAATAGAAAAAATTAGAGAGAGAAAACGAGAGAGAGTGAAAGACAAAATAAGAGAGAGAGAGAGAGAGAGAGACAGAACGAGAGAGAATCTGTGAATGAGAGAGAGAGAACAACGAAGCGGCGACTGGAGAGGTCTAAGTCCATGTGGCTGGAGCGGCAGCAATCTGAGTTGCAGCAAGGTTGTAATCTGGGTTGAAAGAAGAAGAAGAGTTTCTAGTTTAGGGTTGTATAGAGATAAATGAGACTGAGTTAGTATTTTTAGTCAAGTGAGAATGATTAAGTTTTTTTAGTCAAGTGAGAGAATGATGAGTTTTTTTTAACTCAACACAAAAACCTTCTAACAAAAAAAAAAAGTAATTAAGAAAACTTTACTTTCACTTTATCCACTGACAATTCGTGGAACAATTAAATCTCTTGTTTTACCTACAGAGAATTGGTGGTAAAAAAATATGAAGAAATTTCGACAACTTAAGTGTGAGTTGCATTTTTTTTAACTTTACCTTTGGGTTTTTTTTAATAATTTTACCTATGGAATAACCGTGGAATCTAATTGAAAAAAATCAATTTATTCAATAACAAATTTACTCATAGTTTTTTCGTAGGTACCAAATAATTTACTCGCGAACTGAGATCATTGGGTAATTTTCCGTAGTTATACTAATGTTTTCTTGTCGTGTTAGTTAAGATTGAATCGTTGATTCATGTAAATAAGAATATCTAAGTAATTGTTAGTGTAATTAGGTTAGATCTAACTCTTGGATAATTGAAATTATAATTTCTAAGTCGTAGTCGGTCTAATTAGTTAATATTGAACTGTTGGATTATTGAAAATAAATTTCCAAAGTTATTGTTTGTTTAATTATGTTAGATTGAACCATCGGAATATCAGAATTTGAAAACAATGTTGGAACCACTTTTTAGATGATTCAACGGTTTAATTTAACCTAATTAAACTAACTTTGACAGTCGTTGATTTAACCATCGTATGACTTAAAAATTCTAATTACAATGATTCAACGGTTTAATCAAACCTAATTACATTCATTTAGAAGTTCTAATTTTGATTATCTAACTATCCAATATAACCTAGTTAGACATACTATTGCTTAAAAATTATTAAATTTTAATGATCCAACAGTTAAATCATAACTAATTTGACTAACAATGACATATAAATTTTAATTTTAATTTCAATGTTTCAATCTTAACTAGTTAGGATAACCATGACTTAGAAATTCTAATTTTGACAATCCAACAATTTAATCTTATCTAGTTAGAATAAAGATGATTTAGATATTCTAATTTTGATATTCCAATGATTCAATATAAACTAGTTAGATTAACTTCGACTTAGAAATTCAAATTTCAATGATCCAACAGTTCAATATTAACTAATTAGACTACCTATGTTTTTTATTTTGTGTCTTAATGGTGTTTTAATATGAATTTTTCTATTGCATTTAATGAAGAATAAATATGTGTGTTTATGTGTTATGATTTATGTGTTTGAGTTCTTTTTTACGTAGTTATGGATGGTTAGCGGTTTTTACAAAATACCGCGGTGGATCTAGGATCCAAATTAACAAGGTGCAAATTTTAAACTTCAATTAATAATAATTAGGGTCAAATAAATTTTTAATCTCTATAAAATTTTGAAATTTCGTTTTTAGTCCTCGTAAAAAAAATCACATATTTTAGTCTCTACGAAATTATTTTACAAGTTGTTTAGTCCTTGTTGAAATGAAACATACTTCAACTTTTATATTTTTGAATGATTTTTTACAAGCATATTTAAAACATTATTAAAAGTTCATCCACAAATATATAATTTTTAACTTGGGATGAATTAATTGTGAAGT
Organism: Cicer yamashitae; assembly: GCA_037974755.1. NCBI lineage: Eukaryota > Viridiplantae > Streptophyta > Magnoliopsida > Fabales > Fabaceae > Cicer > Cicer yamashitae. The sequence goes on along the minus strand of JBBPBQ010020323.1, from coordinate 40,469,606 downwards.
TTTTAAATGTCATATGTTCAAGATACAAGTCCTTAAAATATGAACCTAAAAAACATATGTACAAAACAATCATTCAAAAACACATATTGATCCTCCAATAGGGACTAAAGCTCTTGTATAATAATAATTTTGTAGAAACTAAAATATGTGATTTTTTTTATAGAGACTAAAAATAAAATTTTAAAAGGATGAAAAACTTATTTAACCTAATAATTATATCATATGTAATTATTTGAATTAATATAATATATATCAAATTTGCAAACAACATACACAATAAATAACTTAGTTTGGTGGTAATAAATTCCAAACTAAATCGTAGGTTCAAACTTTGTATGCTCTATTTTCTCAATTTAAATTAAACTCGATTATTTTCAAAAAAGAAAAGAAAATTTAGAAATTGATTCATTAATGATATTTTTTTTCTTTGTACTATTACAAAAATTATAAATATGTATTAAATAAATTTTATTTTTAGTGAATGAATTAAAGGTAAAAAGATTTAAACATCATATCTAAATTTATTATTTTTTCCTATATGTTCTCAAACATTAAAGGACTAAAGATTAGAGACAACTGGAGTAGAAAGATCTAAATATACATAAATTTATTATCTTCTTCATCTTAGAAGATGGATGATTAAGGGTCATTTTTTTGTCTGAAATCCCACTATATGTCGTTTTTCTCTATCTTTTTAATTAAAATAAGTGATTTTTACACATATCTATCTTTCCCTTGCATTTTACTATTATTTCATCACTGGCTTAGTGCGATGGTGTTTTATTCACCGTCATGGTGTGGTATTTTTTATTTTTTTTCATCTTATTATAGTGTTTATTTCATTCAGATTGAAAGATTAACTTCGATCTAAGGCAAATATATTCTACTAATGACTTTAACGTCGTCAACGTTGCAGATCTGGAGACATAGGTATTCCGCTCACTTTATTTTTGTCAAACTTGTAGGAATTTTGTAATTTTATACTATAAACAAGGATACTGTGAGTTTGTTTGCAGATTCATCATTTTTGTTTTTAGTGAATTTGCATTATTCAATTAATTTAAGAGAATAAATATCATTATTTTGTTAAAAAAACAACAATCTTCTAAAATATAAATTAAATTTTTACCAACTAGATTACGGTTTTTTGAAAAATAAAAACAATTTTGTATTTTGATAAAAATAAATTAATTTATAAAACCTATTTTCTTAAATTTTATATAAGTTTTTAAATTTTTAAAAGGTTTTCTCGAGATTTTTATAATAATATAAATGGGTAAATAATACCATTCATATTTTAGAGAAGTTAAAGTGATATTTTATTTTATTTAAAATTATATATTCATCTTTGTTGGAACATATTGGTGAATTTAAAAAAAAAAATTGTTGAAGTCCCACATTGGAAAGAATTTGTTTTTGTAAATTCAAGTGGAAAGAAACATGTTTTTTAAAAAACATGTTTCTTTCCATTTGAATTTACAAAAACAAATTCTTTCCAACGTGGGACTTCAACAATTTTTTTTTAAAAAAATTCACACAATATATTCCGACAATCCCCCACTTGAATTTAAAAAAGTGTTTCTGAAATAGCGTCAAACGCTTCTATAAGATCATGCATAAACAAAGGTGTCTCTTGACTTGAACCTTTGCATAGTAAGTAAGATTCAGATTCAACAAGAGTGATTCGTAGTCTTGAACTCTATCTCTGACATCAAACCCACACACAACCTTTTCAATGGGTGTATTCTAAAAAGCCCGTGCATTAATGGCCCTGCACGTCTATCCCAGTATAGTGAACGTTCTAGGAATTCTGCCTCAAAATTCCATAGGAAGCGGCCCCACTTCCACATTCACATAGGTGAGTCTATCAAGAGTACTCCTGTAGCTAGGTACTCCCTCCACATAGAGTATAGATCTCATTAAGAGTTTCTATTACCTCATCCTATTATCGCTTCAGGAATCATGCTTCTTTGATTTATAATAGCATGTTCATCTCATATCACTTCACAACTTGTTATTACCCATTGAACCTAATTATGTAAGATTGAGAATCGTTATTACAATGATAAGAGACGACAAACTCGTCGTAAGCACAACGCTGTTAGAGATTTACTTTCAAACTCGTCGTAAACAAATTCTTTCCAACGTGGGACTTCAACAATTTTTTTTTTAAAAAATTCTCACAATATATTCCATCAATCCCCCACTTGAATTTAAAAAAGTGTTTCTGAAATAGCGTCGAACGCTTCTATAAGATCATGCATAAACAAAGGTGTCTCTTGACTTGAACCCTTGCATAGTAAGTAAGATTCAGATTCAACAAGAGTGATTCGTAGTCTTGAACTCTATCTCTGACATCAAACCCACACACAACCTTTTCAATGGGTGTATTCTAAAAAGCTCGTGCATTAATGGCCCTGCACGTCTATCCCAGTATAGTGAACGTTCTAGGAATTCTGCCTCAAAATTCCATAGGAAGCGGCGCCACTTCCACATTCACATAGGTGAGTCTATCAAGAGTACTCCTGTAGCTAGGTACTCCCTCCACATAGAGTATAGATCTCATTAAGAGTTTCTATTACCTCATCCTATTATCGCTTCAGGAATCATGCTTCTTTGATTTATAATAGCATGTTCATCTCATATCACTTCACAACTTGTTATTACCCATTGAACCTAATTATTGGGATCTCCAGTCTTTTAGGTCGGGTTACCATCATGAGTGACTCTATAGGCATTACTCCCATTCTTTTGGATGTATTTAGGACTTTCTCGCTAGCTAACCCTTTCGTCAAAGGGTCTGCTAGATTCTCATCAGTGCGTTCATGATCCACTATAACAACTCCTTTAGAAAGTAAATCTCTAACAGCGTTGTGCTTACGACGAGTTTGTCGTCTCTTACCATTGTAATAACGATTCTCAATCTTTGCAATAGCCGCAGTACTATCGCAGTGGATCAACACATCTGTCATAGGTTTTTTCCATAAAGGGATCTCAACTAGCAAGCATCTCAACCAGCTCGCTTCTTCACTAGTAGTAGCTAGTGCTATCATTTCAGACTCGATAATGGACTGAGCCAATATCGTCTGTTCTTCGATTTCCAAGATACAACACCACCGGCTATATTAAAAATATAGCCACTGGTTTCTTTGGAGTCATCTGATAAGGAGCTCCAATCAGCATCACTGTATCCTTCAAGAACAGCAGGAAATCTTCGTTAATGTAATCTGAGACTCATGGTCCTTTTAGGTATCTCTTGACTCTTTCGATAGCGTGCCAATGCTCCATACTAGGTCTACTGGTAAACCTGCACAACAATCCCACGACATAGGCAATGTCGGGTCTAGTACAATCAGTGGCATACCTGAGGCTGCCAATGATGCTCGCATATTCAGTTTGTCTAACACCTTCATCAGTGTTCTTGAAAAGTTTCACACTTAGATCATATGGTGTGCAAGCAGGTTTATAGTCACAGTATTTATATTTCTTTATGATTGTTTCAATATAGTGAGACTAATCCAAAGAAATTCCGTTTCTGACCTAGTAATCTTGATTTCAAGGATTACATTTGCTTCTCTGAGGTCTTTCATATCAAAGTTGTTACACAACAATGATTTCACAATATTTATAGCATGAATGTTTGAATCAAATATGAGTAAGTCGTCTACATCGAGACATATGATAGTGCAAATGCCGTTTTCAAATTTGTAATAAATACATTTGTCACTTTCATTCACTTTAAACTCATTAGATATAATCAAGTTATCAAACTTTTCATGCCATTTCTTAGGAGTTTATTTAAGACCATACAGTGATTTATCTAACTTACGGACATTGGCTTGTTGTCCATGTATTACAAAATCTTCAGGTTGTTCCATATAGATTTCTTCTTCTAGGTCACCATTTAAAAAAAAACTGTTTTAACATCCATCTGGTGTATCACTAGGTTATAAATAACCGCAATTGATATGAGTACTCTAATGGATGTTATTCTAGTGACTGGTGAAAAACTGTCGAAGAAATCTATATTTTCTCTTTGTCTAAAACCTTTGGCTACAAGGCGTGCCTTGTACTTATCAATAGATCCATCGGGTTTTAGTTTCTTTTTCAAGATTTATTTACAACCTGTTGATTTGCAACCATGAGGCAAGTCTACAAAATGTCAAGTCTTGTTAGACTCTAGAGAATCCATTTCATCGTTTATAGCTTCTTGCCATAGATCTGCATCCAATGATGACAGAGCTTCTTTAAGATTTGCAAGATCCTCCTCTAAATTATAGGCCATATAATAGGGTCCATAATCTTTAGCAACTATGACTCTCTTACTTTTTCGAGTTTCTATTTCGCCTTGTTTGTTGCTTTCAGTTACAGGAACGTGACCTGGTTCGCTGCCCCCACTATTTATCCATTTGAAAGGGAATTTATTTTCATAGAAGTCAACATCATTTGACTCTATGATCACTTTTGCATTTAGGTCATAAAAACTATATGCTTTGTTCTTTACTGCATACCCAATGAATACACATTCATAGGCTCTACTGCTGAGTTTAATTCGCTTGTGATCGGGGATTCTGACACAAGTCAGACAACCCCAAGTTTGAAAATAAGACAAGTTCAGTTGTCTTTTCTTCACTATCTCATAAGGAGATGTTTTGGTTTTAGATTTAGGAACTCTATTCAAAACACAACAAATAAGCAATATCTTTTTCACACACCAATGAGATGCAGCACTAGATTAAAGCATCCTAGCAACAACTAGTTCAATAAGAGTTCTATTCTTTCTTACAACATTACCATTCACTTCAAAGAAATTATGGTGCAGTTGTTCCACATATAATTCCAAACAATTTATAAAATTCATTAAACAAACTAGAATCATATTTAGAACCTCTTAATCTTTCTACTAAATTGATTTTCAATTTCACTTACAAAGATCCTTAACATGTCAAGCGTTTCACTTTTATTTTTCAATTGATATTCAAAAGCATAGTCATAGCAATCATCAATAAAAGTAATGAAATAACGTTTTTCATTTCTTGTTAACGTCCCATCAAGTTCACATATATCAAAGTGTAATAAATCTAAAGACTCAGATTCTCTAAATACAAATTTATGTGAACTCTTTTTTTTTTTTTTTAGCTTAACTACAAATTTCACATTTTTCAAAATCGTTCATAGATAACTTTGGAATTAAACCTAAGTTACTTAAGTTTGAAATCAGATGTATTCACATCACATAGTCTAGCATGTCAAAAATTAAAATTATACAACATGTAAACAGGAGACATTTTTTTGATTTCAACATTCAAACAAAAGGAGACATATTAAATTTCAACATTTAAATTAAATATGACATGAGTGACGTACCTTAATAAATGATCTCATGAGTTATCTTTAGCCTCCACAGATCTGTCATCTGATACTCTGAGTAGCAGCTTACAACATACTTATTCAGAGCATCTCAAACATTTCTAGCAGTATTGCTGGAACTGTAGTAGTTATACAGATCATCAGCAAGTCTATTAAGAATATAATTCTTATCACTTTTCTCTCATGGGTTAATTCTCTAGCTTTCTTATCCTTTTCTGTTTGCTTCAAATTGAAACAATTTGTTGAAATCAGAGGCAACATAACCAAATCCAAATCCAGTAATTTCTTCGGTTGATATGGCAGAAAGAAACGTCTTACAATTGTTATTTTTGAGTTTCGAAATAATTGTTTAAAATCACAATTTATGCCACCAAAGATATTACTGGGTTGAGTCGCGGACTAGGTCGCTCTCTTTAAGACGTTTCGCGGCACTGCCCAAATTGTGCAAGGCAGAATATCAACCATGAAGTCCCCAGGATAAAACAGCCCAAATTCACTGTATCGAAGTTCCACTGCACTGTAGAAAACCGTTCTAGAATTACACCCTCAATATGGCAGTTAAATCCACTCTCAATATGACGATAAAGTCACTCGCAATATGGTATTATGACCACTCATTAATCAAAAGAACTACGACACAAAAACCGTTCTAAAAACGAAAGGACTACGACACAAAAACCGCTCTAAAAACGAAGGGACTACGGCATAACAACCGCTCTAAAACCGAAGGGACTACGACGTAACAACCACTCTAAAACCGAAGGGACTGCGGCATAACAACCGCTCTAAAAAGTTTGGTTAAAATTTTTAATCTTGTTATTGATGGAAAGTATCTATTAGTTTCACAATAACTAATTCATGTTGGTGTCGCATCTCCCTAAAACTCTCTAATTATTTTATAACGAATACAAATATTATTATTACTCTAATTAGATTGGGATTGTAGAGTTGAAGAAATTAGTGTAATTTAAGCTTCTTTTACTGGTGGAAAATAAAAAAATGTTTTTCATATAAATTATTTCTTATACATTGATGATCAACATAATTTATTATTATCCTCAAAAGTTAAGTGGAGGAACTTACATAGACTAAATGTGGATAAAGAGGGGAATCACTAGTTCAAACCCTTATGCTAACATATTGTATGTCTTTACGATTATTATTTGAGTTGTACTTATGAGACAAATAATTGTTATAGTTTGTATAATAAAATATATATTAGAGAATCAAATTGACTAGTTAATTTTATTTTGACTGAGGTGGTGGATTGGACTCGCCGTTCAAAGGAGAAATGTATCTTATTGAAAACAGATTTGAAAGAGCTTATCATTCAGTAAATTGGGATTTTTTGAAGTATATGTTGAGAAGGTTGGGATTTTGCAACAAGTGAAATAAATGGATATTGAGTTGCATCTCTTCAACATCTATTTATGTTTTGGTGAATAGTAGTCTTTCTAAAGAGTTTGTTACTAGTAAAGGTCACTTGCGGAGAAATGTCACTAAAAACACTTTCTTTTTTCTATATTACAATTTGCGAATGACACTATCTTAATTTGTGAGGGATCCTGAGAGATTCTTTAGTATCTTAAAACCATTTTGAAAAGTTGTGTTGGTTTCGGGTTTGAAGATTAATTTTTGCAAAGAGTAATATATTTTGTATGCATCTTGATACTGAATTTTTAATGGCTGCCTTGTGTTTCATGCCATGTTGCATTGATCGGTTTCTGTTTAATTTTTTGGCTATTCCGAAGAGTGCTAATCCAAGGAGAGTAGAAACATGGAAACCAGTTATTTCTACTATGAACAAAAGGTTGGCTAGGTGGAAGGGACGGTAGCTATCAATTGGAGGAAGGGTAACATTGATTAATTCTATTTTATCAGCATTACCATTTTATTTCTTTTTGTTCTATAAAGCCCCTAAATCGATATTAAAAAAACTAACTCAGTTGTAACAAAAAATATTAATGGGAAGGTAATGAATATGATAAAAAAATATCCTTGATTAAGTTGGGTAAGGTGTGGTTGCCAAAGGATCAAGGTGGACTTGGTGTTATGAGTTTGGAATTATTTAATATGTCTATGATTTTTAAGTGGATACGGAGGTTCTTACATTATAAGGATTCAATTTGGCATGGTTTATTGTCAATTAAATATGGAGATTTGGATAATGTGGACGAGTGTGATGATTGGATTTGATTGTTGAATAATGTGGAGGATTTTTCAGTAAGTTCATGTTACAAGGATTTACTTTCTATTATAAACTAGGATCGTGTATAGATATTTTTGGACTTTAGTCGAAGAAAAATATTCAATGTGTATTTTAATTCTATTAGTAGTTAAACCTTATTAGAAAAATAAAAAAAAACAAAAGAAAAAGAATTACAGTGTATTAGTTCGAGCATTCCAACAGTATAATTAACATTTACTTACTTTTTAAAGTACTAGAGTAAGGAGGTCAATAGTACAAATTTCAGGCATTCTAAACCATTAGATTTTACACAATTTGATACAAAGCCTAAGTCGGGCTTTATTTGCCTTGCTTATTACACGACCCTATTATAAACCATCAACAAAGTGACCCGGTTTTAATAAAATAATCGAGTAAGGTGTGGAAGTGTGACATTCAATCCAAATCACATGTTATGGCTTGGAAATTATTACAAGGGAAACTTACAACCAGAGATAAGCTATTAAAAAGAGGAGTTATCTCTTCTAATTATTAGGTATTTTGTGTTTTCTGATTTAGTGAAATTGAGACTTGTAATAATCTCTTTTTCTCTTGTCCTTTCTCTTATAATGAGTGGGTTGTCATTAACAATTGGTTAGGGATATAACTGGTGAACCATAGTGAAGGTGTTTAACATTTTTCCATCATGGGAGTTTCGTTAGAGGTACGTAGTCGTTGAGGAAAATTTGATATTAAAATTGGATGGTTGTAGTGTGGTGTTTGTGGTTATTAAGGAATAAAATCATATTTCAAGATGTTGTGTCAAATAACTTTATGTTAGTATCACATATAAAGTTGGTGTCTTGGGATTGGTTTGTAGGTAAAGTTGGTCGAAAGCTTAATTTTTGCTATTCAAATGGGTGGAATTGCTCTATTAGATGCTTTTATTGGTTGTAATTTTTAACTTTGAAGTCTCATGTACAAATTGCAATGAGTTGTATTATGAATTGGAGTACTTTTTATACTTATTTGATTCTAATATCATATTTGATGATAAAAAAAAAAAAAAAAAAAACTCGTTAATGAAAGACATCAAATTATATTTTTGTAGTTTTTTATATTCAATAATTATAATAAGCGTTTTACGTATTTAATGACTAAAATGATTATTTACTCGTTTAAATTATCTTTGTCTTTTAATTTGAACAAAATGTAAATATCCTTTCTTTTTTAAATTCTATTTGGCTAAACGAAATCTAGAAGTGTTTTTCGCATGAAAATGTAAGTTATGCATTAGTGAAGAAGAACATGGTTATTAAAATAAAAAAAATAAAAAAAAAACAACATTGTCAATTAAAGAGATATAAAAAAATCATGAAAAAGACATAATTATGTGTAAAAGAGGAAAAAGAAATCGAAGCCGTGATGAGGAAGGGATCGCCTTGTCCCTTGTCAAGAATTAAAGTTGGGGAAAAAGGTGCCATATGGAATGTGGGGGGAAAGCATGATTCCTTGGAATCTACTTAGAATCGAAAAGAAAATGGAAAATGTGTGCATTTAAGTATTTTAAAGTAATAATAATATCTAGACTTTGGCTATTATGGAAAGAACCAGATGCGAATGTGTAGATTTTGAGCTACAAGGCATTTGGGGAAAACTTTTTCTTGTTGCAGTGGGTCATGGCCATGGCCCATGAGAAATGGTTTTGATTTCATGGGCCTAGACATCTTGTCTAGCAATTCAAAGTATCTCATCAAAATCGAACCACTCGCAGTCTCACTAGATATTTTATATCTATTTTAAATAATTGAGAGGAATTATAGATTTAGATTTAATAGTTTGGATTATACAACTATCAAGAAAGATAAGTAAACATTGAAACTTTTCATTTTTTTTATTCCTTTTTTATTTTGATTTCTTTTTCTTTCTATCTCTATTTTTTTTTTAATTTTAAACAAAAATGAAAAAAAATAATGGAATTGAATATTGCTTAAAAAATGTTCTAAAGGGAACCTGACTCTGATTACCAAATAAAAAGTGTCTTGAAGTCGTCATAATCAAATTAGGAGTCACGATGGTGGAAATATGCCACAATCAGAATGGGCTAATTGATATATCGAGAAGACGCTACAGCCGGTTATGAAGGTTCCGGTTGATAAGTTGAAGAGGAGCGCCACGGAAAAACTGATAAGCTCAAAGAAAACTCCAAAGAATTCAAAGAGAATAGACTCTAAAATTTTTTACTTTATGATGATAACTTGGATTCAATTGTCAATCGTGGAGCAAAGCCAGTCAACATGAGTGAATATTCTAAAATGAAAATTCCATGTTGTGAGCTCCAAAGAAAACACACGGGCGGCCATGCCAAATTACTCCAAGTTTATGAAATATCCCTCGGAATAAAAATAAAATAAAATATCTATTTTTTAGTAGATTTTTTTAGGTTTTCTTCCACATGCTTAATGAACTAATAATCTCATCAGAGAGGATCTTCATTTTCTTGGAGTCATGCACTGTCAGAGGAAAACATTGATCAAAATCATCAAATACATTCTGATTTGGAAGCAAATTCACATTCAAGGGATTTGGTGGTTAGTATGGCATATCCAAATGTTATTATCTCTTAAAATAATGTACATCCAAAAGTTGTTCATGACTTATTAGTTTAGGTAAACAAAAAATACATTATTTTGTTTTTTTTAACAATATTTATTAGTTTGGGTAAAAAAATACTTTTTAGTTTGATGTAGTCTTTTTTTTTTACTATTTTATGTGTTCAAATCTTAATTGATGTTGACAATTAGAAACAATAATTTAGAGAGTGAGTGGTGTGTTTGCGGTGATTTAAATGCCATTGCTTCTAGATCAGAAAAAATATGTGTTTGTGTTTCACACTTTAGAAGAGGATTGAGTGAATTTAGTTAATTTATAGAAGATATGGGGCTCGTTGACATTCTCCTCATGGGGAAGAAATTAAATTGGTTCATTCAAGACAAAAAATCTATGAGCAGATCATACATGATTCTACGTTATGAAGGCATCATTGATCTTGGAAGGTTAGAGGGCAGTTTTTCGGGGATAGAGATATATCATACCACTGTCCTATTTGGATTAAATGCTCATATATCAATTAGAGACCAAAACCGTTGAAAGTGAATAATTGTTGGTTTGAAGATAAATAATTTAAGTCTTTCATAGGGGATTCTTGGATGTCTTTTGATGTAAAAGGGAGGAAATCCTTTGTCTTAAAAGAGAAGCTTAAACTACTCAATGAAAAACATAAATGGTGAAACAAAGAGATATTTGGTTTGATTGATATGAAGACATAACGATGAAAGAGCTCAATGAGCTAGATGAATATTCAATGAAAAATCAATTATCAATCCATTCGGCAACAAATTAAATATAAAGAAAGCTTGTTGAAATCATCCACAAGACCTTAATGAGTACATACCCATTTTCCTTGTTGGTTGTTTGTATAAAACAATCTCCAAGTTACTTGCAACAAGACTCAAATGTTGGTGTTTGGAAAATTAATTTCAAAATACCAAACAACATTCCTTCCCGATACACAAATACTAGATGGTGCATCTGCCTTTCTTTCTTGCTACAATGAAAATTAGTTGATAACTTATTTTGAAAAAAAAAATATTTAAAAAGGTTATTGAAATCTCCTTTAACATAAATATTCTGAAAAATAAAAATAGAGTTAAGGGAAAGAAAGATAGACACAAGGATTTATCACGATTCACCACTTACTAGTAGCTACGTCCAATCTCTTCAAGTTGAAGAATATGTCTACTAAATTAAACTGATTTATGCTTTCCGCTTGAGTATACTTTTGTTGAAATAACTATATTCTAATTTTCTAAAACTTCTAGCATATTACAATAAATTTCTTGAGGAACAATTTTACTCAAGTTTCTAGCTTAATACAGTCAAACTCTTGAGTCTAGTTTTTTTCAAGCTTCTAACATAGTACAATCATACTCTTAGTATAGTCACATTATTTTTGAAAAATAAAATGCGATAAATGTTTTTAAAAGAGAATAAATAGTTTAAGCTCAGTGTAAAGCTTTCTAAAGAAAGGATTTGAAATTCAATGTTCAATTTGCTCAACCCAAAATCTTGCTCTTATAGTTTCACCGCTTAATAATTCAACGAATTTTTTGTAAGGTTGTCCGATTCTTGTTGCAATGAAAGAGAGCATAATTTAAAGTCTTCAATATAATATTGTTGTAGGATGCAATCAAATTCTAATTGTTCTTACTATTAGATAATATTATTATATATTAGTAGTAAGGGTATTTTAGACTTTTCTATTCTCTTGTATATATACTTATTGTAACTGTATCACATTAAAGTTGTTGTTCATTTGGTTTATGAAACCCGTTGTTTGTCTTCCTTCTCTCATCATCTTCCTCCCTTCTATGTTTATCATTGTTAACATGATATCAAAGAGCTTTGGTTGATTTCATGGATGCCATATGTTGACATTGAGAGTTGCACCTTTGACAAACAATGACATGGATCTAGATTCCCAAATTGGATACGTAGTATTATCACGAGAGCTTTATTTCTGCACTAGCTTCGATCATTGGAAAGTGTGTAAGAGTTGACGTTAGAACTATGGAAACTTCTTGAGCCAAGTTTGTTAAGGTTTTTGTTAAGCTCTACTTACCTAAACTAATGATTGGCTGTATCAAATTTCAGGGAAGGATGAATAAGGTAGAGTAGGAGGTTTTTCATTTATGTTTTAAAAATTGTTGCATATACAACAAAGTTTCATAGAATTGTTCTTAGAAACATCACGTCCCAATGGTGGCGGGGGAGCCAGCCTACGTAAGAATAGGGGCAGATCCTACCCACGAATCGCAAACAAACCCTAGAGTTGGCATGTTAGTCAACACTAATTTAAAAGTTAATGAAGATTCTCCTAAATATGGTGACTCCAGTGTCAAGAAGGCAAACAATCTTAGTATTAAATTGGGTAATTTGATTAAGAAAGTTTAGCATGTGGCGAATCCTCCAATTATAAAGGAATTATTAGTAACAAATAATATCCTTTGGAAAGGGATTGGAATTGTTTAAAACTTTTTCGCTAAATCAAAAATTAGTTGATAACTTATTTTGAAAAAAAAAAATATATTTAAAAAGGTTATTGGAATCTCCTTTGACATAAATATTCTGAAAGATAAAAATAGAGTTAAGGGAAAGAAAATAGACACAAGGATTTATCACGATTCACCACTTAACTAATAGCTACGTCCAATCTCTTCAACTTTAATAAATTAAACTTATTTATGCTTTCCGATAAAGTATGCTTTTTTGGAAATAACTATATTCTAATTATCTTAAACTTCTAGCTTAGTACAATAAATTTCTTGAGGAACAATTTTACTCGAGCTTCTAGCTTAATACAGTCAAACTCTTGAGCCTAATTTTTTTCAAGCTTCTAGCTTAGTACCATAAATTTCTTGAGGAACAATTTTACTCAAGCTTCTAGCTTAATACAGTCAAACTCTTGAGTCTAGTTTTTTTCAAGCTTCTAACTTAGTACAATCAAGCTCTTAGTATAGTCACATTATTTTTGAAAAATAAAATGTGATAAATGTTTTTAAAAGAGAATAAATAGTTTAAGCCTAGTGAAAAGCTTTCTAAAGAAAGGATTTGAAATTCAATGTTCAATTTGCTCAATCCAAAATCTTGCTCTTATAGTTTCACATCTTAATAATTCAATGAATTCTTTGTAAGGTTGTTCGATTCTTGTTGCAATGAAAGAGAGCATAATTTAAAGTCTTCAATATAATATTGTTGTAGGATGCAATCAAATTCTAATTGTTGTTCTTACTATTAGATAATATTATTATATATTAGTAGTAACGGTATTTTAGACTTTTTTATTCTCTTGTATATATACTTATTGTAACCCTATTACATTAAGGTTGTTGTTCATTTGGTTTATGAAACCTTAGTGGGTTCGTTGTCTTCCTCCTCTCTTCATCTTCCTCCTTTCTATGTTTATCACTGTTAACACTTACAACACAAAGAATGACACGTATAACTTTAACAACTATGCACTGACGTGGATAGCTGTTATGAATTTCAAATTTGATCCGTTGTTGTTGTCATTTTCCAATATCATTAAATTTCTTGTTGAAGATTAATGTTGGATTCCAACGATACACTCGAGACATAGCTGTTACTATGTCTTGCTAATTCTTCTAGTACATACTAGAGGCAACTATCCACCCAAGAAAACAGTGTATCGGAGGAATGTTGTTTTAGAGGATGTTAAACTATTCAGATGACGCACGTAAGTAAAAGTTGTGTAACTTCAGAGTCACATGATTGAGTTGAAAGTTATCTTCATCTAAGAGCAAACTAATCTCTTATATATTTTATTCATTAAAACCTAAATTAAGGATCATTGTTCTTCAAACCAACTTGATTTTAATACTTTGATTTTGGGTAAATAGGATACACATAAAAAGGGTAATTTTACCTTTTCTAATTGAATACTAGCTTCACAAGGAATGGGGATAGTCCAAAAAAATAATAAACACAAAATAGTGATATCAAATCTTCAAAATGTTAGAAACAAATTGGTTTGAAGAACTATGTATGACCTTTACTTGTTTTGGTGATAACAAAAATTATTTTGTGAGAACAATTTAAAGCACTAATATTTTTTTTTAAATGGGCAATTTCCAAATCACATAAGTTCATATGTCTTTACACTACATTCTCTGATGTTTGGACATGTTAAAGGAACACCAAGACTTTACTCCAAAAATATTTTTTAACTTTGATGAACTCGCTCTAAAATGTGTCTCTAGTGATTCTGTTATTGCAAGCAATGCTCTAATTAGTCTGGCTCTGATAATTGTGTCAAGCATATGATTGTCTGCCTCTAATAAGTATGACAATTATATGATCGTCTTCCTCTAATAAGTATGACAAACATATGATCGTCTGCCTATGATAATTGTGACAAAAATTTGATCGTTTGGCTCTAATAGAAAGGCACCACTTTAATGGATAGGCAATGCTTTAATAAAAAGTTAGCACTCTAATGGAAAGTCAATGCTCTGATAAACAGTCAACATTATGGTAAAAAGTCAACACTCAAATGGAAAGTCAACGCTCTGCTCAACATCTTGAATATATTATTTGTTTGATGATCTGTGTGACATATTCTGATCATGATACCTCTGCTCTTTCTATCTCCGTATCAAGATACACAATATCAATTATAAGGACAAATTTGGACAAGCTTTAATGGGGAATCAATCCCTAAAGATTTGATAGAAAATTTATGATACATGCTAATTTCTTGCAATCAGGACAACAAATAGAAACCCTAAAGTTTTTCCTATAAAAGGGTGTGCAACCCTCATTGAAGCGTACATAACAACAAACACTACGATAAGCACAACACAACCGTCTCTCCATTCTTGTTCTTAACCTTATTATTTTGTCTAAGTTCTTAGAGATATTTCACTTTCTGAGATCATAACTTTGTAAACACACTCTTGTGAGAGTTATTCAGAAAAACCCATTAGCACATTCTTTTTGTAACCTAGCCCAATAGTGGTTGCATCCCTCAACGACTTGACTACACTAAGCTAGAAGGTTGAGAAGACTTGAACACAGTTAGGTTGACTAGTTGGTGTTTAGTGGACCTGTAATTCGGTTGGTAAATTAGGGGATTAAATCCTTTAGATTAAAGAGACTGGACGTAGCTATCGCATTGGTGGTGAAGCATGATAAATTGGCCTATGTAGTTATGTGTTTATTGTTTTATTTGCTTTGTTTTTATCGTGCATTTTAATCTTAATAAAAATAAAAACAATTCAAACCCCTTTTCTTGTGTTTTTTGTTCTACAATTGGCATCAGAGTTCGATTTGAAAGCTGAGCATTTAACTGTGTTTGAGTAAAGATCATTTTTATTATGACTAACTCTTGCGATAAAGTTACAGGTAGAAATGTTAATAGGCCTCTTCTATTTAATGGAGAAATATTTGAATACTAGACGGACAAGCTTAGAAGTTTATACATCTATCATGGTCTTGAACTTTGGGACATAGTCGAAGATGGCTATAAGGCTCCAAAAGACGCTTCTGATGTTGAAATATCCAGAATGGATCTCAAAATGCATCATAAAACAAGAACTTTTATGATGAATGATATTACTTTTAAAGAGTTCGAAAAATGCAGCAACATAGAAACAACAAATAGTATCTTTGATGCTCTAATTCTCAACTATAAAGGGAATAAGCAGGTACAAAGAAACTATAAGTAATTTACTTGTCATGAAGTATGAACTTTTCCAGATGGAAGAAGATGAAGACATTGAGAAAATGTTTTTTATATCCAAACTCTAGTTTTTGGATTGAAAGTTCTCCAAAAAAGTTACACTACCTCTGATCACGTCAAGAAGATTCTCAGAAGTCTTTCTAGAAAGTGAAGACTAAAGGTAACAACAATTCAAGAGGCTAAGAACCTAAACAAACTACCTCTGGAAGAACTGATGAGTTCACTTAGATCCCATGAGATTGAACTAGTTGAAGATGAGCTAAAGAAGAAGTTAAAGTCCTTCTCTCTCAAACCCAAAGGAAAAAAAGAAAACTCCAAGGCCTTGCTAGCAACAAAAGACTTAGAGGAAAGTGAATCAGATGATGAAGAGCTATCCTTTATCTTAAAGAAAATCCAGTGTATGTGGAACAACAATAAGAAATATTTTCCCTAAAGAGATTTCAAACGTTCTCAAAATAGTAGAGAAAGAGTTGAAAAATCATAAAAGAAAATAATCATCTGCTATGAATGCAAAGAACCAGGACATTTTAAATAAGAGTGTCCTAAACGTGAGAAATGAAATTCCCTAAGAAAATACTTCAATGCAAAGAAGAAAGGTTTGATGACTACTTGGGATAACTATAATGAATCTTATGATGAAGATGAAGATGAAGAGCATGCAAATATGACTCTGATGGTAGATAGTCACTCTAACTCTGATTCTGAAAAATGAGTTAGTTGATGAAGAAATTGACGTATTGTCTAACCTGTCTCGAAATGAATTTATAGCTATGTTAAATGATTTTCTAAACAAGAATAACCACTTTCTTCAAAATCGAAAAATCTTAGAAAAAGTCATGTCATCTTAACAAATAAATACAGTTCTCTTGAAAAAGATTTTGACAACCTAAAAAGAGAAAATCTAACTCTGAAAGAAAATGTTTCAAAAACCTCAGAGGATAGAGTATGTAATTCTATTCAGTATGAAAAAGCCTTTCAAGAATTCCTTGCATACGACTTAGACAAAAGCAAACAAGTCTATGATCTATGGTGTTAGCAGAAATAATAAACGAGGTATTGGTTTTGAAGAACCAAAGGAAACTCCTAAGTTTTAACTTATCTCATACTACTTGCTTATATTGCTTAAAGAAAGGTCACACAAAAATAACTTGTCCATCCCCTATCCAAAAGATAAGGAGTATAAAACCAAGTTCTATGGACCATGACAATGTTTAGGTTCCCATTAGACCTAAGCCACCTGAGCTGGTGTTGGTTGGTAAATATTTTTCTCCTCCGATTGTGAACCGTAAATATATAGTTGATTGTATCAAGTTTTCTGATGAATTTCAAACCTTGGATGATAAGAATGCTCAACATGAGCTTTTATACTTTTTAACTTCTGCTGGTCGCACTATTATGTCGTTTTCCAATGAATTTTCTTATATTAAATTGTAGAAGTTCAGTTGGGCTCTAATTTCTTGGTTCCATTCAAGATATTGCTCGTTTTCACAACCTTTGTTTTCTTGCTTTATTGGAACCTTTTATTAGTGGCTCTCGTGCAAATTAAGTTATTGATGGATTAGGGTTTGATGGATACCGTTAAATAAAACATGAAATCAAAAATAAAACATTCTTACAAATAACTCTAATTCTCAAAGTAACAAGTTGGAGCCTAATATAAACTAAATTTCAAGGAATTTGAATCTTCAAACTCATAACATCACGTCATGATAACTTCGACACTTCATCTACCACCAAACACCTATGTTGGTTGTACAAGTGAGAATCACAAACCAAACACATAATAACGTAGAACATGCATAGTAGTCATTTAGGAAACATACTTATTATCATATAACACATAATAGTCAATCACATCATAACCTTTTCCGATTCTTTTCCTTTCAAATCAAGAACCCTAAGATTTAGGGAGTAAATATGAAAGTGTAAATTTTGATTAAATGTGTTGTAAAAAATGAAATTAGTGGTTTTAGTAACTTGAATAACAATAAGTTAAACCCAAGCCCCAACATTTTTTATGAGCACCAAAATTGATTTTTGTATGTGTTTAAGTTACGTAATTAGTTGTTTTCAAATAAATGAGTTTGAACTGACAATAAAAAATTTAAGTAAACAATTTGGATTAATAAAGTAAGAAAAAAAATTTGTAAGTATGTTTGAGTGTCTTATTTTGAACTATAATGATAATTTACATGCTAAGGTATTTGAAACCAAATTGGTTAATGTCTTTTAAACTCAAGTTGTGAAATAAGAGCTTTAAAGTAAACTTGTGATTTCAAATAACATTGTTTGAGTTCAAATATGCAATGTTGAGATAAATTGTTTAAAATTATATGTTTAGGTAATTAACTCTTTGAGTCTTGAAAAGCTGTGGGGAACTCTGAATAACTATATTGTTATATTGAAAATTTTGAAGAAATAAGTTATGAAAAAAGCTGACAAAGGAAATTGCATCGAAGGGATATTTTTTTTGGAAAATCCTCTTTGATTTTAAGGTGATGAAAATTGAATTGTTATTTGATCGAAAATTTTAACAATATGAGTTGTTTGTTTTGATCAGTTGTTAAGATTATTTTGGTAAGGAGAAAACAATTATATAATCTATGGGGATTAAAAAAATTGGTCAAGTTAGTCAGATAGTTGAGTCTCAAGTACTTGTTTTGACTAAGTTAAGAATTATAAACTTGAATGTGTTATTTCAAGCGAGATTAGCTACATTTTAGTTGTTGTTGAGCTACCAACAAAAGGTAAAAACTCATTCCATTTTTAGTAAATCATGTTTAGGTTATACGTATGATTGGTTTTTTATTAAATGATAATTTCATGGAATTCTACTACTTGATTGGCTTATTGTATGTGTTAACTGTTGTTTAAATATGCGAATTGAATTTTGGTGTCATGTGGAGTTGGCAAAGAAATGTAATTAATTCATATGAACTGGTGTGGTAAAATTAAATTCATGATATATGGTGAAAGATTTTTCATGCATACATTGGTGACTTGAACCGTCAGGTGAATCTCCACATATTCTTGATGGGATAATTATGATGTGTTGTCAAGTGGACTTCACTATTTCCTTCAGAAAAGTAATTGCAGGGGAGGTGATATTCTGGAATCATATTCACTAGCATGTAGGAATATCATTAGAGGGGTTTGATACCATGATATATGAATGTGTGTGTGTACACACACACACACAAAGATATACATACATACATATATATATATATATATGCCAACTTGCTTTATCATTGTTATCATATCATAACTACTAAATGTTACCTATTAATTTCGATTGGTGACTCTTTACATTTGTGGAATTTAGGCGATTCCCTCAAATGATGTGGAACATCCACTCCCTCCACTCACCGTCATGATGGGAATGTCATGGGATTTCTCTGATCATGGATCACCTACTACTTAGGATTTTGACCAGGTCACAAGCAAGGCATCTTATATGGGGAGGGTTGTAGGGGTGTCGTCGCAGGGCGGGGCAACACATCATGTTGGAGGCATACTGAATCGGCAAGATCAAGGATCACAGAGTATCCATTTTTAAGAATCAGACCCAAGGCACCCCCATCTACACCAAAAAGCATGGAGGACCTCGTCGTTCTGTTAGTATTCAAGGTCGGGGAACCATCCCAACAGATGATGAACATGTCTCATGCCATTGTTGAGGTTCCCGCTCTAGTAAATGTTCCCATTTCTCCTTCATCGATGTTGATTGCCCAATTATTCTCTATTGTTGAGATGAACATAAGTGGACATCTAGTTCCCCTCTACAATCTTGGAGATAGTGGAAGACAACAGTTTTTATGAAATACTTGGGCCCGGGATGTAAGTGGTAGATCTAACTACGGAGGAGTTAGACTCGGAGGATTCAGAGGGCGAGGCATAGATATTGCCAAGAGTGGTTACATTTGTTGTGACTTGCGTCGAGTATGGGGTTGCCTTTATTAATTGTAAAGATTAGTCCATGATCATTACGCTGGTTTTATAGAACCTTCTACGCCACTTTTCTATTTTGATGTGATTATCTTATACTTTTGGATAACTGTACTTATGCTATACCTTTGACAATTGACTTTTCTTGGTGGTTCCATCTTTCAGTTTTTGGGTATCCATGGAGGGGTAGAATTCTTGGAGCAGCACTTCTGCGAAGGTTTCTGCCGAGAATACCGTAGTGGTATGAGTGGTGGCTAGACCAATCTCATAGCTCTGGTGTATCTTCAAGTGTATATTTTGGAGATGTGTAAGTTTTAGACTACTTTTTCCGGTGTGCACCTATGTTATAAATTATTATTATTATATTTAGAGTTAATCTGTGTGTGAACATATTTCGAAGGATCTTTTATTTTGAACCGTGTGCGAGACGCCGTTAGTTTTATTTTAACTTTAAAAGAAATAACAATTACATTTAACAAAAATGGTGCTTATTGTATTATATTTGAGAAGTTGTTTTGAAAGATAATACGCTCTTACTGTTAAAAATTACGGCGTTACACCTTCCATCTCACCTAGGAGACTTGTTGCTTCTTCTAAGAGATCCTTGTCAACTCTTATCTCTTTTGAGCTCTTTTCACCACCAGGTTATGTATCCATGATTCCATAGGTTCCATTGCATTGTTCCACTTCAACTGCTCACCTACAATAGTTGATAGAAAAAATAGACAATACTTCGAGAATTTATGCTTATGGAGAAATAATTGACATAGATAAATACTTTCATAGCTTAAAAACTCAATGTTGAATTTACTATTAAAAACATAGCTAAACTATTACCGGACATCAAATAGCCAAAATAAAGGATACTAAAATGTATTGTAAAACGTATGCTTATTTATCAATATCTTGTCCTCAAGGAACACTTTACCACAAAATAAAAGAGTAAAAAAATCATATCAAGAGTACCTAAAATTCTCGAATCATGTCAATATCAAGCTTGAAAGTGGTCAACACCAAATTCCTTCATCATGCTTCTCAATTGTTTAAGCCAAAGGTCAGTAACACATTCAGTTTCATGCATCAATTTTCACTTTCTGCTCACAACTCTCCTATTTCACTCAAGTGTTGCTGGTGAAAGAAGTATTTGTTCAAATCCTAAAAAATGCATCATTTTACCATAGCCTTGAAAAAATTCGAAAAAAAGGAATTATAATGCAATATGAACATACACTATTAGGGGATTCAAGGGTTGTAATGGGGCCAAGGTAAAGGTATGATAATTTGGATGGTAGGTTTACTATTGGAAATGATGATGATAATAATAAGAGTTAGTTCATGTTAATTAAAAAAAAAAGTCCCACATAGGAGGGAAGACACACACTAATAATGTTTATAAGGTGGAGGTATGCAATTGCGGTGTGCCCCAAGGGGTACCCAATTTTGTGAAGTTGTGAGAACGCACACAAATAGATACCACACACGCGCACGCTGCCGCCACCGTTTGTCTGATCTGCTTGGTTCGAGCTTTATTTTAATAAATGCGTGCATTTTCTTTCATATATACGTTGTACACGTGTCTCCCTACACTGAGTCAACATTCAACATCTGATCCGGTCAATCCCTTCCTTGAATTCGCGTAGTTTTTTGCCCCAGTCAAAACCTAGAAAATTTTGGATTGTAATTTTCTGTGGATCCGGTTTAATGGACCGTGGAATTTTCTATCTTTCAGTTGCAGAGTTCCTCTATTAATAGAGAACTCTACTTAGTTAGAAAAGCACATTAAAAGTTCTCCGCAAATCTGAGACTTTTCTCAGATACTCTCTTTCTGATTCATCTTTTTTTCTTTCTTTCGAGTGGTCATAGTACCATATTACGAGTGGCGGTTTTTTAACTTCCATATTGAGGGTGTAATTCTAGAATGATTTTCTACGATGCATTGGAACTCCAATATAGTTTATCTGGGTTGTCTTATCTTGGAGACTTCGTGGTTGATAGTCTGTCTTGCACAATTTGGACAATGTCGCGAAACGTGTTAAAAGAGAGTGACCTAGTTCGTGACTCAACCCAATAATATCTTTGGTGGCACAAATTTATTTTGAAATGGTTTTTCGAAACAAAAAAAAAAACAATTTTTAGACGTTTCTTTCTGCCGTGTCTACCGATGAAATTACTAGGACAAGTTTTTTTGCTTGTGATTTCAATGAACCGTTTCGGTTTGAGGTATGTCACTTCAAACAATGGCAACAAAAGATGTTATTTTTCATAAGCATGAAAAAGGTTGTCAATGTCCTAAAGGATGACATTCCTGTTGTTCCAGAAACAGATGAACAAACAGAAAAGGAATAGAAGGTTGTTGAGTTGACCCAACAGGAACATAATGATTACTTATGTAAGAATTATATTCTTAATGGACTTGCTGATGATCTGTATGATTACTAAAGTTCCAGCAATACTGCTAAACAGGTTTGGGATGCTCTAAAGAAGAAATGTTATATTGAGGAAGTTGGAGTTAAAAAGTATGTTGTTAGCCGCTACCTCAAATATCATATGTCCGATGACAAATCAGTGGAAGCTTAGTCCCATGAAATCCAAAATATAGCTTATGAGATCATCTCTGAAGGTATGTCTTTAAATGAACAGTTTCAAATTGTTGTTATCATTGACAAACTGCCCTCTGCTTGCAAAGATTTTAAAAACTCTCTTAGGCATAAAAAAAAAGCGTTATTTCTATAAGGTTTGATAACCCACCTCAAGATTGAGGAATAATCCCGTAAGCAAGACCAGAAAGATGAAGTTCTTCTTGTAACAAATAACAAGAAGAAGAAATTCATCGGAGCAGTTATGAAGCGAAACAGTAAACAACTTCAGAATTAGAATTGCACTATAAAGAACAACAACAAGAATGGGAACCCTCCAAAGGTCCCAATTATAAGGCAACAACCACCTCCTAAAAATGACCCTAATCCCCCATTTTTTTGCTTTAGATGTAGGAAAGAAGGTCATATGGCACGCAAGTGTAGGAATAAACCAAGCTTTGCTCAGCAGGCTAACTTGGCAAAATAACAATTCATTGTTATGATAACTAAAATCAACATTGTTGGTGGATTAGATGGATGGTGGATAGACACTGGTGTCTCACGCCATGTCTGTTATGAACGTGCTATGTTTAAAACATACACTACTACTGAAGATAAGAAAGTGTAGAGTTGTTGAGAGATTCCCACACCACTAATGTTGCAGGTATTGGAGATGTGGAATTACTATTCACCTCTAGAAAGACCTTAATTCTGAAGGATGTCGATGTGATGCACACTCCAAAAATAAGGAAGAATCTAGTTTCTGGTTTTCTTCTTAATAAGGTAGGGTTTACTCACTCTATAGGGGCATATTTTTACGCCATTTCTAATAATGGTATTTTTGTTGGGAAATGGTACACCACTAATGGCATGTTTAAATTGAATGCTGAAATTAATAAAATGTCTCATTCTGCTTACATGTTGTGTGATTTTAATGTTTGGCATGCTAGGATCTGTCAAGTGAACTAACGTGTGATTTCAAACTTAAGTAACTTAGATTTAATTCCAAAGTTATCTTTAAATGATTTTGAAAAATGTGATTTTCTTAGTCAAGCTAAAATAAAAAAGAGTTCACATAAATCAGTAGTTAGACAATATGAGCCGTTATATTTAATACACTCCAATATACGTGAACTTGAAGGGACATAAACAAGAAATGGAAAACTTTATTTTATCACTTTTATAGAAGATTGTTTTGACTATACTTATGTATATCTAATGAAAAATACAAGTGAAGCGCTTGACATGTTTAAAATCTTTGTAACTGAAATTGAAAATCAATTTAGTAGAAAGATTAAGAGATTTCGTAGTGATAGAGGAATAAAGTATGATTCTAGTTTATTTAATGAGTTTTATAAATTGCAAGGAGTTATACATGAAACTACTGCACCATATTCGCCTGAAATGAATGGAAAAGCTTAAAGAAAGAATAGAACTCTTACATAACTAGTTGTTGCTATTATGCTTAACTCTGGTGTTGCATCTCATTGGTGGGGAGAAATTATATTGACTGTTTGCTATGTATTGAATAGAGTTCCTAAATCTAAAAACAAAACATCTCCTTATGAGATATTGAAGAAAAGACAACCAAACTTGTCTTGTTTTCGAACTTGGGGTTGTCTGACTTATGTCAGAATTCCCTATCCCAAGCAATTAAACTCTTCAGTAGAGCCAATGAATGTGTATTCATTGGGTATGCAGTAAACAACAAAGCGTATAGGTTTTATGACCTAAATGCGAAAGTGATCATATACTCAAATGATGTTGACTTTTATGAAAATAAATTCCCTTCCAAATCAAGAAATAGTGGGGGCAGCAAACTAAGTTACGTTTGTGTGACGAGGAGTACTGAAATCAACAAATAAGGCAAAACAGAAACTTGAAGAAGTAAGAGAGTCATATTTGCTAAAGATTATGGACTCAATTATACGGCCTATACCTTAGAAGAGGATCCTGCAAATCTTCAAGAAGCTTTGTCATCTTTGGATGCAAATTTATGGCAAGAAGTTATAAACGATGAGATGGAATCTCTAGAGTCTAATAGGACTTGGCATTTAGTAGTCTCGCCTCTTGGTTGCAAACCGATATGTTGTAAATGGATTTTGAAAAAGAAACTAAAACCCGATGGAACTGTTGATAAATTCAAGGCTCGCCTTATAGCCAAAAGTTTTAGACAAAGAGAAAACATAGATTTCGTCGACACTTTTTCACCGGTCATTAATATAACATCCATTAGGGTACTCTTTTCACTAGCAGCTATTCATAACTTAGTGATACACCAAACGGATGTCAAAAAACTTTTTTAAATGGTGACCTAGAAGAAAAAATTTAGTTTATGTGTGAATTTGGGGAAAAGAAATTTAATGGGTTTATGTGAGTTGTGGAAAAGAAATTTGGTGGTTTATGTTTAAAGATTTTGAGTTTTGATTTGGTGTGTTATGGTTGAAAATTTTGGAAAATAAATTTGATGGGTTTAAGGTGTAATGTTGTGGGAAATGAATTTAATGCATTTTATGGGTGAAATGGTGAAATTGAATTTAATGAGTTTTGAGGTGTGGGTGATGGTGATTTTTACTTGGTATGGTTGATGTGTTTGTGGGTAACTTTATGAATGTGGATATTTGCTTTATGTTTGAAAATGTGGGGTTTTGAGTAAATGCAATTTATGTGTGGTTGTTGTGTGAAATGAATTGATGAGATTGGTGTATATGGTGATTTGAATTCAATGTGAATTATGAATTCAATTTCATGTGATTTGAGGATTATATGTGTTGAGTATGCTCTGTGTTAAATTTGAAAATCATTAGTGTCAAATGAGCATTAAAAATGGGGAATCTTTTAATAGCTGCATTTACTTAATGATTATGGTGTCGAGAGTCAGAGTATGCTCATGCATTTCATAGTACATGGTGATCGAATGGGCCATGGTGATAGTGGTGATCGAATGGGCCACATGATGATTCCATGTGAATTATTGGTTCATCTTATCCTCACGGGGATTATCGCGTCGTGCTAATCTATGAGAGATTGCACTTTAATAAATCGTGCTAATATGTGAGAGATTGCACTTTAATAAATTGTGTTAATCTGTGAGAGATTGCACTTTAATAAATCGTGCTAATCTATGAGAGATTGCACTTTAATAAATCGTGCTAATCTATGAGAGATTGCACTTTAATAAACCGTACTAATCCGTGAGAGATTGCACTCTAATAAACCGTGCTAATATGTGAGAGATTGCACTTTAATAAATCGTGCTAATCTGTGAGAGATTGCATTTTAATAAATCGTGATAATCTGTGAGAGATTGCACTTTAATAAATCGTGCTAATCTGTGAGAGATTGCACTTTAGTAAATCGTGCTAGCCCGTGAGAGACTGCACCTCGGTAATTAGTACTGGCCTGCTAGAGACCGTACAATTATGATTTACGCCCCTTCGATGAGGGTTTTGATGATATTCCAGAATCATGTGCATTGGCATATACGCATTGCATTAGGGTGCTTGGCACGCGAGTCATGCTTGATATACTGTGATGGTTGTTTATGCGTACTTGATTGTGGTGTGGGATTGGGTTGTATTTGATGATGGTGATTAATTGATTGAGTGTTGAAAGTGTTAGAATGATTTTGAAATGTTTCAAAACTGAAAATCTGTCATTTTTACAGTTGTATTCAAATACAACAAGGTTATAGTCGAATACAGTTGAATGGTTTTTGCCTCTGACTTGCATTTTCGAAAGTGTATTCGACTACACAGAGGTTGTAGTCGAATACAGTTGAATGGA
The DNA here is from genome assembly GCA_037974755.1 of Cicer yamashitae. Classification (NCBI taxonomy): domain Eukaryota; kingdom Viridiplantae; phylum Streptophyta; class Magnoliopsida; order Fabales; family Fabaceae; genus Cicer; species Cicer yamashitae. Next base: position 40,443,439 of record JBBPBQ010020323.1, on the reverse strand, counting down.
TTTTATTACTGACTTCACAATTGTATACAAATACAAAGGGGTTGTAATCGAATACAAAATCTGTAGGATTTTTCACTGTTTTCGCAAGTGTGTTCGACTACATGGAGGCTGTAGTCGAATACAGTTGGGCTGTTGTACTGTTTTTGCTGTTTTCGCATCTGTATTCGACTACAGATATGTTGTATTCAACGACAAATATGCTGTATTCGAATACAACAATGCAGTTTTGTCCGAAACTTCATTTTTCAACCTTGTTTATGCATGTTTAGCATATGCAAACCCTTTCTAGATGTATGCTAAGTTGAAAGGTGATTTTATGCATTTTAAAATTTAAATACTATGTGGTATTTGTTAATTTCGGTTGGTGACCCTTTACAACTTTTGTGGAAATTTGGGCTTTGCCCTCAGATGAGAACCAGGGTTGTTCTAAGGCGTGACGTGGTGATGCGTTGGTTTGTGATCGAAAGTAGTGGGGCTTGATGCCGCTCGTGGATTCTCAGTACCCAGTCACCCTCAGTTAGATTAATGATCAGCTTAGGGTTCTAATTAAGAATTTTATTTATTTGCCTTTTTTATTTCAAGGTTGTGGTTGTAAAAAGGGAACTTATGTAGTTGAAACAGATTATTTTAGTCAATGTATTTTATACTTGGATACTTTGAATTTTCGTTCCAAAAGCTATTTCCGCTGTTTGTAATTAATTATGATCTTGTCGTCGTGTTACGACTTAAATATTTTATCCAAAAGTATTTTCCTTATTTGTGAATTTAACTTGAGATTTTTATCGATTTATTTTTGAAAAAAAAAATGCACTCGCTCTGTTAAAAATCGGGGTGTTACAGTCATGGTCCTGTGTTTGTAAATGGATGTAGTCTCATACACCGTTAACCACATCTCTTCTAGTTAATTCAGTTTCAACAATCTTTTCTCACCTACCAGCTTAGAATCAAAGTTAAAAAATTTAATTGCCAAAATGATTTATGCTCTAACTTAACTAGTAAGTGACAAGATTTGCTATATACTAGCTAATGCGAAGAAAACCCCAAAGTTGTCTTACAAGCTGTTTGATATGCCTATAAAGCATCATCCAACTTCTTTGACCAATCCTTCCGTGAAGAGCTGACAATTTTTTCTAAAATTATTTTCAATTGTCTACACTCTTCAACTTGGCCAAATTTTTTAGGGCGATAAGGTGTGACTACTTTATGCTTAAAATTGTACTTTGACAAAACACTGTCTAAATACTTATTGCAAAAGTGTGACCCCCCATCTTTTACCAAAACCCTCGGTACCCCGAATCGAGCAAAAATATTTTTCTTGAGAAAATTATCATAGTTTGGGAATCATTAGCTACAGATGCAATTGCTTCAACCCGTTTACTTACTTAATCCACACAAATAAGAAAATAAAGATTCGAATTAGATGACAAAATGGACCCATGAAATCAATGCCCCAACAATCAAAAGGCTTAACTTCAAGGATGCCATTGAGGGCCATCTCATTTTTTCTTAAAAATATTACCTGTGTGTTGGTAACTACCACATGTTCTCGTGAACTCGTTAAAATCCTTAAACAAGGTAAGCCATAAAAACCCACTCTGAAGAACTTTAGTTGCAATGCGTTCACCATTATGATGTCCTTCATTGGGTGAACTATGACAGCGCCACATTATCTTTAGTGTGTCCTCACCTTCTACACATCTCCTAACCAATCCATAAGGACTAACTTCGAAGAGAAAAAGATCATCCCACATAAAATGGTTAGATGTCTTAAAGGAATTTCTTCTTTTGTTGCAGAGTGTATCCCTTTGGCACTATATTTCTTGCTTTAAAGTTTGCCATGTCAGTAAACCAGGGCCTTGCCACGATAGATAACAGATGTTCATCTAGAAACTCTTCCACACTATTTTTTCTTTGTCAGTTACAAATAGGCTTTCCATCCTTTATAGATGAGCTGCAACCACATTCTCAATCCTTTCTTATCCTCTATCTTTAGATCGAATTTCTATATAAGCAATATCTATCTAAGTAGTTAAGGTTTTGACTCTCCTTTGGTTAACATGTATTTAAAATAGCAAGGTCAACAAACACAGTTAATTTTTACCCAATCAAATAAGATCTAAATTTCTCCAATCCAAATAATATGGCTAGCGACTTTTTTTTTTTTAATGTAGTGGCATAGTTAACTTAATTTTCATTCAAGACTTTGCTAGCATAATATATGGCATGGAAAAAAATTAGGTTATTTTTCCTAACACTGTACCAAGAGTATAATCACAAGCATCACACATGAGTTCAAAAAGTAATCCCAATTTGGTGCAACTATGATAAGAGAAAATACTAGTTTACTTTTCAAAATATTAAAAGATCCCAAACATTAATTATCAAAAGTAAACTCATATTCTTTCACAAGGAGGTTACAAAGAGGCTTTGCAATCTTAAGTTTTTATGAAGCGCCGATAAAAACCAGCACACGCTAAAAAACTTTTCACTCTCTTCATGTTAACACGAGGAAGCAATTGTTTTATCACTTCCATTTTTGCTTGATCAACTTGAATGCCTTTGGAAGAGATTTTATGTTCATGTGACAAGATAATTTAGAGTGACCTTTCTTAGAGCAAACAATACACAAACTATCAGAGGGAATACGTTTAGGTTCAGTTACTATTTCTTCAAATCCTATACCTCTTTTACCATTTCTAATAACTCCATAAATAGGAGAAGCATACTTCTTTCCATACTATTAGCTAGAAAGTCTTGGAATGTTTCTTCACATTTATTAGAATTACATGTGACATTTTCTAAAGGTTTTGAAACAAGAGTATCTTTCAAGGTTTTATTTTCATATTTAACCTCAACCCTTTTAGTTTTTAAGGCATTCATTTCTTTAGTTAAGTTTGCATTTACTTTCCTAAGTGCTTTCAGTTTTAGAGACAACTTGTGGTTTTTATTTAAGAAATCATTTATAAAATTAATTAAATCAAATTGGGTTAAGTTAGAAAATACCTCAATTTCTTCATCAACTGATTCACTTCCAGTGTCAGAATTAGTGTTTGTGTTGGATCGAGAGGCAGAGTTGGTATGAGCCATCAGAGCCAAATCTACTTGCTCTTCATCATCAAAGGATTCATCTGAATCATCCCATGTAGCCATCAAAACCTTCTTCTTGGGTCTGGAATATTTCCTTTGTGTTTCCCTTTTCTAGATTTGGACAATCAGACTTGACATGTCCAGGTTCATTGCATCCATAGCATATGATGCTTTTCTTGTCAGATTTTTCGTCGATTCCTCTTCTGGATTGCCTAAAATATCTTTGAGGAAATTTCTTCTTTCTGTCGAGCCACATCTTCTGAATTTTTCTGGATATGAAAGCCAACTCTTCATCCTTTGAGTTCATATTATGATCATCTGAATCATTATCCTTTGATTCTGCTGTTGCCTTAAGAACCTTCTTCTACTTGGATTTCAAGGCCAAAGTTGGCTAGTTTTTCTTGGGGTCATCCTTTGGAAGCTCAATTTCATGTGATCTCAAGGAGCTAATTATTCGATATTAAGAGTATTGAGATCCTTAGCTTCTTGAATAGTTGTAATCTTAGGTCTCCACTTGTTTGGCAGATTCTTAATAATTTCCTTCACATGATCAACAGTAGTATAACTCTTCTCAAGTACCTTTAATCTAGATGCCAGAGTTTGGAATTTGAAAACCATTGTTTCAATGTCTTTATCTTCTTCCATCTTAAATAACTCATACTTTCTAACTAGGAGGTTGGCCTTTACTTCTTGAACTTGCTTGTTTCCTTCAAAAGTTAGAACCAAATTGTCATAGATGTTTTTTGTTGTTTCTTTATGAGTGTATTTATCAAATTCCATGAAGGTGATTGCATTGATCATGAAGGTTATGGACTTGTGATACATCTTGTACATCTTCTTCTGCTCAACTTCCATCGATTTCCTTGAAATTTCACTACCATCAGAATTTGTTGGAGCAGTGCAGCCATCTTCCACTAAGTCCCAAAGTTCAGGATCTTGTGAGATAAAGAAACTCATCAGCCAGTCTTTCCAGTACTCAAATTGTTCACCATTTAACAAAGGTGGCCTTTTGATGTTTCCTCTAGAAGCTTTTTCACCAAATCCAGACATTGTTGAATCCTTGGATCTTTGTTCTAACATTGTAAAGTGCTAATTTTTGAAACTAAGCTCTTGATGTCAATTGAAGGTGTAAACACGAGAAAGGGGGTTGAATTGTGTTTGACTAAGTTTGATTCTTTTTGCTAATTAATTTAAAACTAGTTTGGGTTTGGTGACTTACTTAGAATAAAAGTAGTAGTAATTGGGTTAAGTGATCAGAGGTAGAAGTAAAACAAGAATTGTATAATTAAAGAGCCACAAGAACTTATCCTAGTACACCAGCAACTTGGTAGCTACGTTCAGCCCCCTCACTCTAAAGGATTCAATCCAGTAATTCAAAACTTGAATTACAAAACATGACTCTACAAGCCAAGTCTTCTCAACATAACCTGAAAACCTACAGACTACTTGAGGAAAACGAAAGACACTATCAGGTTGGGTAACAAGAGTTTGGAACAAATTGGTTTGCTTCTAACAAGTTAATTGTAACAATGACACTTAGAAAATATTTCTTTTGAGCAAATGTTTCTCTAGATCTTAACCTTATGAAATTTAATGACTTAGGAAATTTTGTTCTTGTGAGTTCTTTTCTTCTTCAGCCTTGAGTATCTATGTATAGAATAGGTTAGGGTTTCTCCTTTGTCCTTGCAAAATTTGAATCATATATTTGCAAATAATAAATGTATCTTCTTGTGAGTGTTTCTTCTTGTAAACAATTCTTGATCATATCTTCTTGTAAATAATTTATATCTTCGTGTAGATTCTGATCAACTGTTCTTGTAAATAATTCATATTTTCTTGTAGATAAATCTTGATCAAATCTTCTTGTAAATAATTCTTATCTTCTTGTGATAAATCTTTATCAAATCTTTTTGTAAATAATTCATATCTTATTGAAGATAAATCTTGATCAAAACTTCTTGTAAATAATTCATATCTTCTTGTGATAAATCTTGATCAAATATTCTTGTAAATAATTCATATCTTCTTGTTGATAAGATCTTGATCATATCTTCTTTTCAACTTGGTCAAAGATTTTCTTCAATTATAAATCTGAATCAAATCTTATTTTATATTGTCTTCAAAAACATGAATCTTCTTTCATACTCGTGCTTGATTTGAGATGTGGAATAGATTCAGGTTTTTCTTGGATCTTCACAAGTTTTTGATTCGGCTAAGTCTTCTTTTCAAACTTAATTCTTTCAATTTTAGCCGTTGACTTTCCATTAGAGGAATTGTTTTTTCATTTGACCAGTAAATAGCATGGATCCATCTGTTTGACTTATTGCCTTACATGACTTTTGATTGAAGAAAACATCATAACATTTGTCGCTTAATTGATTTATGCTCCGTAGGTTATGCATTAGTTCTTTCACAAGTAAATTTTTTTTAATAGAATAAAGGGAAGCATTATCTACTGTGCCGTGCTTAATGATCTTACTCTTCTGATTACCTCCAAAACCTATGATCCTCCATTCTTGAGGGTTAGATCTTGGAACATAGACTTTTCCCATCCTGTGTCATGATCATCCACTGTCAAGGTACCATGACTGGTGTTTTAACTTTGTTGCTAAGGATATCTACAAGATAGATTATTTTATTCTTATGTACCCAAATTTGGTTCGGTCCTGGTTGTTAGTTCTGAAAGGTGTCTTGTCTTTCCATGTTTTTTGCATATGAAAAGTTCTTTTATGATGACCTTTCTTTAAGCAATATACACAAGAAGTATCAAGTACGTTAGTCTCAGGTGTTTCCTTTGGTACTTCAAAACCAATACCACATTTATTATTTCTACTAACACCATAGACCATAAAAGCTTGTTTGGTTCTGTCTATGTCGTTTGCAAGAAATTCTTGAAAGGCTTTTTCATACTTAATAAAATTACAAACTCTAACCTCTAAAGTTTTTGGAACATTTTATTTAAGAGTTAGATTTTCTCGTTTTAGGTTTTCAAAATCCTTTTCAAAAGAACTGTAATTATTTATTAAGATGTCATGAGATATTCTAAGAGATTTAAGTTTTGAAGAAACATTATGATTCTTGTTGAGAATCCCTTTTAACATATATATAAGTTCATTACGAGATAGGTCAGATAATACCTGAATTTCTTCATCAACAAATCCATCATTAGAATCAAAGTCAGAGTGTGTATCTACAATCAGAGCCATGTTTGCATGCTTTTCATCTTCATCAGATGATTCATCGAAGTCATCCCAAGTAGCCATAAGACCTTTCTTCTATGCCTTGAAGTCTTTTCGTTGGGATTTTCCCTTCTTAAGTTTAGTACATATTGAATTGAAATGACTTGGTTCTTTGCATTCATGCGCTTGATTTTTTTTGAGATAAAGGACAACTCTTCATCATCTAAGTCTTCACTCTGATCGTCCAATTCGCTTTCTTCTGAGTTATTAGTAGCTTGTAGGGCCTTGGAGTTTGTTTTCTTTCATAGGGATTTGAGAGCCAAGGACTTTGACTTCTTCTTGGGCTCATCTTCAACCAGTTCAGTCTCACGGGATCTGAGTTAGCTCATTAGCTCTTCCAAAGGTAGTTTGTTTAGATTCTTAGCCTCTTGTATTGTTGTTACCTTTGGTCTCTACTAGCTGGGATGACTTTTGGAGATCTTTTTGACGTGCTCAAAGGTATCTTAACTTTTTTGGAGAACCTTCAATCCAGAAACTAGAGTTTGGAATCTTGAAAACATTGTCTCAATGTCTTCATCTTCTCCCGTCTAGAAGAGTTCATACTTCCTAACAAGTAAATTTGCCTTAGCTTCTTGTACCTCCTTATTTCCTTCATAGTTGATAACCAGAGCATCAAAGATACTCTTTGATGTTTCTTTGTTGTTGCATTTTTCGAACTCTTTGAAGGTGATAACATTCATCATGAAAGTTTTGGCTTTATGATGCATCTTATATTGTTTCTTTTGATCAGCGTTGAGATCAATTTTAGATATTTCAACAATAGTAGCATTTTTTGGAGCCTCACAGCCATCTTCGGCTATGTCCCACAATTAAAGATCAATAGAGTTGTAGAAACTTCTGAGCCTATCTTTCTAGTACTCGAATCTTTCTCCATCAAACAGAGGAGGCATGCTAACGTTTCAACCTATAACTTCGTCACCAGAGTCAGTCATAATGACGCAGATCTTTAGTCAAACACGATTAAGTGCTCAGCTTTAAGACTGAGCTCTAATGTCAATTGTAGAATGAGAAATACAAGAAAGAGGGGATTTGAATAATGTTTTATTTTAACATTGTTTTAACAAGATTGAAAAAAGTGATGAAAACAAAGAAAATAAACCGAAAAGCAGAACGACACTATCAATTTATCGTGGTTCACCACCAACACGGTAACTACGTCGAGTCCCTTCAACCTAAAGGATTTAATCCACTAACTCACACACTAAATCATACTTCCACTGAACACCTACTAGTCAAACAAACTGTGTTCAAATCTTCTCAACCTTCTAGCTTAATACAGTCAAGCGGTTGAGAGATGCAGCTGCTACTAGGCCAGGTTACAAAAGAATAGGTTTAAGGGTTTTCCAAATAACTCTCACAAAGGGTGTTTACATTGTTGTACTCTCACTTAGAAAAGACAATATTTAGAGAAATAGTGCAGAGACGATTGTATTGTGCTTATTGTAGTGTGTTGTGCTTATTTCTAAGCATGTATCATGAAGTTTTGTAAAAAATATCCTTGAAATTGATTTTGTGAATCTTGATATCGAGATAGAAAGAGCATGCGATATTATGATTAGAGTATGTCTCATATACCTTTAACAGAGGATGCGATCAAAAGCTTTGTCTTCTTTAGAGTATTATCTTTTCAAAGTGTTGACTTTTTGGAGCATTGACTTTCATTAGAGCCTTGACTATCATTAGAGCATATACTATTAAACAGAGTCAGACGATCATATGCTTGATGCGATTATCAGAGACAGACAATCACTTGTTTGTCAAAGTTATTAAAGGCAAATAGATCAGATGCTTGTTGTGATCATCAAACGCAAACTAATCAAAGCATTGTTTGTATTTGTAAGACCCTTAATTTTAAACTATAAATTATGCAATTTTAGTATATTTGGTGTTAAATTGCTGAGGCATTTAGCCCAATTTTAATTTATTTTGTGAATTAAGTACCAAAAGCATATTTTATTAGAGTTTATTATATGTTCATTATATATATATATATTTTTATATCCGGTTAAAATTATTCGTCGAAGAATAATTTATTTATGTTGCGAAGAATTTAATACTGGACAGTTTTGTTAAAAATATCTCTGGTTGCTGATAATTTTACCTGTCAATTGAGCTGCAAACGGGAATAGATATTTTTATCAAAATAGTTGGGATGTGAGTGAAGTGATGGGTGTATGTGTATGTTGATATTTTTGGTTTGGTTTAATTTTATTATGTATTTATATATATTATATATTTGGTGCGATGGTTATATATATATATATATATATATGTTTAAGTGATGGCAAGGAAGAAGAATTAGAAACTGAAGCAAAGCATTTTCCTCCCTGCCACATGAGCCTTTTCTTTCTTCTCCTTTCTCCCTCTGTTCCGTGAAAACGTGTGGGTGGTTTTCAAAACCACCAAACGTAAACCTCCACTTTTCTTCGACTTCTGAGCTCCATCTCAACAAGTGACAGAAGGGAAAGTTGCTCCTTGCCACGTTACGGTGCTAGTGAGCCAACTTTAGAAGTGACGTCGCGAGCAAAGTTTTTACCGAAATTAACTGCGGTGCCGTAATTGGCTGTTAAAGCCATCGTTGAGGTAAGGGCTCCTTCCAAACTTTTAGTTTGCATTTACGACCTTGTATGTGATTTTGTGGAGAATAAATTTGATGTGTTTGAGGTGTAGATTTGTGGAAAATGAATTTGATGCGTTTTATGGGTGAAATGGTGGAATTGAATTTAATGAGTTTTGAGGTATGGGTGTGGTGATTTTTGTTTGGTGTGATTGATGTGTTCATGATTAATATTATGAATGTTTGAGATATGCTTTATGTTTGAAAATGTGGGGTTTTGCATTAATGCAATTTATGTGTGGTTTTTGTGTAAAATTAATTGATGAGATTGGTGTATATAGTGATTTGAATTCAATGTGAATTGTGAATTAAATCTCATGTAATTTGAGGATTATATGTATGAGTATGCTCTGTGTTGAATTTAAAAATCATTAGTGTTAAATGAGCATTAAAAATGGAGAATCTTTTAATAGCTGCATTTACTTAATGGTTGTGGTGTTAAGAGTCAGAGTACATGGTGACCGGATGGGCCATGGTGATAATGGTGACCGGATGGGCCATGGTGACAATGGTGACCGGATGGGCCATGGTGACAATGATGACCGGATGGGCCATGGTGACGATGGTGACCGGATGGGCCATGGTGACAATGGTGACTGGATGGGCCATGGTGATAATGGTGACCGGATGGGCCATGGTGATAATGGTGACCGGATGGGCCACGGGATGATGTCACGTGCATTGGCATATACATATTGCATTAGGGTGTTTGGCACGCGAGTCATGTTTGATATATTATGATGGTGGTGTATACATACTTGATTGTTGTGTGTGACTGTGTTGTATTTGATGTTGGTGATGGATTGACTTGGTGTTGAAAGTGTTAGAATGATTTTGAAATGTTTCAAAACTGAAATTCTGCCATTTTTACAATTGTATTCGAATACAACAGGGTCGTAGTCGAATACAGATATGCTGTATTTGCTACTGACTTGTGAATTCGCACTTGTATTCGGCTACGGGGATGTCGTAGTCGACTACAAATATCAAATTTTTGCCACTGACTTTGCAATTGTATTCGAATACAAGGTGGTTGTATTCGAATACAAAAAGTGCAGGATTTTTCACTGTTTTCGCATCTGTGTTCGAATACAAGGAGGTTGTATTCGAATACAATACTGCAGTTTTTGCTGTTTTTGCTGTTTTTCGCATCTGTATTCGAATACAGCAGGTCTGTATTCGAATACGACACTACAGTTTTGTCCAAAACTTCATTTTTCAACCTTGTTTATGCATGTTTAGCATATGCAAACCCTTTCAAGATGTATGTCAAGTTGAAAGGTGTGTTTGTGCATTTAAAATTTAAATGTTATGTGGTATTTGTTAATTTCGGTTGGTGACCCTTTACAATTTTGTGGAAATTTGGGCTTTGCCCTCAGATGAGAATCAGGATCGTCCTAAGGCGTAGCATAGCGACGAGTTGGATTTTTGATCGAAAGCAGTGGGGTTTGATGCCGCTCGTGGATTCTCAGTACCCAGTCACCCTCAATTAGATTAATGATCAGCTTAGGGTTCTTATTTCCCTTTCTTATTTCAAGGTTGTGGTTGTAAAAAGGGAACTTATGTATTTGAAACAGATTATTTTAGTCGATGTATTTTATATTTGGATAATTTGGATTTTCGTTCCAAAAACTATTTCCGCTGTTTGTAATTAATTGTGATTTTGTCGTCGTGTTACGACTTAAATATTTTATCCAAAAGTATTTTCTTCATTTATGGATTTAACTTGGGATTTTTATCAATTTATTTTGAAGAAAAAAAATATACACTCGCGCTGTTAAAAATCGGGGTGTTACAGTATTAGATAAAGTCACCAAAGGTGCGTTTTAGAGTGATTTCGCTAGACTTTGAATGTGGAGAACATAATGGAGTCTTGATGTTCGTTTAACTTGAACCAAAAGATCAAAGGGTGCAGCGTGAACTCATAGTTCTTCAAACCAACTTGGTTCCAACATTGGGAGCTTCTAAAAGTGATTGCTCCAGCCAATTCATTAGGTCAATTTGCATATTGTCAAAATTGATCCCTAAAAGAGATCCAACCCAAAAGCAGTTTGGCCCATTCGCATTCCTTAAAAATGTGATCCATATTTTCTAGCTTTTGATTGCATCTAGGACACATAGGAAAACAAAAAGTCCCTCTAGTATTCCAATTATCTCGAGTAGGTAACGTGTTATTGTAGATACATGACCTGTTGTCGCACACGGGTCAAATACGAGTAATAAAAACGTAGCGTAGGGCAACAACTCGAATCATCTTACAAGGACTTCTGACGATATAAACCGAATTCAAAATCAATAAAAATAAATAAATAGGGGGGTTTTGAATTTACGTTCGAACAAATTAAGAAAAAAAATTACAATCACATATATTGAAACGACTAATCCACTGATTCAAGAATTTCAAACCTATCACAAATTCTATCAATGGACTCAATTTCTAAATTGTGACTCTATTCCTGTTTGACTATAGAATTGATCAAACAAGCGTAATCAACCCTATGTGAGCTATGTTTCTTTGACTGGATTAAGCATCACAATAATTGATGGATTATAGTTAACAATCAAACGTAAAAAAACTACAATTAATTAGTTTAGAAACTAAATTATGTCAAACCAAATTTATCGATTCTATTGAGATTTGAATTAAGCAATCAAAATAACAATGTAATCGAGTGAAAAGGAATAGAATCATCAATGTGAAATTAAAATTATAAAATAAACCTAAAAAATCTTGATGAAATTCTAAAACAGTGGATTAATCACAGAAACTAGTCTTCTATCCAAGAATACGAAAATAGAATCCGAGAATAGAATATAATTGATCGAAAGTAAACTCTCTGAGTATCTGAGTATCCTTGTCCAAAAACAGACGTCCTACTAATATATATATATTATTCTTTTTGGGCTCTAAAAGCTTAAGGGCAGAAAAATATGTGGCTTGATAGTAAATATTATTATGAAAGCTCTGGTCACGTGATCAGTAGTTTTGACAAAGTAAAGTTTCGGATTGGGCTTTTGCTACAACATAAAAGTTGTAACTCTGACTCTTAGCTTTTCAATGTCTGCTTGCATGCATCAATCCGATATCCAGAGCTCAAGTTATGGCTTGTAGAGAGAGCAAGGATCAATATGCAAATAATTACATTAAAATTCAATTATGACCCAAAGTTTAGAAATATGCTAATAAACTAATCTTAGACTGAAAATGGCTTTTAAAATGTCACAATACAAAGCTAGAAACATGTGCTCAAATCCATTGATCAATATGCTACATAAGATGAATGTATTTAGGTGGAACGTTAATACTCCATAGCTTTTTCCATAATTAGTAAGATAGGTTGTTGTAGTATTGGTGTTGGCTTTCCATTCCATGATATGTCTGTAACCCAATTCGGTGGTGTAGTTATCGTATTTTTCTTTGTGCCAATAGAATGAGTCATTTCCATTGTGAGTAGTAAGGGGGATACCAAAGATTTGTTTAGCTTCAAAGGGGTAGAAAATACTATTAATAATCTCTCTAATCCAAATGTTTGTATTAGGACATAACAAATCTTGAACCTTATTGAGATGCATCATTAGGTTTTGTAGAAAGGGGGTTTGAATTGTATTTATCATTTTTGAATCAGATTAAGTAAAATAAAGTTGAATCATAAATAACTTATATTAAATAACAAAGTAGAGATAGTGAAGGGATGCGTGTATTTTTATACTAATTCACAACAACTGTTGCTACATTTAGTCTTCCCCTAACAGATAGATTTAGCCTCAGTACAGTCGAGGACTTAATCCACTATTTAACAATAGCATACAAGTATTATTTAATTTTCTACTTCAAGCTTTGATTATTCTATTATGCCTCTCTAGGCTGCCACCACTAGAAACCTTTCTACTTTCTCGACATTCTAGCAAGTTGTTGTTGAGGTTCACAAGTATTCTTACACCTCTTCAGGTACCTCTTATGGAGGAAGGAGTTGTTGCAACTATTGGGTTGATTTACATCAGTTCTAGTTTATATTTGAATTGACACAAAGTCTGTTTCTAGAATTATAATTCTCATTGAGAGAATATTATAAGTCAAATCCTATATCAATTCAAATGTATAGCAACTTGATTGATTCACATCAATTCTCATTGAGAGAATGTTCACATCAAATGTATATTTATCTTCTAGCATAATCTATACACTTAGCAAATAGTTAGAGGATAATTGTTCTTACTGTTTTTGTTATCATCAAAACACCAATCAAATGATTATATCGAAAACCACTTTTGCCCTAACATTTTGTAGTAATAACTTTTAAACCATTTTGAGTGGGGATCCAGTTATCTTCCTAGATGTTGATGATTGTGCCTATGCTAACATCCCAACAACCCTTTTTTTAGGGATCCAAGATCCATGAACAAAACTTCTCTACATAAAGCTAGGTTCGTGTCCCAGTCTAATCTTTAGGAAATGGCTATTTGAGTAGTATTTTGCTTTTACAATTGTTATGAGTAGAGAATTTGGGTTGGTGATGAGTTTCCATCCTTGTTTTGCCAAAAGAGCTTCATTAAAAGATTGAAAATGTCTGAAACCAAGTCCATCTTCTAGTTTGTGTGTGCATATCTGTTTCCATTTGTGCCAGTGAGTTTTTCTTTTATTCTCCTTATTGCCCCACTAGAATTTGCTTATCATGTGGTCCAACTTCTTACATATCCAATTTGGCAAAAGAAAGCAAGTAAGCAACCCATTAAGTAGGTAGGAATGGCTTGAATCACAACTTTGAGGAAAACACTTTTATGGCGCTTGAAAGATATTTCTCTTTCCAACTTTTGAGCTTATTCCATACTATTAATAATAGTAGAGAATACGACATTTCTATATCTGCCAATGGAAGTAGGAAAATCAACGTATTTTTTAATGCATTCAACTTCCTTGATCTATAGAAAGTTTTGGTGTTCTTGCTAAAAAATATTTTTGATTTTTCCTTATGAATTCGTTGCCTTGAGCTATGTTGGTATATCTCTAAAACCTACTTAACAACAAGTGCTTCTTTACCATTTGTCTTCGAAAAAAGGAGATTGTCATCAACGTAAAAGAGATGTGAGATGGTTGGGGCAATTCTAGCTAACTGGATATCATGGATATCATTTTGGGCTTGAGTCTTTATGAGTAAACTAGAAAATACTTTATCACATATGATGAACAAATAGGGGGATCACCTTGCCTAATACCACATTGAGCATTAAAAGGAGGGGGAACCATTAAGTAATATAGAAAAAGAAACAGTTGTAACACATTTCATGATAATATTAATCCATGTCATAGAGAAACCCATACGATGCATAACACTATGAAGAAAGGAATATCATAAGTCTTGGACATATCTAATTTTTGCCCAACCATGCCTTTCTTGCATTTTAGGTTTTTCATATGATGAAAGTTCTCAAAGGCAAGAATTGCATTGTTATTTAGAACCCTATTAGCAACAAAGGCACTGTGAAAAGGTCCCACAATATTAAGGAGAATAGTTTTGAGCCTATTTGTAAGAGTTTTGGCTACAATTTTTATATAAGACGTTACAAAGAGCAATAAGACAAAATTCACATAGATTGGTAGGACGTTTAATTTTAGGAATAAGACATATGAAAGTATTATTGATACCAGTTATGTCGGCATCATTATTAAGGATACTTTGAACTTGAGAGATCACATATTTGCTAACAACAGTCCATATTTTTTGGTAAAACAGTGTTGGCAGCCCATCTAGGTCTGGGGTTGAATTTGGCTTCATATCCATAATGACTTTGGTAATCTCTTTTATAGTAAAACACCGGTTCAACATAGTATTCATATTACTAGTAACTCTGTCCTGCACCACTGCAATGGCGTTCTCAATATTGGTAGGGTTACTAGTGGTGAAAAGATTTTGAAAGTGTTGAGTGAGAATATCCCTTATGAGAATAGGGTCATGTTGCAAAGTCCCATTTTCGTCGTGAGATCTTTAATTTTATTTCTTTTTTGTCTTAGGGAAGCTTTGTAATGAAAATACTTGGTATTTTTATGTCTATTTTGACACCATCATTTTTCATGGTCTAAAATAGTATCAAGTTGAGATTCTAACCCCATTATTTTAGTTATGGTAGCAGTAGTTTGAGTTCTAGTGTGCATCTTATTTAGTTGATCTTGAATGTTCCTAATCTTTTTAGGAATATTGCCAAAAACCGAGTGCCACCAAGCTTGAAGGGAATCTGCACTACTTTTGATTTTACTAGCAGCATTCCTTGTTTGATTTTTCCAAATATCTTTAATAATTTGGGGACAATTTTCATCCTTTAGCCAAATTTGTTCAAACCTTTTGGGTTTGTTCTTGTAATTGGAGGAGAAAGGAAAATGGCTGCATTCCAAGATGATCAGCATGTGGTCAAAGGCATACCATGTTAGATGAGATACCTTGTGAGCTTACACTTGATCAAATAATCAAAAGGCTCCTAATCATATCAAGGCAAGGCTGGCCATATTTCTAGGAAATGTTGACTGGTGTAATAAAACCTAATTATTAAAAATTTCCTGAGGTTTTGTTTGGATTGATGAATATAGTGGAATGAAATGGAATGAAGTGATATTTAATGTGATTCTATGGTGTTGATATTATAAAAATGAGTGGAATGGAGTGAGACATGATAAAACTCATTCCATCATTTGGGGTGTTTAGGATGGAATCCAACCTTTTAAATTATTTATTACCAAATTATCCTTATTATATTTTTACAACAATAGATGAGAACTCGATTATTAAGGGCCAATTTATTTTGTTGAAACATTTTCTAAATTTTATGTTAATTTTACTCGTTTATAAGAAGGAAAGAGACTTTATAAAGTGAACAATGGTCAATATTTCTAGAAACAATAAAAATATCAAAAAAATATTTTCAATATTTTCGAAAATACATCTTCATTATCTAGCATTTCATCTTCTCTTTATGACAATGTTTTACTTAAAAGTCTCTCATCAAGATAATATGAACACACATTTTAGAAAATAAAAACACAATATTTTCAAAAAATAAATGGGACCTAGTCTCTTTCTCCTTTTACTTTCTTGACAAGTTTTTATTATAATTGACTCAACGTTATTAGGAAAATGTATAGTAATTATACATTTTATTAGAATCAACTTTTTATTAGAATCGACTATTAACATTAGAAAGGACTTTTCAAATTTTGTGCTCACTGATCATTCTTTTTGAATGAAACAATAATTATATACCTGTTTTATATAACAATAATTATACCTTTTTTCCATTTATTTTATATTTCACCAATTAAGAAAAGAGATAAAATTTTATACAACTATAAAATTTTAATCATTTCATAAAAGCTCATCTATTTGAATTATATACAATATAGTATTTTTTAAACAAGAATGAAATAAAATACAAATGTTAGAATTCAGGGTTTTTTTTTTTAATAACCTTATTTTGAAAAAAAAATACGGATATGCCCCCCCTTGAAAAAAAATTATCAAAATGCCCCCCTTTTGAAATTAGGCACAAGTCGTCGTTTGCAATGGCGACTTCCTTAAGGAAGTCCGCGTTGCAAACGGCGACTTCTCAAAGGAGATTTTAAAAAAAAAAAATCAGTTTTTTTTTGAATTTTTATTATATATATAATTAATATAATTCATAAAAAATAACAAAATATATATATATATAATTAATATAATTCATAAAAAAATAATAAATATATATATATGTAATTAATATAATTAATAAAAAAATAATTTCAGTTTTTTTTGAATTTTTATTAAATATATAATTCATAACAAATATATATATATATATATATAATTAATATAATTGATAACAAAAATATATATAAAATTAATATAATTCATAAA
>JBBPBQ010020323.1:40323688-40426404 GCA_037974755.1 Cicer yamashitae | reverse complement strand
TAATATATATATATATATATATAATTAATATAATTCATAACAAATATATATATATATATATATATATATATATATATTTATATAATTAACATAATTCATAACAAAAATATATATATATTTATATATATAATTAATATAATTCATAAAAATATAATTCAAATAACAAAAATGATATATATATATATAGTTAATATAATTCATAAAAATACATAATAATACATAAAAATACATAAATATAAATACTAAATTACATAGATTGACTAGAGCTGGCTGTAACATTTGGACAATGTTTTCGAGTATGGTCAGTTAACCGACATAGTCCACATTTTCTTGGTACTTTTTCTTTAACATCCATTTCAGTTCTAATACGGGTACTATTTGGACGACCTTTTTTAATTCTCCGCATTTGAGGATTGTGATACAATGTTTCACCTTCATATGTGGGCCAATATCCTTCATTGGGTATAGGTGGAAACTCTTCTTTGTAGACGTTAAATACATTAACAACCTTGTACACGTCAGGTAGAAGCACTAAATAGTTTTGATGAGCGTAAGAACATGCGGCTATGACATGTGAACAAGGAATATGTATAGCCTGAAATTTTCCACAATCACACCATTTTCTTTGAAGGTTGACTTCAAAATGACCAATTGGTCGCACCTCTCTTGGGTTTACGTTTCATGCACCATGAAAGAATAACGATTTCGGTCGAATTGCATGACTTGGTGAGTATTAGATTTACCAACTTCATATTTAATCTTGTCCATGCAATCGTCTGTGTATACTCGACCAGAAGCTAATGATGTCTGATGTTGTTGTCCCCTTTGTGCATATAAAACTCCCAATCTATAGTATGTTGATTGTACCAAAGCAGTGATTGGGAGATTGCGTGTACCCTTGAGCACTGCGTTGATTGACTCTGAAATGTTTGTTGTCATGTGTCCCCATCGTTGACCTTGAGAATAAGCCATAGTCCATTGTTCTGGGGGGATATTATTGATCCATCTTAAAGCCTCTGGATTTGCCATCCTGATTTCATTGCGGTAATATTTGAATGATGGTTCATTTAATGCATATCCTGTTATAAATAATGTAAAAATTATCAAATATGATAAAGTGATAAGTACAAAATATACTAACAAGAATTAGATCATTACCCATACAAACAAGTTGTCTTTGAAGTTCCTTGTCCTTGAACTCTCTCATGAAATTTTGTGCAATGTGTCGAATGCAGTACACATGTGTTGACGGAGGATCATGCCAACCATTATTTGGATTATTATAAGCACTTTTAATAGATTCGCGTCTATCTGAAATCAAACAAATGTCGACTTGAAGTGTTACATACCTTCTTAGATTTTTCAAAAAGAAGCTCCAAGCACCCCCTGTCTCACCTTCCACAAGTGCATAAGCAATGGGAATTGTATTTTTGTTTCCATCTTGTGCAATAGCAAGCAAAAGAGTCCCCTTGTACTTGCCGTACAACCAAGTTCCATCTACTGAGACAAATGGTTTACAAAATTTAAACCCGGATATGCACGGAGGGAAAGCTCAGAATAGTCGTTTGAAATTTTTTGATCCCTGTAACAGAGTATTATCAGAATATGCAACTGATACTTCCATTTCCACAATAGTTCGTGGAAGAAATTTTTGCATAGCCAACAACCACCTTGGAAGGTCATTGTATGACTTTTCCCAGTTTCCATAAATCGATTTGATAGCTTTTTTCTTTGCCATCCATGCCTTTCTATAGGTGATTGTGTAGTTCTATCGTTCCCGAATATGTGCAATGATCACCTTCACTTTAATTGATGGATCAGCTTTCAAAAGCGACTTTATGCTTTTGCATATGATGTTGGGGTCAAGCTTGGTATGATCTTGTGACATAGATGAATTTGCGCAATTGTGGGGCCCCTTCAAACGAGCAATCACCCATTGCTTACTTTTTTGGCTTAACGAAGCCATGCATTTGAACAAGCATTGTGGATTCACACATTTAATTACATACCTGTATTGATCAGATTTCACTACACGGTAATTGAGGGAGTGTTTAATGTGATAATGCTTAGTTGCAAGTTGACAATCTGGTTTGCTATTAAACTTCATTCCAATCTCAAGAGATGCATCTAATGGAGGTTCATTAGATGGCATATTAAATTCGGAGGATTGGTAAGCATAATCCAAGTTTAGATTACGCATATGGAATGGTGGATCGTATGCCGTTGCAATTACATGAGGTTCTGTCTCTAGATCGTCGTCGTCGTCGTCCTCCTCCTCCTCCTCCTCCTCCTCCTCGTCAAAGTACGTTTCTTCTTCACTCTCCTCACTTATTTCTTGTTGATCAAAATCGGCCACATCACCTAGTGGAATATACTGTTCAGGTTGAGATGGTTCTGGTTCAGAAAGTTCGGTTTGCTCAAAGTATGGTTCGGGTTGGTATGGTTCAGATTGGTAAGATTCAGAATTTTGAAAACAATAAGTGTTTTGTGTTTGAAAATGGTATTCAGGGTGATGTGTGGTCGAGGATGATGGTTGACCAACATCGTATAATGGATTACTATCCTCAAACGTGACATATAACTCGATAGATCCGAGTTGCGACCACTGTTTCTGAACATCAAACATGAGTGAAACATCTTCGTCGTCTTCAACATTTAACAATTCATAATGAACTAGACCTTGTCCAAATGAGACAGGGTGTCGAAAAATTATATTAGACACCTTCTTATTTTCTAACTTCAACTTTGCTTCAATATTTTTCTTCAAGTAAGTAAGGTTGCATCCAAAATGAACTCGAATAGCTTTTTTTTCGTCACTTTTGAAATATTTACCAATTGTAATAAATTAGAAAAACTATATTTTTTGGTGCCATTGATATCAAAATGAGATATTGAGATTGAGATGAAATGCAATGAAAACAATAACTCATACTTATACGAAACCAATTTTGATACATGCTGCCAACTATTTGAGACATCCAAGACACATTTTGCATGCGTGACATGTGTGTACTGCCTTGCTAAGTCGCCATTCAAGAAGGTGAATTCCTGGCACAAGCCTTCAGCAAGTCGCCATTCCCGAAGGCGAGTTTGTGACGTGTCTTCAGCAAGTCGCCATTCAAGAAGGCGACTTTGTTTTGGCTTTGAGAAATCACCATTCAGAAAGGCGATTGGCAAGGAATCCTGACTATATTCCCACGCTGGGAACTTGCAAAAACGTGAAGCCATGCATTCGTTCGTTCAGTCTTCTCCGTCCAGTCTAATCCATGCTTTCATGCAGTCTGCTCCATCCAGAGTTTTACATTTTCAAAGTATTTTCTTGTGTGAAGCCATGCATTGAATTATATTGGTCAAGTATACATATTTTTTCTCTATAAATAGGCTAAGTTTATGATCATATTTCTTCACTCTTCTTTATATATTCACTCTTCTATTCTTTATATTTCTTCACTCTTCAAATCTTATATTCACTCTTCTAAATGGCATTGTTATGGAATGATGATAATCACATATCATCGCTACACCACGTTCAAAATTTTGTAAGCAATACAATACTTTATGTTATATTTTTAATCTTTTGTTATATATCTTTTGTTATATTTTTAATCTTTTGTTATATAACTTTTTTTTATATTTTTAATCTTTTGTTATATTTTTAATCTTTTGTTATATATATTTTGTTATATTTTTAATCTTTTGTTATATTTTTTTTTTATATTTTTAATCTTTTGTTATATTTTTAATCTTTTTTTATATTTTTAATCTTTTGTTATATATCTTTTGTTATATTTTTAATCTTTGCTTATTACAAGATTCATCTCAAAATTTAAGACCACTTAGCCATAAACACGTTGCACCAAATTCTTTAATAGTTCCATTGTTGCATCAAGCCGGGTTTGGTAACGTATCACAAATAGAAAGTTATAAAATAGACAATTCACTTATTACTGCTTTAGTTGAAAGATGGAGACCTGAAACCCACACGTTTCATCTTCCAACGGGTGAATGTACCATAACATTAGAAGATGTTGCACTGCTACTTGGCTTACATGTTGGGGGTAAAGCAGTAACTAGATCAACTATGGTATCATGGACAGATGATTTTTTAGATTTGTTAGGAGTCATGCCACCTGAATCTCAAAAAAAAGGCAATTTTATAAAATTAAAATGGCTAAGAGAAACATTTTCAATGTTAACTCCCGAATCATCAAATGAAGAAATAATTATACATTGTAGAGCATACATTTTAGAATTGATTGGCGGCATATTAATGCCTGACAAATCCCACAACAGAGTACATATTATGTGGTTGCACTTGTTGAGAGATTTGCGAGAGACGGGAGAATACAGTTGGGGTTCAGCGTGCTTGGCAACACTTTATAGAGAATTGTGTCGTGCATCTGAACCCGGTGTTATGTGTATCGGTGGATGTTCACATCTACTTCAAACTTGGGCATGGTACCATATGCCATTTCTTGCACCAATATGTAATCTTGAGCCTCATTTTCCGTTCACAAAAAGGTAAATATAAAAAAAGGTAAATTTTATATTTATAAAACTATTAATTAATTCACTAACATTCAAATTTATTTTCGTAGATATAGTGGAAAGGGTATGAAATTTGGTGATACACCTCGTTTTCATTCCGCTGGATATCGATCAAAAATTGATCACATGACCGTTAACGATATAATATATTAAAACATTACTTTATTTATATTATTTTATTTCTTATCATGCATATATTAACAAACTTGTTATATATCAGTTTATCTGGATGCCCTACCTACATCTAACATACGATAATGCAGAAGACAATTGGCTATGGAATGCATCTACATATTTGATTTGTTTCTACATAATAGAAATGCATCAAACCGATAGAGTGAAACTACAATTTGGACTACCTCAAGAAATTCCACATCCCCCGAGGAACATGAAAAAATATCATAAGGTAGATTTGCATAAACAAGTTGACTATAGTTGGGCATTGTTCTATGAAAATGAGAACAAAGAGTGGAATGAACGAGAGAATCATATTCTTCATGGTCAACCTCTAAATGTTGAATTTAAACCAAGTTATGAATACATGGTTTGGTTTTGCCAAAATTCTAAACGATTTATTTCTATAGAAAACCAATTGGTTGATCCTCGTATCAATCCACCCCAACCTCCACCACAATCTAGCCAACCTTTTTTTCAGGAATCAATGCCCAACACAACACAATAAAACCAATATTATATACCAACACCTCCTGACACTCAACCGCCTCTCAAAGTTTTACCCAAACACTCATACTTTTACCCACACACCATATCAAACCAATTTGTTAAGAATTATATTAATTATATATATATATATATATTAAAAATTAAAAAAAAAATTGAATTTTTTTTTATGAATTATATTAATTTTATATATATTTTTGTTATCAATTATATTAATTATATATATATATTTTTGTTATGAATTATATTAATTATATATTTAATAAAAATTCAAAAAAAACTGAAATTATTTTTTTATTAATTATATTAATTATATCTATATATATTTATTATTTTTTTTATGAATTATATTAATTATATATATATTTTGTTATTTTTTTATGAATTATATTAATTATATATATAATAAAAATTCAAAAAAAAAAACTGATTTTTTTATTTTAAATCTCCTTTGAGAAGTCGCCGTTTGCAACGCAGATTTCCTTAAGGAAGTAGCCATTGCAAATGGCGACTTGTGCCTAATTTCAAAAAGGGTATTTTAATAATTATTTTTCAAGGGGACATATCCGTATTTTTTTTTTGGAAATAGGATTATTTAAAAAAAAATCGTTAGAATTCATTTTCATTCTATCATTTTCAAACAATATTAATAATTTTCATCATAAAACTGAACAATAAAATATAAATTCTATTCTATTTCGTTTCATTCGATTAGACTTCAATCGGATTCTATTCATTAGCTTTAAAATGTTTAATAGTTTAAAATGCTTAATAGTTTAAAATGTTTAATAGGAGTTGAGTATTTTTTTAAAATATATCCAATAAACACCCTTGCACATGCGTCCTTGTTTTTCCTCTTCCCCGCCCAAACATGAATCCATCGTGGCAACCCCTGAATGCGTAGATTCCTCATTTCCATTTTTCCCATTGTCTTCTCAGACTTCTCTGTCATCACCATCATCCCAAAATATCCTCCAACATTCCCAACCCAAATTCCAAACTTCCCTCTCTGCACAAATTAAATTTCTCTCATGGCTCACCGTCAACTCATGGACTCACTCACTTCCCACATCTCTCTCTACCATTCCCAATCCCCAAATCCTAACCCTAACCCTAACCCTAGAGTCTCCATTCTCAGATGGTTCTCCTCTCTCTCAATTCAACACCGTCTCTCTCATCTCACTATTCTTGATTCCAATTTCGTCCAGATCCTCCTCCAAATGCTCTCCAAACTCCAATCCAACGGCCACGGTTGCTTCATCATCCTCCCCGATCTTCCCTCTCGCGATCCTCCCTTCCTTCCCACTGTCTGCTTCAAGAAATCACACGGCCTCCTTTCTCGAATCGCCGAATCGGACATCGCCGGTAAGTTAATCTTTGATTCGGCTCGGCTTTTTGAGTCCCACGAAGGGGAGGAGGCGTCGGAGTGTTCTTGTTCAGCGAGGCGGCTTGATGCAGTGACGTTTTCTGAGGATCTTGTGGAGGATGTTGACAGATTTATGGAGGCGATGGATCAAATCTCTGGCGGCGGTTTTCTTAGAGGGGAAGAGGCTGATCTTGGAGAGGATTGGGTGGAATTGAATTGGTTGAAATCGAAGGGGTATTATGGGATTGAGTCTTTTATTGCGAATAGGATCGAGGTTTCGATGAGGCTGGCTTGGTTGAATAGTTGTGGTGGGAAAAAGAGAGGTGTGAAATTGAAGGAGAAGTTGAATGTGGCTGGGGTTGCTGCTAATTTTTATTGGAGGAAGAAGGGTTGTGTTGGTTGGTGGGGGAATTTGGATCCTGTAACAAGGAAAAAGGTGTTCAACACTATCATTATGAAATCCGCGAAAGCTTTGGTATGCTTTAAATTTTTGGGGAATTCTTGCAACTTTTGATTTGTTAATGATCAGTGTTGCCTAATAGCAATTATAGTGGCACTATAACACAACATAATCTGAACAAATTCCTGTTGTTCTGCGATACGCCATCTAGTACAAAATATTGCTAGCAGCTATAACAATTTGGCATAGCGAAATTTGAATAAATTGCTATTTTCTGTAATCTACTCTTAATGATATGAGATTGAGATTTTTTCCGTTTTGGCTAAATGAAAATCAATAGAAGATGGTAAGTTTGGAGTGGCATTGGTGGGATAGTAAATGAAAATTGATTTTGGATGTTAATGGAATTGTGTTTTTAGTAAAAGTTAATGCCCAGTGGAATAGCTTAACATGGATAGTACCCTCTATCATTTTGTTGTGGCATAGATTTTGTGGACTGTCATGTCTTTGCTTATAAGTATTGGCTTTGGTGGATTTACTATGTCATTATATTGCCAAAATTTTGCTACTTGACATAGGTTGGAAAAATGGTATATGTGAGGGAGTCTTAATTTATTACCTGTGCACTTTAAGTAAATTAAACCAAAAAGTGAAGAATCATTAGAAGTAGTATGCAGTTGTGCATTCTTTGACAGTTATATCAGAAAGTTGGTTTGCTTTCATCAAGTATTTAAAACTTTTAATAAGTTGATTGTTTGGGGTTTTAGTTGGCTAATTTTAATGACTGGGGGTTTTCTGCAGTATTTGTTACTGCTACTTTCTGGACTTTATTGTATTCCAATGGCACATCTTGTGCTTTATATTAAGGGAAATGCTAACATGTGCCCTTATACTAAAGAAAAGAGAAACTTTGTATTGAAAATTGTGCATTTCTCTTTCATGAAAATTCTGCATTCCATTTTTTCAAGGGGAAATTGCCTTTACCTCCTTTAAGGTCACCATAAATAACACTAACACCCCCTCTAGTTTTGAAAAACCATCCACCTCCCCTATACTCACTAAAAAAATTGTGCATAACATTTGTTTTCTGCCACTCTTTCAACTTTATCTGTCATTTATCAAAAAGACACTAGAATACATACTCTTGTTGTGCTACTAAGAATATAACCATACCTTTCAAAATTGCAAATACCAGATGTATTGTCGTACTTTTACAAATTAAAGCGAAAACTCTAATTGTGTCATATAGTAAATGACATGAATAGATGTAAGTGTGGCAAAAAAATGTTTGATGCAATTTTTTTTAGCGAATATAGGGGAGGTGGGTGTTTTTTCAAAACTAGAGGGGGTATTAGTGTCATCTAAGGTGATCACAGGGGAGGTAAATGCAATTTCCCCTTTTTTCAATATATTAGCATGACCCTTATATTAAATATATATTTTTTCTTTTTCAAAAAAAATAATATCAGAAAGTAATTATGATTTTACCAGATTTTCTTAGTTAAAATGGAACTCTTGCATTTTTACGGATAGGAATTTAATGTACAATTGACATATTCCATGGGGAACTTCAATATTTGAACACATGGTTCTAGGAGAGTAAGCAACTTTTTCCTTTCATTTTTTTTTTGCTGAACTTTCCTTTCCCTTTGTTTTAAGCTTACCTCACATGTGAACATTAGTGGAAGATACTGATCCTGTTTTGTTGGCAATGATAATGTCAATTATGAAATATATTTTAAACTTAATTGTCACTTTTAGCTAAATTGAAGTGGGATTTCGGGGATGGTAGGATTTGAATATATACCTGGACTTAATGGGTTGCATTGGGCATAGGTTGAAACTAATATACTGATTTCTCATTAAAGACTTGGATTTTTCTTGTACCATTCAATAATTAGTAATTCATTTTTTTTGGACAGTAATCAGAAAAATATAGAAATGTTATATTGGTACATCATAAATATCTGTAATAAAGAGGATAGTCAGAAGAGACAGAGAGAGAGTACAATGATATAGAAGGTCCAGAAACTCCCATTTTTCTTGTTTTTCGAAAAGGAAAAGAATTCAGATATTCCAAGATCACTAAACTAATCTCTAAGTGATGTATTTTATGTTTCAAATTAGCTGCACATTGGGTAAAACTTGGATCTACCAGTTTTTTGAGTTCTCAATACAAGGTTTTTTTTATCAGTTTGTATATTCATTTACACATTGTAATTTAGATTAGATTATTATATTTTTGAGGCCTGCTCGAAGTACTAGACTGACTTTTGATCCATAAGTTTTCAGACATATGAGATTTTGAAAGTGGCAAGCAGTGCCTCGGAAGAAGAGGTTTGGCTATACAGTAGAGGCACGGGAGTGGATAAACTACTTGACTATAATTGTACTGCATCTGCTCAAAGGACCACCCGAGCATTTTGTGATGATACAGAATCTGGAAAAATTGTTACACCAGTCAGCTTTAGTAAAAAGCCTGCAGAGTTAGCTAGAGCCTTTAATTCGTTATCTGTGCTTCAAGACATCACATTAATGTTAACATCAAGTCCTAATAGTGAATATGATATAGGAACTCTTTTCTTTAGTTCGTTGCGTTCTGTCTCTACAATATCTGATTGTATACTACGAAAATTGAGAGGTTTTCTGATGGTTATTTCGCTTGACTGCACAAAATTTGAGCTATTAGAGGAGGAACTTGACAAATCCTCGTCGGGTAAACCTAAAGAAAAGCTTGGTGTTTCTAACCGTAAAAAGAAGGGACGGACCCGCAATACTAAAAGGCAAAATCCTGCACCAAAGACATCTGTGAGTGGTATTTCATGTGAAAATCTTCATAAGGTACTAATTTAAAAAATTTATGGCTGAAATAACTTTATTCCTTAAATGCTACCATTCACAATTCTTGCTTGTTCCATATGATATTCTAGGACATTGATCGTCTAGTGGACAATAAAAAGAAGACTGATTCAACGAGACCCAGGGAACTTCCGAACATTCCATTGGGGAAGGATATTTCTACGGGGAGCCCGTCATCAACTGTAAAAATGGTAGTAATCTTTATTTTTTTAATTTGGATCATATTTCCTGCTATTGATTCAAATGGTTTGTGATAAGCTACATGTCATCAGGATCATACTCAGGAATCAAATGTTGGCAAACCTCGAACCACTTCAAGAAGAAATAGAAAAGAGAAAAATAAAAATAAAAATAAAAATAAAAATAAAAGCACCCTTGTTGATAGTGCAGTTGAAGATTCTCATAAGTTGGGTACAGATGCTGCCTCTATCACTATTACTTATGAAGGTGAGGTGGCAACATGCGATAGTTCTTTTGATAATTCTACCATTCAAAATGTCAAAAACAACGATTCAATTGGTAATGACATCGTTACTTCAAATTCAAGCCTTTGTAGTTCTGTTAATGGACTTATTAAGGAGAACAGCTCTACCAGGAAAGTTGAAAAAGAGAATGTTGAAGATCTTGCTGGAAGTTCCAATAATTCAGGTTCTCAGTGTTGTTTATTGTCAAATGAAAGGAAAACATTATCCTCTGAATTAGATACTTGCGATGTAGAGTGTAAAGCTACAACACCACCTGAACCTGCATTGAAGCATGATAGTTTCTGCAGGAATGAAGATACCTGTCGTACGGAAACAACAGGTGCTGCCAAAGCTGATGTAAAGTCAACTGTTTATGACAAACCAATTAGAGAGGTTAATGTGAAAGAGTTTGGCAAGTTGAAGGAGCGAGATAGATGCCTATTTGAAAGTAGAAATTCAGCTTTCTCAAAATGCAGTCCATATGAGTGGCCTGGTATACCTTCTATCTATTTTCCATCTTTTAACTCACATCTCCCTCCTGCAACAGACAGATTGCATCTGGATGTTGGGCGCAATTGGCATAATCACTTCTGCCACCCATTTGTTCCCACATTACAGCAAGCAAGAAATACACCAATTGAAGGTGGATGCAGTCAAATTCTGTCTCGTTCAATTCCTATGAGTTTTGACTGGCCTCCAGTTTTTCGTGGTGGTGTGACCCCATCACCAAATTGTAATTATGAATCTGGTTTTATGTCTAGGCGGCAATGTACATTTTCAAAAGGGTTGGCTGTTCACAGCATGCCGGTAGATGCAACAACTTCTGATGATGAAAGGAAGTACTCAGGGGATATATTGGATTTACCTGATCTAATAAATACACATGATCTTGCAGATGAATTTGACAACCTCTGTGTATCAGAGGAAGAGTATGATTTTCATGCTGTTTCTGGTATAGATTATAATCAATATTTTGGCGGGGGCGTAATGTACTGGAACCCTTCTGATCATCCAGGAAAAGGTTTTTCTCGCCCCCCATCTCTCAGCTCTGACGACAGTTTATGGGCTTTGCGTGAAGCTGACATGAATAGGACAGTGGATGATATGGTTGCCTTCTCATCGTCATATAGTACAAATGGTTTAACATCACCAACTGCTGCGACATTTTGTTCTCCCTTTGATCCTGTAGGGACTGGGCCCCAGACTCTTGGTTATGTAATGTCAGGTAATGAAGTACCTGGGAAAGTGTTGCATTCTCCATCAGTTACAGATGCAGCAGTGGATGACGAAAGTGCTTGTTCTTTGGGTAATAATTTACCTGGAGAAACTGAAGGGAAGGCTGGTGATTCACATCCATATCCCATTCTACGGCCAATAATTATTCCTAACTTGTCAAGGGAAAGGTCCATATGTGTTGATCATAAAAGCCCTTGTGTTCCTCCTACCAGGCGAGAGCAGCCTCGCATAAAGCGGCCACCATCACCTGTAGTGCTCTGTGTACCACGTGCACCACGTCCTCCCCCACCCTCCCCTGTGAGTGACTCCAGGAAACAAAGGGGTTTTCCAACCGTTAGATCTGGGAGTTCCAGTCCAAGACACTGGGGAATGAGAGGCTGGTATCATGATGGAAGTAATTTGGAGGATGGTTGTTTAAGAATCGATGGTGCTGAAGTTGTGTGGCCGCCTTCTTGGAGAAGTAAAAACCTTGCAGTGCAACCTCTGATCCAACCTTTACCTTCTGCCTTGCTGCAGGACCGCCTGATTGCAATGTCACAGATAGCACGTGACCAGGAACATGTAAGAAAGATCATTGCTCAGTCCTACTATATACATATATGTTGGTGTTCATTGTGGATGTTCAATTATACAGCCGGATGTCGCCTTTCCTCTGCAACCTCCTGAGTTACGAAGCTGTTCTGCAACGAGTACATCTTTATCTTTGATGCATGGAATGCTCCATGATGAGATTGACTCTTTCTGTAAGCAGGTATAGAGTATGTTTTATAGTGATGTTACTAACACATACTTGCACTTGCACGCCTCTCACAAAATCTTTTGCAAACCTGTGGTAAACACTCTTTTCCACTTTAACTTATTCCTGAATGATCCTATCTTTGGACATACTTGTACATATCTTTATCCTCATTTTGTCATCATAGTTTCCTTATTTAAAATTTTTCCTATTAGAATTGTTATTGAATATGTTGAAGCTTTGTCTTTCTTTGTTACCGGAAAACTAAACATTTTAATGTAAATTATAATTATGATGGAATCCAAGGTTGCGGCAGAAAACATGGCAAGAAGGCCTTACATTAATTGGGCTGTCAAGAGAGTTACCCGATCTCTACAAGTTCTATGGCCCAGGTCCAGGACAAACGTATTTGGTTCCAATGCCACTGGTATGGCTCTTCCAACTAGTGATGTTGACCTTGTGGTTTGTCTCCCTCCAGTGAGGAACCTGGTATAGTTTTTGTCTAGTCTCTTGTGTTTCTTGGTAGATCATAACCTTGATGGATTAACCTTTTGTTTCTTTTAAATTTTAATAAAATGTTCAGGAACCTATTAAGGAAGCTGGTATATTGGAGGGTCGTAATGGTATTAAAGAAACATGTCTTCAGGTATATTGACGATTAATCAGTACCTACACTTTGTACTACCCATTTACCTTTACTGGGCGTGCAAATCTATGTTAACTAGGAGTTTTATAGAATTTGTGAGACCTACCATGAACATTTATGAATTGCTCTACCCCTTAAAATAATCTGAGGCTTGGCGACTGACCGGTGTCTTTCTCCTACAAAGTTAACTAACTGATTGTTGCTTGAAACAAGTGGAAATACCATATGTGAGGTAATTGAAAATAAAAGATATTGATATGATGTTAATTGTTGGTGGATCTATATGCTTTGGTTATAGTTATCCCGAACATGGCTTTCTAGAAAAATAAGACTTTAGTATGTGTTTTGCTTTACCATTAAATCATCCTACAAAGTGGATGTGTTATAGATCTTTTCAACTCTGTTAAATGAGGTCTGATTTTATTGATTGAAATTTAAAAATAATTTACTGTTGTGTAGAACTTTATTGACATTTTGTAATACTTTTTTTATCATTTGATTATTTTCACAATAATAATCACACAAACAACAAATCTTTTAGTGTCAGACAATTGACACAATGTTTATTTTCCAGCATGCAGCTAGGTATCTTGCCAATCAGGAATGGGTAAAAAATGATTCTCTGAAGACTGTGGAAAATACTGCTGTAATACCTCTTCTCTTGCTTTTAATTGTTATTATCAACTTATGTAGCATACACCAGTCATTTCTAGTAAAGATATCTGTATCCTGCTTCTATTAGATACCTATTATTATGCTTGTGGTGGAAGTACCTGAGGACGTTATCACTTCATCAGCTCCTACGTTACATTCATTAAAAGAAGAGTCACATTGTACTACTGGTGAACATGGTAATGACAGTCATTATGATATTATCCAGTTAGAAGATTCAGCTTTGCGGAAAAGGTCTCAAACTAATTTTTATGCTCTCAAAGTATCCAAATCAGTTCGCGTTGACATCAGCTTTAAGTCCTCGTCACATACAGGACTCCAAACTACAGAAATGGTAATTTCTCTTCAATTTTTTTAGCATTTACATGCGTGTATAAATTACTCATGTTGTCTACATAAACTTAAGTTGACTTATTAATTATGACCAAATATATTTTCTGATTTGCCTATGTTATAATTTTAAGCCCTATCCTATTGACTTATTAACTATGCCTGAAATTTCGCTTTTTTTTTTTATAAAAAAAACATTAGCGTTTATGAGTGTAATTACTGTAATATAAATATAAATATGAATTACTTGTGTTGTAATTAAACTCCGGTTATTGGTATAGAAGTCATTATATTATGCCTTTGGATTGAATACTCCACACCGCTATTTTGGATTGACAACTAAAGTCCTTAGTCTTTGTTTGGATGGGCATTAGACCAATCTCCACCCTTGAATTAAAGTGAAACATGACTAGTTCCTTGGTGTACCTAAAACCATAATTGAATTTTCTTTTATCCAACCTTTTAGATACCGAAAGTATGTCGTGCTTCTCAATTTTATTGCTTGGCAATTCAAATTATGATACTGTTTCCTGTAGGTTAAGGAATTGACGGAACAATTTCCTGCTGCTACTCCTCTTGCTTTGGTACTAAAACAGTTTTTGGCAGATCGGAGCCTTGACCAGTCCTACTCTGGCGGCTTAAGTTCCTACTGCTTGGTATGCATTTTTGTTTCCTTTACATACAATTTTCGTTTCTTAATGAATTATCCAGATCTTCTCTGTGTGGGAGTAGCAAATTGCTGCGGCTTTTTAGAGAGTCTATAATGTGATGTCATTCACGGGTTACTTGATTGGTTAACTAATTGGTACACTACTATTGGTTTTATTCTCTTAATGGAACATGGTACACTACTATTGGTTTTATTTTCTTAATCAGTGATTATGTTTTATGGATATGATCCAACTGCAAATGTCCTGATAACTGTTTCATACTGTCATGTCCTTGGTAGGCTAGTCTAGTGATGATCAGGTGAAAAGAGGAATAAGTTATATGTGTCTGTTTTAAAATTGAGGCTGAAGTTAGGTAGGAAACGCTGTTTAGCCTGCCTTATTGCCACGCTCTTTAATTTAGCAATGGTATTCTGTTTGCCACTATGATTCTCATGAAATATTTATGTAGGATTTAAGGAGGCTGCCTTGTCAAATTTTTGGGGTGTTAGCTTGAACTTTGGATTTCCTCACTTGAGAAAAGGGTAGTCTGTATCTGCTAAACTTGGTTTTGGTTTTAATTTGTATGTAGGTTTTGCTAATTATACGTTTTCTTCAGCATGAGCACCATCTTGGCCGGCCAATCAACCAAGTAAACTTTGAGCTTTTTAGTTATTCAAGTCTGTATCTGTTGATGACTACCCAGTACTAATAATATTTTCGATCGTCTTCTGTTTCTTATGCTCAAATGAAGGGTTTAAGTTTAATGAACCAAGTAAAAAGGAACAACAATCCAGACTTTGCTACTTTTTTGAATCAACGATAATTTGGCATAAAAACACCCTAGCTGGGTTATGGAGTGTTGTAGACTTGTAGTTCTTACTTTCTTGGTTCCTTTTTTACTTTAGATGCATTACTATTACGACTACATAATAAACTCTCTTCCATTTTCTTGCAGAATTATGGAAGTATTCTGGTGGATTTTCTTTACTTTTTTGGGTGAGAGCTAATTATAATTCTATATTCTATATTTTCTTGTTGCTATTAGTGTGGAATGGACATTGTATAATCATGAAAGATTTTTGGTTAGAAATTACTTCAATAATTTTTCTTTTAGGAATGTGTTCGATCCTCGTCAAATGCGGATATCGGTGCAGGGAAGTGGACTTTATATTAAGAGAGAAAGAGGTTGTAGGTAATAGAGAAACCCAACATTCTGTGTACATAGTGTGACATCCTGTCAGTTTCCTTTTTTTCCAACTAATTGAAAATTACCTTATTTGCAGCATTGATCCAATTCACATAGATGATCCTCTTTTTCCAACAAATAATGTAGGAAGGAATTGCTTCCGAATACATCAATGTATTAAGGTAATAATGCAGACATTACATAAAAATTTTCCTTTGCTAAGTCTCTGACAAAAAAAATGTGTGATTTGAATTATTCTTTGGCAGTTGTGCTAATCTGTCTTGTGCTTACTGCTGCGAATGATAATGCTTAGGTGATTGTGGTATTAAAACTTTTTTGTCGTAACTGATATGAAATTTTCGACCAGAGTATCTGAAATACTTGAGAGTGACAATTGTAGTTCCAACTCTGGTTAGAACTGCAAAACTTGATACTTGATTCATCGGTGAATTCCAGCTATATAAAATAGCCTTTTGATTAACCATGTTGTATGTATCGATTTATTATTTTGTAAAAGAAACTGTGTAAGTAATTTTTGAGAATTGTACCAAATGGAGAGATCTTGTTCAACAATATAAACAATGCAAACCTACAACATAAGTGACAGCAAGTGATTAAGTTGAGGTGTTATTACTTCATTATTATGCATAAGACTTAAGTGTCAATCTTAAATGTTTACCTTTAATATTGAAAATTATAATATGTACTTAGCTATTACTGAATTATTGTATATCTCATATGTTATTTTGAGGATTCTTGTGCTAAATAATTTTCTTGTGTCTAGAAAGTTAAAAATGGTAATTTGGTACTGAAATCACAAATGATATAGTGAAGCAAGAGTCTTGGAATTATTTATGCTTGTACTGATTGCCCATTCAGCATCTGCTGCACAGTATTTATTTTAAGAGTTCTGACTTAATGAATTTGTGTTTACTGGTAGTGTAGCTGATAAATTATAACATTGGTGCAGGCATTTTCAGAAGCTTATATTGTTCTTGAAAATGAACTCGCGCTACTAAATAGTGATGGTGAGTCGTGCTCAAGGCCATCTTACAGGCTGCTACCAAAAATCATCCCAAGTCTTGATGTATCGTAGAGATTCTCGTTACATGAAGATTGAAAAGTTTTGTCTGAAAGGTACAATTCATGTCATCAATAATTGGTGACAATTATCATGATGTTTCAACTTTGATTATGCTTCATTTCTCACAAAATAAAATGTTTAATTTTAGTTTGAATATCTTTATTCTGTCAGAATAGAAATATCTGGACTAGAGAGGTATGATAGTCCGTCACTTTTTTATTTGAAATTGAGGATACTGGTTTTTTGTTGAAGATCTAACCCAGTGTTATAAAACTTAGACTGATCATTAACTCAATCAAGACATTGGATCAATGGGCACTGGCAGTTAACTGAAAATACATATTGAAATAAAAATAGAATATATGCATTTATCAAATAGTAATGTGAGCATGTGCGTGTATAAATATCAGTGGTACACTTATATCAGTGGTTGGTTATGGCATAGTGATATAGACTTATTTATTGATTTGGACCTGGGGTTGAACCTCACTAGCAGAATTTGGTAGTATTACGAATTTGTGTAGATAATATATATATTAATTAAAATTGAGGTATATATAATGAAAGACAATGTGGCGCAGTGGTATGGCTTTTGTGCTAGAAGCTAATGGCATAGTGAGCTAGTTTTCAGGGTTGGTTAGGCCTAAAGTCCAAATTCTAAAATATGTGGCCTATAACAAATCTAGGACAAACTCTGCGATCATCTTAGAATTTAAACTTTAGGCCTAACTCAAATTCTAAGAGGGTGTCAAAGCTTATCCTAATAATGTTATTGGGCCACTCAAAATTCTCACAAGCTAGAGATATCAATTCCTGCATGAGGGGTGTGTTAGGATCTCTATTATGGGGCCACCCACATTTGTTCACGCTTGAATGTCCAGTCGTGAGTGTGGGGTGTGTTGAGATCTGACATTAACTAGAAATATGACCAAATTAGTCCTTATAAGGCATGAACACTTCTCATCTCTTGAGCTAGCTATTGAGGTTGAGTTACGCCTAAAGCCTAAATTCTAAGAGGGAAAAATGAGTTGGTCCCCGTTCTTTTCATTTCAGTCCCTATATGATTTGGTCATATGTAATGTGTCTCTCTAGTATGTGGACCATATTGATTTTTGTCCTTCAAAAATGTCATAAATTTCATATTGTAGAGACTAATTCCATATACATCAAATACTGAGGTACTAAAACCAAAAAATGAGGACCAAAAGAAACTTTTCCTATGTTTAAAGGACTAAAACCTAAAATGGTATTTATTATGTGGACTATAAAGTTGTTTAGGCCTTTTTGAAACACAGGGATCTATCTAAGAATTCCCAATAAGATTGACAAAATTGGGGTATGTTTAATTTCTATTCCATTCTTTGTTTTGATTCCTTGTTTAATAAAAATGTTACCTTGTTTTTACTATTTCATGTTTCCTAACTTTTGTGTAGGAAAACAGTTAAAACGACATTTTATTGATTTTACTGTTTCCAATACAATTTAAAAAAAATGAAAACAAGACGACATATTTGTAGTTAGAAGTCAACAGAAAATAAAAAGAGTGTGGCAACAAACCAAATAGGCCCTAATTAACCTACAAAGGTTTGCAGGAAGGGAATATTGGTAATCAATTTCCATAACTAACCCTTATCCTCTACTTAATTTTTATTAACTAAACAATGATCTAAGAAAGGTCTTCCCCCAATTTATTTTTTACAAACTAAAATCATCCAAACATAGCATAGATTCTGTTACCAGTTTTCCCTCCACACGCTGCCAATCTTCAGATCTGAAACGGTTGTCCTTTTTGTTTTGCGCAACTATTTGTGTGGCCTGTTTGCAAGACAGCACACAACTCTGTGAACCTTTGTTTTTCTTTCTACTTTTCAAGCAGACACAACTAATCCAAAAGGGAAACTGTCGTTTTCTGTCCATTTATATCACTTGCTCCCTCTTTGTTTTTGATATTTTAATCACTGTCCTGTGGTAATAAATGTCCTTCATTTTATTTATTTATGCATGTTATACTTTTTTCGTGGGTGTTTAATTTTGGACAAAACTTACCTCAGCAATGATGATGCTGTAGGTACTGTTCTCTGGTACAAAATATTACACGTGGACACGAAAGGCTTAGACAGTAATGGCCTTTCAGTTGATCCAGTATGCCTGATAGTTTTAGTTCTTTATGCACTTCGATTTAGCTAACTATATAAGCTTGCTTTCAGATTTTTCTACACAGCTTAATGCATTAATATGTCTCAATCTTAACAAACCATAAACTGAGTTTTCTTTCCAATTTCTGTGAGATTTCAGATTTCTATCTTTCAAGATTTATATATTTATATTTATATATATAAATTCTGTAACTTAGTTTGAATGATTATATTCACTTTTCTGTTAGATAGGTTCTTGGGTCTGTGCAAAGTTATGCAAGCCAAAATATTGTTTTGAATCACAAACTCAAGGCGTGCATTCCAAGTGGTGGGTCGGAAGTTGAAGTGTTGAACAATGCAAATCATTCTGTGCTGACCTCCAAGCTCGGGTATGCCTAAGATGTTTTCTTTTGCATTTGATCACAAGTTTTTTCATTTTACATGGTGCCAAGAACTAGCGTAATGCTTAATCATTCTGGTCTGATGGATAATCTTGGTGGTTTAAAAACTAATTACTGCTCGATCACTGATTATCTGCCCTATGCTCTTCAATACCCAATGAATTGCATCAGTGGAGTTGTTCAGAACTAAAGATATTTTGGTGATGCATATTATGTATGCACACTTCTTGATTTGGAAGATGGAAGCAGTTTCTGAGTCATTTACTCTTGAATTCTTTTTTTATCTTTAGCTTTTATTGAACATTTTCTTATCAGTTGACGTGAGGCGGAAAAGATGGTTTTATCTTTGGGAGTCTTCTTGAGACAAATAAATGCAATTTTTTGCAGGTGTTTCTTTGTCTCTTGAACTACATGAGCTCTTTTATTTTTGTTTGGTCTCCATTGATTTTAATTTAATTGTGTTTCCTGATGTAAACATCCAAAATGAAATCTGCTCCCAACATCTAAGCTTTTTTGTATTTATATATTTTTAGGATTTGAAGAGCAGCAGGTGGAAGGAAATTTTCCGATAAGCACCTAAGCATTTGAGTAACCCTCCCTTAAAAGCTACAGACAAGGAGGAAGAATCAAGCCACATAATACACGGTGTGGGACTTAGAGATCCTTTAATATCAAATTTTCTACCACAAATACTTCACTCGACCGTTTTCAAGTCAGTCCCTCCATAGGGGTACTCCTTTTTGAGACATCAGCAATTGGTTCTGATACTATATCAACTGGCATGTACTACATGATGTTTGACATAGGCATCCATAATACTGAAGTCCCAATCATCTTGCAATTTTGTCATATATTTTATCTTCCTTTGTGTAACTATTTTCACATCAAAATAATCACATTTTGGACACATCATAGACAAGAACTGTTGTCAACTATGTTTTGCAACTTAACTGGATTTGGCTTATTTTATTTTATTTTTTTAACTGAATTTGGCTTATTTTTATTTTATTTTATTTCTAACTGAATTTGGCTTCCTTCATTGCTATGGTTACATTCGTCCTTAAACTAAGTTAATTGCCTTCTTTCAACTGATAATAAGGATCTTATTGATGTCTGAAACTTATGTATGAAAATGGTATGATAATGTTTCTTTTGCTGGATGGTAAGAGTATTTGTAATTTAGAGGCTCAGCTTTGTGAAGTTTATTTTATTTGGCACTTGTCCTGAGAATAAGATGTCATATATATTTAGGGTGTTATTGGTTTGTTTTTCGGTTAGTTTTAGTTGATAATTTTTTTAATGACTACAAAAAAGAAACCTTTTTACATGATTTTGTGAATGAAATGCTGAAAAATTAAAATAAAGTGAAAAGTAGTGTCCGTTGAGATGTTTCCATTTGGAGGTCTTAAAGAACAACTTGTATATCATGAATTTTTGTACCAAATCTTTAAAGATAGATTTGCCCTTGAAAACTTGTAAGAAATGAATCCCTGGTGTACCTAGTATGGAAACAGAGGATACAATAGGTAGAGGATGCCCTTGAAAACTTGTAAGAAATGAATCCCTGGCATATCTAGTATGGATACAGAGGATATAATAGGTAGAGGATGCAATAATCAGAGCGTATCTCTTAGATCATCAGACCAAATAGATTCAGGGTGATTATTAGAGGATGTGCAAGACTTTGTCTTTAGAGTATTGGCTATCATGAGATCAATGATATTAATCAGAACATTGACTCTCATCAAAGCGTTGACTTTTCATTGGAGTGTTGTCTTCTTCAAAGCGTTGACATTCTTCATAATGTTGACTTTCTTCAGAACGTTAACTTTCTTCACAACATTGACTTTCTTTAGAAGTGTTGACTTTCTTTAGATGCATCAGCTTTCTTCAGAGGCAGACGAATGAGATGTTTGTTGCATTCATCAGCGTCAACTGAAACATAACATATTTGTATTCCTAAGAGGCAATTCAGACATAACATATATGTATTCATCAAAAGTAATTGAGACAGAACATATATGTATTCACCAGAGGAGTTGAGCCCAAACATTGCTTGCACTAAGGCAATTGAGCTAGAGCACTACTTGCGTTTCTAGAGGCAATTGAAACAGAGCATTGCTTGCATCACTAGAATCAACCGAAGCAGAAAATTGCGTGCATCATCAGAGACAACCGAAGCAAATCATTGCTTGCATCATCAGAGCCAAGCGAAGCTTGCCTTACTAGAGGCACGTGTCACCAGACTTAGAATGTAGAGCACCAGAGGATATAGTTATAAGAGCAATGACTTGTATTCCTTTTTGCTTCTAACACATTGACTTGAACTGAAGCTCCCATATTGCATTACTTCTTATTGCTATATTATGACTTGTTATATTAGTAAACATAATTACTTGTTTATTAGGTGATAATATTCTTTAGGTTTAAATATTTATTTGGTCCATGCAAATATACCACTTTTTGATTTTAGTTCTTGTAAGTTTTTTTTGTTTGGATTTAGTCCCTATAAAATCAAAGACGATCAACTTTGGTCCCTAACGTCATATCAACATTGAAAGAATGACGAGTTTTCGAAAAACTCCTAAACCCCTCTTTTAAATTCTATTCATATTTTCTTTATAAAATAACACTAATTATTAAATGATCAATAAATAAATTTATTAATTAATAATATAAAATATTTTAATTTTTAATATATCATAAAAGATGATGTGTTGGTGTGTATTTATAGACCCACGTATCTTAGAGGTTTATCAGCTCTTTTTTTAGGGACCAACATTGATTGTCTCTGATTTTACGGGGACTAAATCCAAACAAAAAAACTTACAGGGATTAAAATAAAAAAAATGGTATATTTGCAGGGAATAAAGACATATTTAAACCTATTCTTTATGTTAGAAACACCTAGATTATGATTTCTAACTTATTCATAATTTATGCTGCCTTAAAATAGATAGTCATTAATACAAATATGTCTTCTAACTAAATCTGCACACTTAGCAAATACATTTAGGGTGATAATTGTTCTTTATTTTTTTGTTTATGTAATCATCAAAACATCAATTAGATGATTGCAGCTAAAACTACTTTTGCACTAACAACTAGATCCTCTAATGTACAAGCAAAATATAACCTACTAAACAAAGTTCTCAGTGACTCTGAAGAAGTTGCTAAAGTCGTATATGACTATAATGAACACGCTCTTCAACGTGTCTCTAATAAATCCATTGAATACAAGCAACGATCTGAATGATCGCCTACCTTTGATAAAGTATGTCAAACAAAACGATCGTCTGTCTCTAATAAGTGAGTTAAGCAAAATGATCGTCTACTTTTGATAAAGTATGTCAAGCAAAATGACCGTCTATCTCTAATAAGTGTGTCAAGCAAAATGATCGCATGTCTCTGATTATTGTGACAAGCATTGTATCCTCCGACTCTGATGAAAAGTCTAAGCTCTAAAAAGTCAACACTCTGAATAGTCAACGCTCTAATGAAGACAAATCTATTTATCCTCTAGTCAACATCATGAATTAGTTAATTGTCTTAAAGTCTTTGTTGACATCCTCTGATATATGCCTTCTTAATTGAAGATACGCAGAATCAATTATAAAGATATATATGGATACATCTTAAAGAGTGATATACCTTAAATGGTGATTGAAGTTCTCCTATGATAATATTCTCAACAAACACTTCTTCCCTGTATTTAAGATGAAAGTCTAAGTGTTTTCATACACTTGAACATGTACTGGACTTGATATATGGCATCCTCTCAATGGATAAAGAACTGATGTAAATCAACACGATAGTTGCAACAATTCTCTCACCCCTAAGAGGTACCTGAAAAGGTACAACAACACCCAAGAAGCTCAACGGCAGGTTGCCAGAAAGGTGAAGATAGGTTCTAGCGATGGCAACCTGGAGAGGCAAGAGTAAATACTCAAATTCTGAAGAGGCATGGTAAAGATTACTTGTATGCTATTAATTAAAATAGTGGAGTAAGTCATTGACTATACTGAGGCAAAATCTCTTTATAAGGGGAGG
This sequence comes from Cicer yamashitae, assembly GCA_037974755.1. NCBI lineage: Eukaryota > Viridiplantae > Streptophyta > Magnoliopsida > Fabales > Fabaceae > Cicer > Cicer yamashitae. The sequence continues at coordinate 40,402,960 of JBBPBQ010020323.1, read as the reverse complement.
ACTCGATGTAGTAGCAATTATGTTGTGAACTAGTATAAAGAAATGTGTTTTCTTGTCCCTCTATTTCCCCTATCTTAGTTCTCTATGATTCAATCTTATTCTTACTGAACTTGATTTATAAGAGTAAGTTGATTGTTCTGATAAAGGAAGATTTGGCAATCGAAGTATCTTTCAAAAATAGCAACAAAAAAAAAAAAATTCAAATCCCCCAATTTCTGGTGTTTTTGAGCACCTTCAATTGGTATGAGAACTATTTAAGACGGAGTAAGCATCACAACTTGCATCTATATGTGAAATATTATATTAGGTTTAAAACTATTTAATAAAATACTTAGTCATGTGATTAGCCTATAATAGCACGCCGAACCTCTATTCCGTGCCTCCTCCTAATATCTGTTGAAATTTGTACTGAAACATTTTTTTTTTCTTAAATTATTCTTACCTCTGGTTGTGATTCTTGAATATCTTATATGACAAACTGGACAAAAACCCTATGTCTCTATAAGGCAGAGTGAATTAATCAGCACCTTCAGTTTCATGTTCCTTCCAAATAGAATAAGTACCTCTAAACAAAGAGTAAGCATTAGTAGTCAAACAAACATCTTTATATTGAAAAATAATACAAAAATTCCTTGGCAATATTTCTCCATTCACCTCATCTTCAACTATTGGAAATCTTTTGATTTTCATTTCAATCTTTCCCTCACAATTTTTGTTTTCCTTATTAAACAACATTTTTTTTATTACCACGTTTGCTTTCACAAAGAGGCTATCTACTGCTTTTTTCTTAGTATTTTCTTTCTTCTCTTTTTTCTTGGATTTTTCTTCAACTTCTTTCTTTTCTTCATTACTTTCTTTTTCTTTTTTTATGTCCTTATATTTTCTCTCACACGTTTCCTGTTCTAATGATACAATGATTAATTTGCAACTATTAAATAAAAATGAGTACTTGTTGGTGATGTAATTATAGTGTGTTTAGCGTTCACGCTTCCATGGAAGTCCCGGTAGCAAGTGCTTCATTTTTGTTGAAATCACATCACATAACACTTCATCTTCATATCTTCCAATCATGAACAATACACATACTTGTTTGGTCACCATCACTTCACTCATATCTTTAAACTCTGGATCTTAAAGGCTTTCAAGTTAGTATGATTGTGGATGGTCAAGAATGGGAAGTCTCAATTTCTCAACCATGATTGTACTAGCCATGTTGATCTAGTATTGTCCATCAATAGCCAAATTGCATATCTTATTATTCACAAGACATCTAGTAAAAAGGATATTTTTCTATGGTTTGTCTTCCATGACGAACCACTAAAAAAATATTCAAAAAAATAATGTCTAAAAATGATGAGCAATTTTAAAAAAAAATAACAACTCACAAGAACCTAAAATAAATGATAAGATCTTATTACCAAATGATGTGAGACCCAAAGTATGGGTGAATAAAAATATGGAAAAATTAAAATAAATGAACAAAAATTGGATTTGGGGAGATTGATGGTAAAAGAAAGGCACCACAATCAAGATGATTGATTAGCCATGAGTAATCGTCACGATGGTAACGAAGTCATTGATAAGATTTATACAAGTTCTAATCCAATAACTCAAATAGGAGAAAATCTTACTCACAATTCTCAAAGAGAAATATATATTTTTTATTTAATCCAATTTGTCTTTATTACATATGTGAGACACATATATATGTAGGAGTCATGTTTTGATTGGTAGAAGAAAAGAAAAGCCACAATAAACAACCATTAATGCTAGTGGCTACATTAACTTTATTAATAATAGTCCCGTCTAGTCTTAATTAGAAAATAGTTACATAATAATAATAAAAAAAAAACAAAAGACTTTTTTTTCAACTACCCATTTTGTTTGTGCATATGTATTTTATTTAACTATTATTCTAAGGAACTCCATAAAACAAAAAAAAAAAACACCACAAATCCTTAGTCAACATCTATCCCATTTGTTACCTTTATAGAAACTGAATTTGGTCATGATTCTAAATGATAAATTGTAGACAATTCTCTAAGCTTTCAAATGAATCAAAGATCACTTCAATCAGAAATCTAGAGCTTCAGATATAGCCATAACAAGGAAGACAAGTCACCACCTACGAAAATGACATTTTTAACCAAAGTTAATTTGGTTCCTTTTATTCCATTGTTCAATCAATTCTTATAGTAAAGAGAGATCATCTTAGGATCTCATCATAAATTGTGTTTTCCCTCTGGAAAAATGAATTTATTCTGCCTCTATGATAATAAGTCTTTTTGGTTACATATATGTTTTGCCTCTGACAAATTGAGATTCATTCTACCTCTAGTTGACTAAAATTCAATCTGTCTACTCAATACTTTTCTTACGAATGTGATAATTGGTATTCTAACACGTGTAGAACTGGTATTGAGCGTGTGCAAAGCCATTTAATACACTTTTAAAATTAGAAACTCAAACTTTTTTTTATCAAAAACACCAAAACTCAAACACCCACTACCTTCACATTTCACTTTCCAACATTTTTGGTAACCTAGTATTCCCACAACCTCCAACAATCTCTCTTGACTCTCAATAGATTCATGTTCTACTCCTTCAATACCTACAATGTCTTGCGATGCTAATTAATTGGACTTACTCAGCGAACTTAGGTTGGATTAATGGAACTTGACTAGAAACACTTTCAACTTCATCGACGACCTCTACAAAATAAGTTGGTTCAAATTCTTTACCCTAGAAAAATTGAAAATTTATGATGTGTTAGTAAAGGAATTTTGGAGGCACGTGATGAAATAGTTTCAACTTCATCAATAGTCATGCATTTTAGAAAGGAGAAATTTCAATCAACGTTCTAGGGTTCCCAATCAAAGTCACCCAACAATCCATTACTGGCATTACCAAATACATGGATGGAGGAATGCTAATGGAGTCAAATTATGAGAGAACTATTGGTATGTCTAAGATCAACAAAGAACTTTTTGAGAACTCCTCCATAAACTCCAAGGCCATGAAGTCGGTGGAAAACAAAAGAAATGAAAGAGGGGGGGGGGTTAATTGTGTTTTAACACTTTTGAAAAATACTTCAATTGCATAACTAAAAATATATGTTCTTTATCAAACCATTGAAATTACGATTATAAAACTACTTTAGTAAAATAAAGTTGAATCATAAAGAACTTATATTAGAGTAATATATATATATATATAGAGAGAGAGAGAAAGAAGGATCACAAGGATTTTTATACTAGTTCATAACAAATTGTAACTACATATAGTCCTCCCATTACTGAGAGATTTTGCCTCAATACAAGCGAGGACTTAATTCACTATTTCAACAATATCATACAAGTATTTTTCTCTAGCCTCCCAAGGTTATCATTGTTAGAACCCTTTTCCAATTTTCTAGCAACCTGCCATTGAGGATCATGAATGTTGTTGTACCTCTTTAGGTACTTATAGAGTTGTTGCCACTATCGCACTGATTCATATCAGTCCTAGTTTGTGTCTGAATTATCACAAAGTTTGTTTATGGGGTTCTAACTCTCATTGAGAGGATGCTACATATGAAGTCCTATATCAGTTCAAGTGTATGAAAACACTATCAGTGATTTACATCAATTATAATAACTCTTTACTAAAGGGATTTTTCTTTCATACTTTTCTTTTTATGTGTTCTTGGTTTTTCCAAAATTTCTTCTTAACACATTTCCTTTTTCATTCTCACTCACTTAAGATTGACTGAATGTTTTCTTCTTAAATACAAAGAAGACGTGTCTGTTGAGAATGTTACTGTTGGAGATCTTCAATCACTTTTAAACAACCATTTTACTTGACCCACTTATCAAAGGCAGAACATTCAAATCGTTGCTTCTATTAACAGATTTACCATAGGCACGTTTGAGAGCGCCTTTATTAGAGTCATACACAACTTTATCAGCTTCTTTAGAGTCGCCGTGAACTTTTTTTAGTAGATTATCTTTTCTTTTTTCATCAAAGGATCTAGCTTATATCAGAACAATGACTTGTATTTCTTTTTCTTATAACGCTTTGGAATAATTTATGGTATGCTCCTTTGCATCTTTCTTCAATATCAACAATGTCATCAAGATGAGGATAATCAGTTCTAACCATAAAATAAAACTAGAAAGGGATAGCAAAGGGAAGAAAAACACTGGTCAAACCCATGGTTTCAATGACGTTCCCTTCATTGTTGGAGAATTATATGCTCCAATCTTTGAAGAGGACAATAAAGAAGTCATTCAGGAGTACAATTGCATGGCTTTGGTTGACCAGAATCATGAAGGAAAAAAAAGGCAAGGAAAGATGGAAATTGTTGAAAAGAGGAAGCCAATGAGGAAGAGGTTTTCCCTTCTTTGAAAAGAACATAGATGGTAACCTCTGCTTTTAAGTCTATTTATATTTCTGCCTCTATAAATATTAACATTAGTGTATATATATATTCATCTACTGCTAACTTAGATACAACCTTACCCTCTACAAATACACAGTCTCAATTCCAACCTAAAACACATTCTCATGAACCTGAAATTCAACCCTCATCCACCTCTGAACCTAACTCTAAACAAAACCCTGTAACACAAACACCATCCCCACCTCTGACCAATCCAAGGAGAACACCATCATTATCACATCTGAATCAAAATCACACTCGTGTGACACCTCAAATGATACTTTTCTTAATACACTACAAGAAGAACTAGAAATTTCTAGCTATGTAGTAAATCCTTACCCCTAAACTCTGAATTCCCAACCCCCCAATGAGTTAACCTTAGGTGAAACATCACCACCTCAACCAAACACAGTAAATCAAACTTCACTCCCACCTACCACCCCTGCATCTACCTTCACTCATCCATGCTTAATGTAATATTTCAAATTTTATAATAAACTATTTTATTAATTAAATAGGATTTTAAAGAATTAATTTGATATTAAAAGTGTTTTAGAATATATGTCATTAATTTTATGATTAACTTTCTTTATATGTGGGTTTCCTATGGTTTGATAATTGTATAAATATTTGATTTAATGAGTAAAATAATTAAAAAATATTATGTTTAATTATTCATTTATATTTTTAAAAAATAATAGCACTTAACTGAAAATATTTTTAGGAATAAGATTTTAGGTAATTTTAAGTGTATATGTGCGTTGGTAATTAATGTGATATTTTCTTGTGCATTTGAATAATGTTAAACGGAAACATAGTTATATTTAGTTAAATAATTATGTTGAGATATTAATAATATTGTGATTGATTTCATTTATTTTTATATACTTTCTATGGCATGGTGATTTTATACATATTCAATGTGATTTAGTAATGAATGTAAACTATTGAGGTTATATTTATTTATTTTTCTTTATTGACTATTCTCTAATTATGGTAGTATTTTAATATGAGTATTTAAAAAATAGTATTTTATAATTGTAGTAATAATTATGAATATGAGGGTTTCAGTTATTATTAATATATTTTTGGCATAATCGCAGTTTTAGTCCCCCTATTTTTACTGATTCACGATATTGATCCCCCTATTTTAAAAGTCAATAGTTTTGGTCTCTCCCCCTTATTTTTTAACTTAAAAATGAAGAGGTGAGATACTTTAAATAAGTTACATATGATACGATGGTATAGAATGATTAACACTTATAAAATTGGAATAAAACACAGTAAAAACTTAGATTTCAACTTCGTAAATTTTTCATATTTTTAATTTAATTAATGACATGACTAATTAATGTATCTAGTTGGCTCTGTATCATATAATTGTATGTCACATCATTAAAAATATGTCAAATTTTCATTTTATAGTTCAAAAAAATGAGGGAGGAACCAAAACTCTCGAATTTTAAAATAGGGAGACTAATTCCGTAAATTGATAACAATAGAGAGACCAAAATTGCAACTAAGCATAATTTTTTTTAAAGTTTATTACTTGAATTTTCTTTATTTTGTAAAGTATTGATCTTGAAATAATAGTGATGGTGTGGAAATATAATTATGTTTAAGGAAATATTAAAATAAGTTAAAATTTTTAATAAAAAAGGGGAATAGAATGATAATATTTTGCTTGACCTATTGAAGCAGACAATATGAGAGAGCAGTTGTGACTGAGAAGAAAAAGAGAGAAAACTCGATTCTGGTGTCTTACTGTCTAGAAACCTTTATCTAATTTTGCCCAAATTTTAGTATATTGTTTCTCTCATTGAACGAGTTATTTTAACACCTTTTTTTTTCTTCTGAATTTAAGCTTTCTCATTTTCTCTCTAAAATATCTTACTTCCCCGTATATGAAATCCACTATTTTGCACCGTTCTTCTTCATCATAAGTCTGATTTGAGTGAAACCAACTTCATAACGACTATGTGAAGGGTGGCTAAATTATCCATTGATTAGTTTTCTGACTTGGGTTAAGTTTCTTTGACCCAATTTCGAAATTGACCTTTTTAGAGTGTCTTCTTATATATTATTTTTGACCTTTAACCATAAATCGTCGAGTTTCACCGATTAGAGGACGAGGATGTTACCGAATAAATGATATTTTCTTGTGGACTCGGATTGAGAAGGTGTTTAAAATCATGAGTATATTATAATGTGAGATAAACAGGAGAGCCGTATTTCTCATCAATTAATCCAGGTTCACTACGTATGTCGGTAATCCTATTTAGTAATCATTGAATTAATATGTAAAATTGGAGCTTGTAGGATTAAAATATGGATTAAAAATTTTTATAACATGTTGTGTGATTTAATTTGTGTGAGTGTGTGTGGTATATGCAAAGAAAGTTTAACTTTTTATGTTCTATGTGTTGAAAGTTTGAACTTTTACGATATGTTTGAGAAAGTTGAATTTTTTATGTGATATGTTTGGTGAAAGTTTTGACTTTTGTGATAGTTTTTTATGAATATGTGATTTTCTCGATATGTGTGGTGAAGCTTTGATTTTTGTGTTAACTGTTTACAAATATATGATTTTCGTGATATGTGTGATGAAAGCCTTAATCTTTGTGATAGTTATTTCTGAATATATGATATTCGTGATATGTGAGGTGAAGCTTTTATTTTTATGATGGTTGTTTATGAATATCGATTTTCATGATAAGAACATGTTATGTATGGTCTTAGTGATTTTTGAATGAGATGATGATTTTGTATAAGTGATTTTTAAAGGATATGACATGTCATGGCATATGCATCTTAGTTGGTTGTGTAGAAATATTTAATTTTGATAATGCATCATCATGTCATGGCATATGCATCTTCATAGAAGTTTCCTTTGTGGCATGTTTATTTTCTCCATTGCTATGAGTGATTTTCTGTGTGGAAGTTTCCTTAGTGGCAGATATCATATCCAGATGATATAGTTTTTAGGAGCATGCATAGCATTGCACGATCTTGTGATTGTTTTGTTGTGATTAATGTGTACCTAATATAATAATAATTTACATCGTCTGTTGTTTGCGTGTGCGTGTTTGTGAAAATGCATTACAGGTTATCAGTTGGTGATCTATACTCTGATAGGTGATACTAATCGGGAGTCTTATTTTGTATTTTATAGAGTCTTTAGCTGTGAAAATGCATTAAAGGTTATCAGTTGATGATCTATACTCTGATAGGTGATACTAATCGGGAGTCTTATTTTGTATTTTATAGAGTCTTTAGCTGAAATATATTTTTATAAAGTTATTGACAATCATGTACTATCTTATAATTAATTATGTCTTTTGACTAGGATGTTAACGATATATTTTTCAAAAAGAGAAATTTACTTTATTTTATTTTATTTTTTTTATCTTGGAAGAGATGGTAAATTTCACCATAATTAACTCACACAACTGCAAGGTCCTAGGTTCGAACCCGGGATAAGATGTTCAACCTAACAATATTGGCGTTTGCTAGTTGAGTTAGTACTTAAGGACGTAATTTACTTTATTTTATTGTTATAATAATTGAATCTAATATTAATTTGAGTTGCAATATGTATTTGTGTCAATGTGATACTTTAAATTATTATTTTGATTTTTTTAAAGAAATTTGAAAAAAGTTTTACCCTCTTATTTAAGTGATTTTCTCTCCGCTGCAAATGTGTTACTATTAGGGCCCGTTTGATCGACACGATAACGAGACAGATATGATACATGTATCCTATCCCCTTCCTAATCCTTTGTTTGATGCAGCCATCGGATATGATACGCTAATCAATTTTTTTAAATAATCAGGCTGCAACCGCATTATCTTATCCTTAATTTGAGTTGGGTTAAAATAATCACCGGATATCATTGTTAGCGTTTCTCTCTTCCTCTAGCCTCAACGAGTCGTGTTCTAGTCTCCCCTAGCACTCTTTTTATTCTATAACAATATAAAAAATTGATGAAAAATAATAATTATTTTCGTTTCGAGATAATGTTATGATAGTAAGGGCTTGTTTGATTGTGTTTTACTTTTTAGTTTTTGAAAACTATTTTATAAATAAATTTTAAAAAATTGTTTTTAAAAAGAAAATTTTAAAAAAATTGTTTGCTAACTTTAATTTTTAAAACAGTATTTGACTAGAGAATTAAAAAAACTGAAAAATAAAAAGTAAAACACCATTTATCTGTTTTGCTTTTTTAGTTTTAAAAAGTATAATATTAAAAATAGTTTTTAAAAACAAGTAATCCAAACAAATTGTTTAGTTTTTAAATTTTAAAATACTAAAATAGAGTTTTTGGTATTTGAATCAAACAAACTCTAAGTCATTCTTCAATTGTGATAGATAGAGAAATCACAATTTTTTCAAGTATATAAAATTACTTCGTAAATTATTTACATTTTTATGATAGTGAGTCATTATTCAATTGTGATAGATAGAGAAATCACAATTTTTATGATAGTGAGTCATTCTTCAATTGTGATGGATAGAGAAATCACAATTTTTTCAAGTATATAAAATTACTTCATAAATTATTTACATTTTTTAGCATTTTTGTTTATTTATAAAAAATTATATGAATGTTATTTTGAAAGAAAAAAAATTAAATAGATTATAAGGACAAATTTGTCATTTTATCAAAATATAAATCATATCATCTTGTTATCCGTTGTGTATCAAACACTGAATAGGATAAACTAATTTTATCAAGTTTGTTATCATGTGCACATCAAACACAGGACATGATAACTCTTTATCCTACTCATATCCTATCCTGTCTCTATCCTGCTTCTTATCCTATCCTGTGTCTATCCTATCCGGTCCATCAAACGGGCCCTTAAAGTATTTTGGTTTAGGGTGTCACATTTGTGGATCTTCTTCGCATTGCATATGAGGTTACAACTCAAGTGATCCAAGACTTGGTCTTTGAATCATCATCAAAAGACTCACTTGCCAATGCCCAACCAAATCATATCCCTGAACCAGACACTACCATTCCATACGACCTCACACCCTTTGTTTCCTCTCTATCCTATGGCTTCCCAAACTTGAATGATTTTATCTTTGCATTTACTGTTAGGGTTAACAAAATTAGGAACAAAAACTCAAGCAGTATGGATCCTAGAGATGTCTCTACTCAGTGAGAAAATTGTCTCTCCTTTATAGCCAACTAGATAAGGGAAAATATAGAGTGTGGAAAGCAATTGGTACATTAGAAAACTGTTGTCGTTCAACATACTGCATAGATCCTTTACCTTTCGGTTCTGCACTTTAAAAAGGGATAGGAAACTCAGACCATGAGGACACTGACTGCAACAATAGAAGGAACAACTAGTGCCATTGCCTCTTCCTCTGAACCTGATCATCTGGAAATTTTAGTAGTTGTTTACCAACACCAATGCAGTTTCCTATGTTTATTCCTCATGTTGAGATACGACTCGTAGAAGTCTCAACAATGGACGTCGCTTCAAGCTCTGGTTCCTCTATTGAATCTGATGTCTCTCTGGCTGATCCCTTTGCACCTTGTGACCCTTCTCAATTTGTGAAGAAAGAAGAATTTGCAAGGCTAGAAGCCAAAAGTGAGGCTTTCATGGAATCAAAAACCAAGAATCAAGACTAGATCCAAAACACCCTAGGCATTATCCTAGGATGCTTGACCAATCCAAACGCTTATTATTGTTTTCTTTGTTTTATGTAATTTATGCTTTTTTATGTAAAGCTTCGTACTATGAGTTTTTAATGAAATTATTTGGATTCTATTGCATTTTGTTTTACTTGATATGTTTTTACTGTGCTGTCATTTTGTCTTATAATAAAAGGAGGAGAAGCCCTGAGAATAATTTCGGTTTTTGAAAACTTTGTGTTTAACCTTTTAATCTTTGTAAGATTACACACTAAATAATACTAATGTCAACATGTTGTTAAACACTCTCTTGTTTTTACTAGGGAAGAGAATTGCATTGTTTGTGTTTACCTTTATATATAAAAAGAAAAATTGTTGACAAATATAGTTTGTAATCATAAAAAAAGGGGAGATTGTTAGAACCAAGATTGTTTGAAGAACAATGACCCTTAAATCTTGTTTTGATGATAACAAAATATTTGTGAGAACAATTTATGCTTTAATGTATTTTTTTTAAGTGTGAAAACTCCCTAACACAAGCTTTGATAGTGATTGTTTGATTTTTTTTTATTGCTTTTAGAGAGCATCTTGTTCTTCCACAACTTTCACAACAACTTCTATAGAAAGAAGGTCCATTTTCCCCATGTTTTGTTGTAAAAAATGGGAGTAGTCATTGTGAGAAACATAAATCTTGTTGTAATGTTGTCTTTTCCTTTTAACACCTTGATGATGTCAAAATTTTTCATAACAGTAGAAGTAAATCTTTTATAGAGAATGTTTTCCCTTTCTCTATTTTTTGAAAGTAAGACGAAGCTTTTTAGAAATTTGAAGATGATGAAGGGATGATAACATGCATCTTAATTGTGAATTGCCATATTATGAATTTTTGGTCAAAACTCACAATGTTAGATGAACCATCATTGGGCTTAATTAACTCAAAATGATTTTGAAAAGAACCCTTTGGTGTATTATAACGCTCCGATTTTCAGAGGTCACTTGTCAAACATCCTAAATCTATTTGTAACAGCCCGTTTTTATTTTTATTATTTTTATTTTTTTTATAAATAAATCCAAGTTCATAAAATTAAGAAAATACTTTTGGATAAAACATTTGAGTCGTATCACAACGACAAAAGTCAACAATAATTGCAAGCAGCGGAAATAGTTTTCGAAATTAAAAGTCCAAAGTATTTTCAACAGAAAAATACATCGGGGCTATGAGACCTATCAAACGTAGCTCATACCTCTGGGGTATTCTCGGCAGTCACCTGCACAAATGCACTGCCCCAAGAATCTCTACTTCCCCCACGTCACATCAAAAAGTGACACATGGACCCACCAGAATAAAAGTCAACAGACAGTTAAAATATAGGGATACAGTCTTCCAAAATAAAATATATACATCCACAAGAGGAAAACACCCTGCCCCTATACAGCCACCTAATTTGATCATACCACAAAAAGCTATACAACCCGGGTAAACTCCACGCGCCCAGCAAAACCTTCTCACACAGCCTCAGTCAGGTATAACCACTACCTTTCCATCTCCGGGGTACTAACTGGAAGGACGGTCCTAATCCTCATCTGAGGGCAAAGCCCAGATTTCCACAATAATTGTAAAGGGTCACCAATCCGAAATTAACAAACAACACATAGCATTTAAGTTTTAAATGCACAAAATAACCTTTCAACATAACATACACCTTGAAAGGGTTTTCATATGCCAACAATGCATAAACAAGTTGAAAAATGAAGTTTTGGACAAAACTGCACTATCGTATTAGAATACAGCATCCTCGTATTCGAATACAGTGTTATTTCACAAGTCAGAAGCAAAAACAGCACAACTGTATTCAAATACAATCCTGTTGTATTCGAACACAAATGTGAAAGTTGCAGATTTTCAGTTTTGAAAACGTTTCGAAATCATTCAACACTTACCACATAAAGTCAATCAATAACACTCATCAAATACGGCACAATCACAAACATCAATCGAGTATGTATATACAAACATCACAGTATATCAAACATGACTCACGTGCCAAACACCATAATGCAATGCGTATATGCCAATGCACATGATTCCGGAATTCCACACCAAAACCCTCCTTGAAGGGGCGTAAATCATAATTATACGGTCTCTCACAGGCCAGTACTAATTATCAAGGTGTAGTCGCTCACAGACTAGCAGGATTTACTAAAGTGTCGCCTCTCACAGGCCTTACACTGTTTTCTAGAAGGCAATCGCTCACAGATCAGCACATTCTAGAGTGCAATCTCTCACAGATCAGCACGACGCGGTAATCCCCGCAAGGATAAGATGAACCAGCAATTCACATGGCATCATCACGTGGCCCATCTGGTCACCACTATCACCATGGCCCATCGCGGTCACCATGTACTATGAAATGCATGAGCATACTCTGACTCTTTTCACCACAACCATTAAGTAAATGCAGCTATTAAAAGATTCCCCATTTTTAATATTCATTTAACACTAATGATTTTTCAAATTCAACACAGAGCATACTCAAACATATTTAACTCATAGTCCCACAATTCACACCAAATCATATCAATTCATTTTTCCACAAAATCCACACATAAAACACATCTCAAAATTCATAATATTAATTATGAACACATCAATCACCCCAAACATGAATCACCACAACCATTACGTAAATGTAGCTATTAAAAGATTCCCCTTTTTTAATACTCCTTTAACAATAATGGTTTTTTAAACATTTCACCGAGTACACTCAAAACATATTTTCCTCAAACCCACATCAAATTTAATCCACAATTCACATTAAATTCAATTCACAATACATTCCAAATTTCATCAATTCATTTTCCACAAAACCACACCTAAATCACATTAATTCAAAACTCCACATTTCCAAACATAAACCACCAAATTTAATCTCCAAAATTTTCAACCATAAATCACCAAATTTAAAACTCCACATTCTCACACATAAACCACCAATTTCATCAATTCATCTTCCACAAAATCCACACATAAATCACATCCCAAAAATTCATAATATTAATTATGAACACATAAACCACCAAATTTAATCTCCAAAATTTTCAACCATAAATCACCAAATTTAATCTCCAAAATTTTCAAACATAAACCACCAAATTTAATCTCCAAAATTTTCAACCATAAATCACCAAATTTAATCTCCAAAATTTTCAACCATAAATCACCAAATTTAATCTCCAAAATTTTCAACCATAATCCACACATAAATCACATCTAAAAAACTCATAATATTAATTATGAACACACAAACCACACCAAACTTAAATCACCACAACCCACACCTCAAACACATTAAATTCAACTTCCACAATTTCACCCATAAACACATTAAATTCATTTTCGACCAATCTACACATAAAATACATCTAAAAAAATTCATAATATTAATCACACCAAACATGAATCACCACAACAACATTAATATATTAGAGTTCTCCCCACCGCTAACTCGTTGCCAACGGCCTCGATTCCTTTTCGAGACTCCAGGAGCTAACTACATAAACATAAATATTTATAACAATTTGTTCAAAACTAAAATTTATCCAACCACAACAAAATTCCCAAAATTATATCTTTTTCACACACCAAAATTTTACAACCAAATAATCTACATTAATTCAAAACTCCATATTTCCAAACATAAACCACCAAATTAAATCTCCAAAATTTCAACCATAAATCACCAATTTAAATCTCCAAATTTTCAACCATAAATCACCAATTTAAATCTCCAAATTTTCAACCATAAATCACCAATTTAAATCTCCAAATTTTCAACCATAAATTACCAATTTAAATCTCCAAATTTTCAACCATAAATCACCAATTTAAATCTCCAAATTTTCAACCATAAATCACCAATTTAAATCTCCAAATTTTCACCCATAAACACATTAAATTCATTTTCCACAAATCTACACCTCAAACACATCAAATTTATTTTCCACAAATTCACACATAAGGTCCTAAATGCAAACTAAAAGTTTGGAAGGAGCCCTTACTTCAATGGTATCTCTAACAATCGATTACGGCACCGCGGTTAATTCCGGTAAAAACTTTGTTCGCAACGTCGCTTCCAAAGTTTGTTCACTAGCACCGTAGCGTGGAGGTGAGCAACTTTCCCTTTTGTCACTTCTCGAGATGGAGCTTAGATTTAGTAAATAAATAAGGATTTCTGTGTGTGGGTTTTTGAAGAAAAACACCAACAGTTTGGTTTTTCTTTTCTTTGAAATAGAGAAAGAAAAAAAGAGGAAGATGGAGGGCGGACGTGAAAACAAGGAAAATGCTTTTCCTTCTCTCTTTTTCACCAACTCATGTGTTTTTCTTTCTAACACTTGTCTTTTTTTTTCTTTCAAACAAAGCAAGAAGAAGAAGTGGAAGCGTGACGCTACAGGAGAAATGCTTTCTGTTTTACTTTCTTTCTTTTCAAGTGTGTGTGCATATAATTACAACTAACACCCAAAATATCTAGATATATAAATATCTAAAAAAAATCATCATTTCACTCATCACCTCACATCACGTCTCAAACTATTTTGATAAAAATATCTATTCTCGTTGCAACTCAATTGACAGATAAAATTTTTAGCAACCAGAGATATTATTAGCAAAACCATCCGGTAATAAATTCTTCGTAACATAAATAAGTTATTTGTCGCCACATAATTTTAAATGGTCTCAAAAAGATATTTCTGGCATTTAACACACAAAATACCATTAAAATTGGCTAAAAAGCCTCAGAATTCAACACCAAAAATATACTAAAATTGCATAAATTAAAATTTAAAACTAAGGGTCTTACACTATTCATAGTAGAGTTTCTAGAAAATTTAAATTTTTTTAAACACATACCCAATACTGGAAGACACAAGTAGTCATGTATTCATAAGAGTCAATATATTCATAAATTGTTTTCAAAATACATCAGAGTTGATTACAACAAAACATTAATTGTATTGATTGCACAATTTATCGAAAGATCTAAGATACAACCAAAAGATGTATTTTAAGATTTCTCGAAAGTAGGCTTAAGAACTATTAGACGTATCTCTGCATCCACCTCATAATCTCCCAAGTGCTCAAAGGGGTTGCTCTCATTTTCGGAGTGTAACACAATCATCCACCTAACATCAGCATCATTGGTTCGGCCTATAATCGCACTAATTTGCATGACATATGTAATAGGTGGATTCACTAGAACTAAAGTGGGGCTCGTCGATGACACATAAGTGGCTCTTTCAATAGTGGCCTCTAAGGGTGTTGAGGGTCTAATGTCGCCTCTAGTGCAGACGTCCCTCCACCTCTACGCTATAGGGTCCACGAACGACTTGTCACTCCTAGGAAGTCCAAAGAAAGGGGTGTACATAAGGAACACTGTCGTCGATATCCCTTGACCATCTATCCAGCCAAACCTCCCACTCTCTAGCATCTGCATCACCAACACAGGGACTCAATGCTCCTATTTGTGATGCTCACATGATGAGGTACTTCAACAATGGGGGTAGTCTCGATCACCACGTCTCGATCACAATGGGGGTACTTCAACAATGAGGCATGGTCCCACCTCCAAGCCGACCGCAAAGTCCTATCGGGAAATGCCAATGATGCTTAGACATCGGGGTCAGGGAGGGAAAAATGTAGGTCCTCATCGTCTGAGAGCATAGCTCAAATTTCCACAATCATTGTAAAGGGTCACGAACCGAAATTAACAAATAACAGTTAATAAGTATGGCATGGTAGCAAGCGATAAACAAAGCATGTGTACACATATATTATTACAAACAAACATGACTCACCTGACAAAACATCCTAATGCAATCTTATATGTCAATGCACGTGATTTTGGAATTTCAAATTCTCATTGAGGGGCGTAAATCATAAATGTGTAGTCGCACATAGACCAATATTACTTAGCAAGGTGCACTCTATCACAAACCAACATGATTCACTATAGTGCAGTCTATCATGAACCCCCATAATGCAGTCTGTCCCAGACCAGCATGACTCAATAATCCTCGTAAGCATAAGGTGGACCATTCAATCACGTGATACCTGTGACACCCTAAACCCTAAAATAACACATATAATATTCTATACTAAATTGTTTTTAGGAAAATTCGCAGCAGATAAGAAAATTTGTTTCTAAGGAAATATAAACTTTTATAACTAATTTACGATATCACGTCTCTTAATTTAATTCCAAAAACTTAGTAGCACTTATAAGGTTTTCAAACAAAAAGTCGTTTCTAATTAAATAAATAAAATACAATTTACAGCATTTAATTCCCGGTATCACCTATCAGAGCGGGTTTTCTCTCAAACTTGAACTTCAACACTCATTCATCTGTAATAACTGTGATTTTGCAAACGCAGGGCCAAGCCAGTCAAACACAAACAACGAAGGAGGTGAGTTTCGAAATCATGTTGATAGTATAATATAAGTATGAAGAACACGCAAACAATCATAATAGACCGTATCATAATCACATTACAATATATCAAAATATTTAAGCAAATAGTACCATATTTTAACATTAAGGTCACTCAAGTAAAAAATTATCTCATTACAATATGCATCAAATCATCTACGAGAAATTATTATTACTTTCGAAACACATCAATAACAACAAAACAATCACAAGGAAATGCAATGCTATGCATGAGCTTAGACTCTACTTCACAATGTGGTACAATTCTAACTCTGAAGCACTTAGTTAGGCTTGATACTATGCCACCATCCTGGTCGATAGACAATTCAAATTGGCCCTTTCCTCATAGATCCCCTCAACTCAACCCGAGACACATATACGCGACAGTCGAGGTAAACGTGTGTTGCATGGTAGCTCTCGACATTTGGAGTGCTACCTCCAAGTCACCTAGGAATTCCCCACCCGAATACCTCCAAGGTCTAACAATCTTGCCTTAAGGCTCAACAACAGACCGCCAAGATCTGGCTCATTCAGTTGTACTTCCCCGAAATCACTAGGCTTGTCAGGCCCTACCTATATGATGACAAAATAATCTCCACTTCACAAATTCTCAATATTTATTTTCTCCCCTCATTGGCCTATGATACTCCACTAAGATCGTCATCTCAAACACAAATTGGAATCACAATTATATCACCAACTATGGGGTTACATCAATATTCTTCTAATCACAACATCACTATCATTAATCATATCTCATCACATAAACTCATCACAATTTTATAGCATCACTATCATCAAACATACATCATCATTAATCATATCTCATCACATAAACTCATCACAAATTTATAACATCATTATTATTAATTATACATCATCATAATCACATAAACTTATCATTATGATTCACCTTTTATTATCACATCACATAAAGCCGTCTAATCAAACATATACACAAAATTCATTTGACACTCAATATCACAACAATATTAAATAGCACACATTTAACGAAATTAAATCAATCAACATCTTATAAATATTTCTATTCCACATTTTATTCTCACAATTTCGATATTTGCACATTAACTAATTTATCTCTCAAAGGGCTACTGCCGTACGTAGCGAGCCCCGGATGAATCGTGTGGAAATACGGTTTTCCCGTTCATCTCACAATATATTATACTCATGAATTCAAACGCTCTCTCACCCCTTACCTTATTTAGACGCTTTCTTAAACACAGAAATCAATGGAAATTTTCAACAGCAACTGCAGATCGACAACGTACAGCGAGCGAATCCGAATAACGGCGAGTTCACAAAATCGTTGAGACGTGACCGATAAATTATGCGAAGCATAAAAATAAATGTTAAATAATTAATAATAATTTTAGGAACAAAAATGGAGTCAAAACAACGAGAAAAAACTGCAGAAAAAGTCTCACCGACTCGTCGGAGCGCTGGAAGGGTCCGACGTCAACATCACCGAAAAATACAAATGAATAGTGCTTCTTGAAGGTTTCGATGAGAGGAATCCAAAAACGATTCCATTTTTTTGAGACGACAAACGTGATCATCGGAATCAGCCAAAAACAGCTCGCCCAAGGAAATAAACGCAACAGTTTCTGATTAAACGGAGCCACGATCGATAAAATTGATGCCAAATATAGATTTAGTGGCCGATTTTGTGTGGGATAGAGGTTGAGATCGTTTCAAAATGGCAAGGAATTGGTCAGAGTGAATTTGAGAGAAAAATGGTTTCTTGCGATTTGGCTGTCATTAGTCTGATTTTTCGTTTCTTTATTTTTTTATTTTTTAATTGCAGAAGGAGGGGTGCAGATAGCAGATGTACAAGTACAAGAGTAAAACTGTAAGGCCCAACACAAGTAGAAATTTACACAAAACATTTTTTTCCTTTCTAGATAGAGTATGAGCGGCTGGAGGTAGATATTTGTGATTTCCTTTCTTTACGGGACCCAATTCATTTTTATTCCCATATCGACCAATTCCAATCTTGCATTGATGCCATCCTTAGACTTTCCTGGAACATTGAGTAACGTACCAATAACACTATCAAATACATTTTTCTCAATATGCATCACATCGAGGAAATGTCTTACATACAATGACTTCCAATATGGCAATTCAAAGAAAATTGACTTTTTCTTCCACCCAATTTTGACCAGCTCTCCTGCAAAAGGTTTGCAAAATTTATTGGTCAAACCTTGTACTTTTTCAAGTATTTGATATCTAGTCAGTGCTAAAGGAGCTCTATCTTCCTCTGATGTTCCATTGAATGCATTTCTCCACCCACGATACTGATGACTATAAGGTAAAAATCTACGATGTCTAAGAAATACATTCTTCTTACAATGTTTCAACCGCATACAATGTTCCAAATAATTAGTTAAATATCTATATATATATCAATGCTAAATTATATTGGGATAATCAGTTCAAGTTCAAGAAAAATTCCCATTACTTTCAAACAAAGCTTTTTCAAGTTCAATATAAGCAGAAAATCAGTTCTGGCAGGTCAAACACTTAAATTACATGAACTTAGTATAAAACACTAAGATCAAGCTAAATATAAGCAGAAAATAAGTATAAGCAGAAAATCAAATGCAGTTCAAGCTAAATACTAAAATGCTCAATTCTAGCAGATCAAACAATTAAATTACATGAACTCAGTTCAGATTACATGGCTTATAAAACAATTAAACACATTAAGATGCCCGTCTTCTTTTCCTGGTGGGATTCACATTTGATTGTCCATTAACGATACGAAACGATGGATTAATCCAAATTCCCTCATCATGATCATCTCTAAGATATAAACCATCATCAGTTGAATCAATTTCATGTGGTTGTGATGTTGCAAAGAAAAGATCATTACCAACATCTTCATCATTATTGTTATTATCACTTATTTTATTGGTCGATAAGACAACAGACCATTTATCATCAGCAGGATCAGTGACATAAAACACTTGTTGAGCTTGCGACGCTAAAATAAAAGGCTCATCTTTGTATCCCACCCTATTAAAATCGACAAGCAAGAACCCTGACTCATCAATCCGAACGCCATTATTATTATTGACCCACTTGCAACCAAATATGGGAAAACGAAACATTGTGTAGTCTAACTCCCATATGCGCTCGATAAGCCCAAAATATGATAGATTTCCATATATTGGGTTTTCGTCTTTTGCACTTGAGATATGCATCGCTTCAGCTACGAGAGTGACTCTGCTATTTTGCATAGTAGTTTGATAATCTTGTTCTTTGGTATTAAATGTGTAACCGTTAATTACATAAACGGTGTAAGAAAAGACATGTAAACTCGGACCATTTGCTAGCCACCTCAATCTCTGTGAAATTGATTCGGGGTCTACATCAAACTTTGACTTTATGTGATTTTTTAACCATGTTATAAAACTTCGATTGTGCTCTCGAGTTATCCAATTTTGATTCCTATTCATGTTCAAACTAGATAACTGATCCATGTGTATTGTAACATACGGTTGAACCTCATCATCATTGTGCAGAACATACAATTGTGCCTACTCCCATTCTATCCTTGATACAGTCACTAGTCTCTTTCCAATTATCCCTTCTCCTGATATTCTTCCCGAATGACGAGACATGGGAAGCCCTATGGATTCAACATTGGATAGATATTCAGTACAAAATTTAGCAGCTTCTTCGACAATGTACCGTTCAGCAATACAACCTTCTGGTCGACTTCTACTTTTTACGTACCCTTTTAATATTTCATATATCGTTCTATCGGGTACATCCATCTCATATAAGCTGGCCGACAAAGTTGTGTCTCCTTAACAAGATGAACAATAAGGTGAACCATTATATCAAAAAACGAGGGTGGGAAATACATTTCAAGCTCACACAAAGTAACAACAATTTCCCTCTGCAATGTCGGTAATTTATGAGGATCGATCACTTTACTACAAATTTCCCTGAAGAAGAAACATAATTTAGTTATGGCTCAGCGAACTTTTTCAAGTAAAATTGAGCGTATACCTATTGGTAGAAAATGCTCCATTAGAATATGACAATCACGGGTCTTCAAACCTTTTAACTTGAGGTCTTTCATACAAACTAAATTTTTAATGTTTGAAGAGTATCCTTTTGGAACTTTAACTTCGTGTAGAAATTTACACAAAACAATTTTTTCCTTTCTAAATAGAGTATGAGCGGCTGGAGGTAGATATGTGCGATTTCCTTTCTTTACGGGACCCAATTCATTTCTTATTCCTATATCGACCAAGTCCAATCTTGCATTGATGCCATCCTTAGACTTTCCTGGAACATTGAGTAACGTACCAATAACACTATCAAATACATTTTTTTCAATATGCATCACCTCGAGGAAATGTCTTACATACAATGACTTCCAATATAGCAATTCAAAGAAAATTGACTTTTTCTTCCACCCAGTTTTGACCTGCTCTCCCGCAATAGGTTTGCCAAATTTATTGTTCAAACCTTGTACTTTTTCAAGTATTTGATATCTAGTCGGTGCTAAAGGAGCTCTATCTTCCTCTGATTTTCCATTGAATGCATTTCTCCACCCACGATACTGATGACTATAAGGTAAAAATCTACGATGTCCAAGAAATACATTCTTCTTACAATGTTTCAACCGCATCCAATTTGTACTCTCTTCACATATAGGACATGCACACTGACCTTTAATGCTATATCCTGATAAATTACCATATGCTGGAAAATCATTAATTGTGCCGAACAACATAGCCCTCAAATTGAAACATTCTTTCTTATACTCAACTCCTCAACTCGGTCCGGCTCATATGTATCTCTGTCAAAATCAGTTGAAGCATATGTATCTGTGCGGGTGTTTCCATTTTTTTTCTCACCATGTCTTATCCAACATGTATAGCTTTGATCAATTCCATACCATACTAAATGTCCTTCCAATTCATCTGCTCTAATGCGTTTTCCAAAACAACATTTTAAACAAGGACAAACGACTCTATTTGGATCTTTTGCATTCTTCATTGCAAACTCAACAAACTCCTTCACTCCATTTTCATACTCTTTTGACAATGGATTGGCAGACATCCATTTCCGGTCCATTTTATATGACCTATATAAATGCAGTTACATAAATAATAAGCTACTGATAACATTATACCAATCTATAGTACACATATCTAATATTGGAAAATAGAAATCAAGGTCCAAGTCTGATTTCAAAACAGAACAGATCAACAAATTTCAAAAAAGAATAGATTTTATATGATTTATTGTCTAACAATTTATCATTTTTAGTGACAACAAAAAATTAATAAATACAGTACCTGAGACATAGTATCCAATTTGTTTTAAAGGAGGAGCAGTAGAGGAGATGAGTAGTAGAGGAGATGGGCGCACAGTAGAGGAAAGGAGGGTTCGAAGAGTAGAGGAGATGAGGGTTCGTAGGGTTAGGACAACGTATTAAATTTGTTTTAAATTTGTTTTTATTTATTTAAAGTGAATGATTTTTATATAAAGTGAATGATTTTACAGCGCTTGTATAAAAAACGCTCTAATAGGTCATTTAATTATGTGAAAGCGCAAGCCTTTTACAGTACTTTTACAAAAAGCGCTTTAAAAGATATGTAACATAAGGTGAGAGCGCTACATTTTACAGCGCTTGTGTTTAAAACGCTCAAAAAGTGCTGTAAAAGCTATGTGAGAGCGCTTCAATTAACAACGCTTTTTAAAAAAGCACTGTAAAAGAGTTGTAAACATTATGTGCAAGCGCTATGTGACCCTATATGACCCTACAACAACACTTGTCAAAAAAGCACTGTTGTATCCTCCGTTATTTTTAAAAAATTATACAACAGCGCTTGTATTTAATAAGCGCTGTAAAAGACGCGCTATAAAATGTCATTTTTGGCGTAGTGTGTATTTTTCATTTATTTTTTAACATTCAAATTTTCATTATAATAAGTAATTTTAGAACCAAAAATAGCATTCAATTACAAATAAATAATTTAAATGATGAAAGTTGAGTGTTAACATTTTTTCCAGAATACATGTACAATAAACTTTTGTTCATTATCATTTTTTTTAAATAATTTTTAATATATTCATATTTTATGATAATTTTAAATAATTTTTTGTATTTTAATTATTGGAAGTAACTTTTTTTAATAGTTTTTAATATATTCGTATATTTTTAATAAATTTGTGTATTTTTTGTCAAATAGAATATATATTTTTATTTTATAAAGGTATAGAAGTATATTTGAATCTGTGTCCTAGAAGGTATATAGATCATCATTATATATGCATTAATTTAGTTTCGGTGTGTTTAACTGTATTGAAAAATAGTAATAGTTTTCAAACAAAAATGTGTAACTAAAGTTTCTTAAAAAGCTAACTATAGGTGTTATATAGACAACTCATGAGAAAAACTTACATACAATATTGCAACTTGATATAAAATAAATCTTTCACTCATATAGTTTGAATATGTAATTAAATGGGCATAACTGAGATGGTCATATTGTTGATAATCAATATTGTTCGATTAATTTATGTTTTATAAGTATAATATAATAATAGTTGCGACAAATTTAGATATAACATCAATGCTTGTAAAAATTGTTAAACATAAAGTTGGAATATGCCACACATTCATCGATAAAAAAAGCTTATAACAGCAACACTCATATATGATGCATGTGGTTGATTGACATGACCATATGTTGAATTTGAGAATGTTAATTGTCTTAAATAACATTGTGAAACCTAATTCAATTTCAAAAGTCACTGTGCTTGAAATTATTGTTATACACAAAAATTGGAAATAACGAAGTAGTTGTCTATTACTAAATTATGAATGCAATCATTTGTTTGTGACAAAGCGCTTTAATGCAATGCTTATATATTAGTGCACATGATTTCAGAATTTCCACACCCTCCTCGAGGGGCGTAAATTATAAATGTACCGCATCTCGCAGACCAAAACTAATTACCAAGATACCACCTATCACGGGTCAGCGCGATTTACCCATGTGCAGTCTATCACAGACCTACACGACTCCAAAATTCCCGTAAGGATAAGGTGGACCAATCAACTCATGGAACCACCCAATGGCCCATCATGGTCACCACTAACACTGTGGCCCATCACGTTCACCACTAACTATGAAATGCATGAGCATACTCTGACTCTTTCACATCAATCATTATGTAAATGCAGCTATTAAAAGACTCCCTTTTCAATACTTATTAAACACTAATAATTTTTTTAATACTTTTTCATAGAGCATACTCAGGGCATATTCTCATTAACAAAATTCATAACATGTAGCAACACATTTTAGCAATCATGAATGCATAATCACATCAATGTTAATCACCACATATTCACATATCAATCACACATATAAGGTCCCTATGTGCAAACTAAAAATTTGGAATGAGCCATTACTTTAATTATAGCGTTTTCAACAATTTTCGCTACTACAATCAAACACAATGAAAATCTCGCTCGTGCCAACACTTTCAATCAAATAACTACCTTACAAACCCTTTCTCACTCCTAATCCCCTTAGAATATATTTTACTAAAAGAATGAGTAGGGATTGATGGTATTATTATTCACAATACACACTTTCAACATATAAAAACATATTTTTAGAAGTCAAAATCCTTCATGTTTTTTAGAGAATTTACTAACAATCATTCGAAACGTCTTAAATTATTTTTCTTAAAATTTTTCACACAACCAAAATTTTCTACATTTTGGCATAACTCATTTATTTCTTTTTTGGTTTTGTTTTTATTTTTAAAATAACTACAAGTTAGATCTACTATATTTTTAAAGACAAAGTGTTCAATCAAAGTATTTACCTCATGAGAATATAACCATAAAAAAATATCAATAAATCCTTTTCTAGTTTCAAAGTTCTAACTCTTTGAAATAGTTTCATTCCTATTAAAATATTTTTTTGCAACAAAGCTTCTATTTTAATTCATGAAACCTTGGATCTTTTAAAACAAATTGAAATTCTAACTCAAGACTTGAACCTTTACTTAATAAACTTGAAACTTTAATTAAAATCATGCAAATTTTTCTAATGATTGAAAGTATACATATAAAACTTGAACCTACAACTCACTAATGTCTTTTAAACACAAGTTCAAAGATTTGTTAACAACATATATACATACTTGATCATCAACCATAACAACTGCTTTTGGAAAGACATAAACTAAGAAAATCATTTTACTTTATTCACCACAACAACATTAATATTTCAGAGTTCTCCCCACCGCTAACTCGGTGTCAACAGTCTATAAAAATTTATTCACCACCAAAATTTATCCAACCACATAAAAATTCTAAAATTAAATCTTTTTCACACACAACACTTTAAAACCAATTGATACAATATTTATTTAAAACTAAATAAAAACGAATGTTTTCCAAACCACACACACATACACACACTCGACAATTCAAATCTTTATAGAAGAAAATCTTCTTATCTTTCAAGTTCTATCACTCAACCATTAGAGCACAAAAATTTGAGTTAATAAAACATTCTAAACTTTTTTAAGCTCAATCCAAGAGTAATCAAAGAGAGTAAAATTTTTAACTCCAAACATATTAATTTCATAATCTAACTTTTTGCTCAAACTCTTTAACTTAGTTAAACTTTGAACTTTTTCACAACTTTAACAACTCTAAATTTTCTTGTAAAGTTTCAACTTCAGTTCAAACTCATTTATTTGAAAACAACTTATTACATATCTCAAATACATTAAAAAAATCAGAGTTCAGCCAAGTCCAACAAAATTTGGGGGTTTCTTTTCTTTTTTTATTTTTAAAGAAATACACATAAGTAATTTCACATTTACACCAAAACAATACACAAAATCAACCCAAATTTTGTTATCCCGCCTTTAGGTGTTTCTCGCATGTTTGAGAAAGAGAGAAGAGGAACACATTTTCATTTCATTTCAAATAGCAACAACAACCATAGCCATAAGAACAATCAATATAGACATTTTAAAAAAACAGAAAAAGTAACTCTTCTCCCACACATATAAAAGTTTACGAATTTACGAAAATGGGTTGGGAAGTAACTGTCTCACCTCAAATAAATTAGCTCAGTAGCACCACCTTGTAGAGAGGAGCAACTTTACTTCCTATGACTTCTTGAAATGAGACTTTGATCAAGGTGTAAAAATTGAGTATGTTCTCTTAACCAAGCACCGACACTTATGTTTTTTATGTTTTTTTTGTTTTTCCTTTAAGAGAGAAGAAAAAAAATGAAAGAAGTGAACTAAAGTGGGATGGAAGTTGCTGATGGCTTTTAAAAAGGGGGTTGACCTTACAAGGTGGCTTTTTTTCTTTAAAATGGCTTTTTTTCTTCTTCTTAACTTACCAAAGCAAAATTATTAAAATTAAAATATTTAATTTACTAAAATCATCATTACATCATCTAATCGCTCTTACACATATTACATCACACTTTTCTCAAACTACTTTAGTAAAAATATCTACTCTTGTCGCAATTCAACTGACGGATTAATTTATCAGTAACATGTAACATCTTAAAATTTTTGTCGATAATAAATTCTCTGTAACTTAATTAAATTATTCTCCGATAAATAATTTTAATCGGGTCTCCAAATATATATATATATATATATTAAACATATTACTAACTCTAACAAAATTATACTTTTGGTACTTAATTTCATAAAATAAAAATTGGGCTAATAGTCTCAACAATTCAACACAAAATACAACAAAACTGCAGAAATTAGAGTTTAGAAAATTCAGAGTCTTACATAAAACAAAATAATTCTCTCTAGAAAGTCTGATAACCCGCCTTAGAATTGAGGATGAATCCCGTAAGCAAGACCTAAAAGATGAAGTTCTTTTTGTTACAAATAACAAGAAAAAGAAATTCATCGAAGCAGTTCTAAAGCTAAACGGCAAACAACTTAAGAATCAGAATCGCAATACAAAGAACAACAACAAGAATGGGAACCCACCAAAGGTCCCAATTATAAGGCAGCAACCACCTCCTAGAAATGACCATATGCCTCCACCCTTTCTCTGCTTTAGGTGTGGTAAAGAAGGTCATATGGCACGCAAGTGTAGGAGCAAGCCAACCGTTGCTCAGCAGGCTAACTTGACATAAGAGCAATTCATTGCTATGATAACTAAAATCAACATTGTTGGTAGTTCAGATGGATGGTGGATAGACACTGATGCCTCACGCCATGTCTATTATGATCGTGCTATGTTTAAAACATACACTGTTGCTGAAGATAAGAAAGTGTTGTTGGGAGATTCTCACACCACTAATGTTGCTGGTATTGGAGATGTCGAATTAATATTCACCTCTAGAAAGACCTTAATTTTGAAGGATGTCATGCATACTCCAGAAATTAGGAAGAATTTGGTTTCTGGGTTTCTTCTTAATAAGGCAGGGTTTACTTGGTCTATAGGAGCAGATTTGTACACCATTTCTAAAAATATGACATGTTCAAATTGAATGTTGAAATTAATAAAATGTCTCCTTCTACTTACATGTTGTGTGATTTTAATATTTAGCATGCTAGACTCTGTTATGTGAACAAACATGTGATTTCAAACTTAAGTAACTTTGGCCTAATTCCAAAGTTATCTTTAAATGATTTTGAAAAATGTGATTTTTGTAGTCAAGCTAAAATAACAAAGAGTTCACATAAATCAGTAGTTAGATAATATGAGCCTTTAGATTTAATACACTCCAATATATGAGAACTTGATGGGACATTAACAAGAAATGGAAACCGTTATATTATTATTTTAATTGACGATTGCTCTGACTATACCTTTGTATATCTAATGAAAATAAAAGTGAAGCGCTTGACATGTTTAAGATCTTGGTAACTGAAATTGAAAGTCAATTTAGTAAAAAGATTAAGAGGTTTCATACTAATAGAGGCACATAGTATGATTCTAGTTTATTTAATGAGTTTTATAAAACGCAAGGAATTATACATGAAACCACTGCACCTTATTCACTTGAAATGAATGGTAAAGCTGAAAGAAAGAATAGAACTCTTACTGAACTACTTCTTGCTATTATGCTTAACTCTGGTGCTGCATCTCATTGGTGGGGGGAATTATTTTGACTGTTTGCTAGGTTTTGAATAGAGTTCCTAAATCTAAAAACAAAATATCTCCTTATGCGATAGTGAAGAAAAGACAACCGAACTTGTTTTATTTTCAAACTTAGGGTTGTATGGCTTATGTCAGAATCCCTGATCCCAAGCGAATTAAACTCGCCAGTAGCGCATATGAATGTATATTCATTGGGTATGCAGTAAACATCAGAGTGTATAGGTTTTATGACCTAAATGCGAAAGTGATCATAGAGTCAAATGATGTTGACTTCTGTGAAAATAAATTCCCTTTCCAATCGAGAAATAGTGGGGGCAGCGAACCAAGTCACGTTCTTGTAATAAGAAGCACTGAAAGTAGCAAACAAGGCAAAACAAAAACTTGAAGAAGTAAGAGAGTCAGAGTTGCTAAAGATTATGGACCCGAATATACAGCCTATACTTTATAAGAGGAACCTGCAAATCTTAAAGAAGCTTTGTCATCATTGGATGCAAATTTATGGCATGAAGCTATAAACGATGAAATGGATTCTCTAGAGTCTAAAACGACATGGCATTTAGTAGACTTGCCTCCTGGTTGCAAACCAATAGGTTGTAAATGGATTTAGAAAAAGTAACTAAAACCCGATGGAATACAAGGCACGCCTTGTAGCCAAAGGTTTTAGCCAAAGAGAAAATCTAGATTTCTTCAACACCTTTTCACCTGTCACTAGAATTACATCCATTTGGGTAGTCATTTCTCTAGCAGCTATTCATAACTTGCTGATACACCAAATGGATGTCAAAACAATTTTTTTAAATGGTGACTTGGAAGAAGAAATCTATATGGGACAACCTGAAGGTTTTGTAATTCATGGACAAGAAGACAAGAGGTCTGTAAGTTCGATAAATCTCTGTATGGTCTTAAACAAGCTCTTAAGAAATGGCATGAAAAGTTTGATAATTTGATTATATCGAATGAATTTAAAGTGAATGAAAATGACAAATAAATTTATTACAAATCTGAAAATGGCATTTGCATTATCATATGTATCTATGTAGACGACTTACTCATATTTGGATCAAACATTCATGTTGTAAATATTGTAAAATCATTGTTGTGCAACAACTTTGATATGAAAGACATCGGGGAAGCGAGTGTAATCCTAGGAATCAAGATTACTAGGTCATAAAAGGGAATTTCTTTGGATCAGTCTCACTATGTTGAAAAAATCCTAAAGAAATATAAATACTTTGACTGTAAACCTTCTTGCACACCATATGATCCAAGTCTGAAACTTTTCAAGAACATGGGTGAAGGTGTTAGACAAACTGAATATGCGAGCATCAGCCTCAGGTATGCCACTGACTATACTAGACTCGACATTGCCTACGTCGTGGGTCTGTTATGAAGGCTTACCAGTATACCTAGTATAGAGCATTGACACACTATCGAAAGAGTCATGAGATACCTAAAAAGGACCATGAGTCACGGATTACATTATCAAAGATTTCCTGCCGTCCTTGAAGGATATAGTGATGCTGATTGGAACACCTTATTCTGATAACTCCAAAGCTACCAATGGCTATATTTTTAGTATAGCCGGTGGTGCTTTATCA
This sequence comes from Cicer yamashitae, assembly GCA_037974755.1. NCBI lineage: Eukaryota > Viridiplantae > Streptophyta > Magnoliopsida > Fabales > Fabaceae > Cicer > Cicer yamashitae. The sequence continues at coordinate 40,373,641 of JBBPBQ010020323.1, read as the reverse complement.
TGGAAATCAAAGAAACACACGATATTGGCTCAGTCCACTATGGAGTCTAAAATGATAGATCTAGCTACTACTAGTGAAGAAGCGAGCTGGTTGAGATGCTTGCTAGCTGAGATCCCTTTATTAGAAAAACCTATGTCAGCTGTGTTGATCCATTACGATAGTACCGCAACTATTACAAAAATTGAGAATCGTTACTACAATGGTAAGAGATGACAAATACACCGTAAGCATAACACAGTTAGAGAGTTACTTTCTAAAGGAGCTGTTATTGTGGATCATATACGCACTGATGAGAATTTGACAGATCCTTTGACGAAATGATTAGCTAGAAAGAAAGTCCTAAATACATCCAAAAGGATGGGACTATTTCCTATATATAAATAAGTAACTCATGATGGTAACCCGACCTAAAAGACTGGAGATCCCAAGAATTAGGTTCAATGGGTAATAACAAGTCATAATGGTATGAAATGTACATGCTATTATATCTCAAAGAAGCATGATTCTTGAAGCAATGAAAGGATGAGGTAATATAAACTCTTAATGAGATCTATACTCTATATGGAGTGGAGTACCTAGCTACAGGAGTACTCTTGATAGAACCACTTATGTGAATGTGGAAGTGGGCTCGTTTCCTATAGAATTCCGAGGCAGAATTCCTAGACCATTCACTATACTAGGATGGACGTGCATGGCCATAAATGCACAGGCTTTTTGAGAATACACCCTATGAAAAGGTTGTGTGTGTGTTTGATGTTAGAGATGGAGTTCAAGACTACGAGTCACTCTTGTTGAACTAAATCTCAAGACACATATATTGTTCATAAAACACAAAACTTTGTAATTAAAATACATAAAAATTTAAACTTTAAATCAAATACATCACAACAAACATATTACTCATGATATCATGATAAAAGTCAGAACTTTATAATTAAGTACACCAAGACAACACAAAAATCATAATTTTAAATCAAATATATCACAACAAATTTATTACTTATGTTATAATAATAAAAATCAAAACTTTATAATTAAGTTAATCAAAACAAACATATTACTCATAAAAAAAAAATCAAAACTTTATAGTGAAATTCATTAAGATGAACATAAAAGTCAACACTTTTCTTTTACAGACCCCTAACTTAATATGTACCCTAACTTTGCATGGGAAATCCCTTACCTTAGGCACTTTCTTTTTTGTAAGATTTAAGTATTAATTATAATTACTAGAATTTTATTAATTGTTAATGTTGTATTTTTAGTAATATTAATTTAGGATCAAGGGTAGAATAGGAAAGTGGTAGTATTAACAAGTTCAAGTGGCATTGAGAGAACATGCCACCTTTATTTCTCTCTCTTTCTCCTTCACTCATGGGTACTAACTCATCTTCCACCTTCATTTCTTGCATTTCCAGTTACACATTCTCAAAACATTCTAAAAAACACCAACGTTGGTTACTGTTCATCGTCTTCCTCATTCATCAATTTTCATCTTCTTTCATAATTCCTTCAAAAACTCTGAAGTCCTCTCCCTATAATCCGACCATTTGCATTTCCTTTTCTTCCACTCAAAACCCATTAAACATCCAAAACAACACTAAGGAAGATAAGGAGCAGATTTGAGGAATTTCAATATTCTAACCAGAACAATAGAGGAAGAGAAGTGTTGAAAGTTGAGAAAGAAGACAATTTCCACAACCCAGCTCGATTTAAAGGGATTTCTTCTTGGCAAGTTGTGAATTCTTTTCCTAGAACTATTTTCACATTTTTCATGTTGATTTTCTGGGTTTGATTTTAATTTCAATTTCTGTTAGAAATGCTTTTTTGGGTTCGATATTGGATTTTATTAAAATCTGAGGCTAAAGAAAAATTGAGTTTTAGCATGTAGGAAATGTTTGAGAATCTGCATTTAGTTGCTCTTAAAATCATCCATTTTGCATTTGTTGTGTGATGATTTATATTATGTTAATGATTGTGGGGATGAGGGTTAAATGGAATAGGATAATAACGGTGTTAATATGTTCCCTAAACCCCTTTGAAGGTTTATGTTCTGCCTTGATTCGATATTGCTTCTGATGTTTTTCTTTCTTCTGACTGCCTTTAATTTTCCTTCATTCTGACTACCTCTTATTTTTCTTCATTCTAGCTGCCTCAGAATTCTTCCTTTGATCATGATGCCTCCGATCCAAGTATCCCTCTGATCACGTTGCCTCTGATCCAAGCCTCTCTCTGATCATGTTGCCTCTTTTTAGATTCTTCCTTTGATCATACTACCTCTGATCTTAGTCTCCCTCTAATCACGCTGCCTCAGATCCAAGTATTCTTATAATCATGCTGCCTCTAATCTGAGTTTGCCTCTAATCACGCTGCCTTTGATCCAAGTCTTCATATGACCATGTTGCCTCTGATCCGAGTCTGCCTTTGATCAAGTTGACTCTGATCCAAGCCTCCCTTTAATCACGTTGTCTCTGATCCAAGTTTTCCTCTTATCATGCTGCCTCTAACCCGAGCCTGCATTTGATCACACTACCTCTAATCTAATCTTCCATGATCAGAATACCTAATTAACTGATGTCCTCCAATTAAATGCTCACTCTAATTAAGACTCCCCCTAATGAATGACTTGAAGTTAATAGTACCTTCTAATTTACATATTTTTATGTTAAGGTTGTTTTAATTACTTGCATTTGATGTGTTAATGAGATATGCATTGCATACATAATGTCATGACATGCATGGTCCAAGAAAATACAGTGGGACATTGAGGATTGTTTCAGCATGAAACAATGGGTTAAGGAAAAACAATCGGGAGGTCGGTTGGGGTCATGGCCAGACCAACTTTATCAAGAGGTCTCAATCATCTTGGTGACCCACATAAAATAATTGGGAAAACTTTTCTATACTTAAAGGAAAAGAAATAGGACATTACATTTTACATGTTTTAAAGAAAAGTAAAGGTTAATGATTGTTTAAACATGAAATTAATATTCATTTCATAATTATGTTGTATCTAAGGAAAATAATTTTAGAACTGCCCCTCCCATTTTTATGGAACTCGCTAAGATTATTGTCTCATCCCCTATATTTATGTAATATAAAATATAAGAGGGATTGAAGTTGGGTGTTCAGGCAACAAATGATAGAGCTCTGTAATGATGTGTTTGAAGTTGTAATATGTTTTAAATTTTTGTACATCAGAGAATGTTTGTAAACTAAGTATTTTATATAGTTACAAGTCATTTCGATGATTGTACTTAGTATGTTTTATATGATTACTTCTGAAATATTAAAATGTATAAAATTATTGTCATATTCTAGATACATGGTGATGGTGGTTTAAACGTAGCAACTTGTTCAAAGCCCCAAGAATAAAAGAACAAGAGAACGATCCAAGTTTTACTTGAGATGGTATTAAAAGAAGAAAGAAAATTGGAATTCAATTAGACTTGGAATTTTTATATAACATTAATGTCTCGAAACCCAAATTGATATAAGCAACAAAAGTATCTATATTTTTTTTTTCAAATTGAAAGATTAAAACAACATAAAAGGCTAATAAAAATAGCATATCAAACAAGAAACCAACAAAGAGTTACTTTGAGGGGATGCACCTACATAGGGATTTTGGCAACAAGGCAGAGTGGATTCTTCTTGTGTTGAGTGATCCCCGGCAACATTTCAGTATCAATATCTTCCTTTAGCAACCCACATGGCAATTTCCAATCAAATGAATAGAGAAGATTAGCTAGGATTAGTTCCAATTGTGCAACTGCCATAGGTATTCCCGGACAAATTCTACGACCAGCTCCAAAGGGAATTAGTTCAAAATCTTGTCCAAGAAAATTTATAGAATTGTCTAAGAATCTCTCAGGATAAAACTCTTCTGGGTTTTTCCAAATGTTAGGGTCTCTCTGAATAGTCCAAGCATTGACATACACTATTGTCCTTGCTGGAATTTGGTAGCCACCTATAGTGCACTTTTCACTTGATTCTCTTGGCACAAGTAGTGGGGCCGGTAGATATAGTCTTAGTGTCTCTTTTATCACTGCCTTCAAATAGGGAAAATTTCGAATATCATCTTCATCTAAAATATCTTTTTTAACTCTTGAACTCCTAATTTCTTCTTGTACTTTTTTCATTATTCTTGGATTCTTTATTAGCGCTGTCATAGCCCACACTGATGTGGCTGATGTGGTATCTGTCGCCGCTACAAGTATGTCCTAAAAAGAAACTTCATAATTAAAATTTACATTTAAGATATATTTTCTAAAACATTCTTTTTCATAGTAACAAACCATCTACGAAAAACTAAAGAATCACAACAACAAAAAAATTGAAAGAAACTAATATATTGATGACAAAATAATTGAACTTGTTGAACTTGACGAGTATAAACAAGTGTAAATTAAAACTCCAAAATCCAAAATAAATTGGATGTTGCACCCATAACCAAGATTATATCTACCCATTATAGAAGAGATCAAGAAATATAAATATCCAAAATCTAGATCTAAAAATTGAGTTGTAAGCTTATTTTTTTGCAAAGATTTCTATTAAAATATGTTGGAATTCAAGGGCGAGTGGTTTGTTCCAAGTCGACTAGGAATGGAGAAAATGTTAGATTTACAAGAGAGGAGACTCATATATCTATTGTCTTAAGATTTTGTGTTGAGATATCGTGTCAAGATCTCTTAGGAATTTGGACGTTTAGTCCATTAAATTGTTGAAATTCAAGTGTAAATAGTTAATCCTACATCAACTAGTAATAGAAGAAATGTTGAATATATAAGAGAATAGTTACAGAATTCCCAACAAAATCATGAGAATTGTAAAATATTTTAATTCCTATAAAAATAACTTGCACATAGTTTTAAACTTTTAATCTTTTTTCATTATTTATAACAAACCAAGCTATAAAAAAGATTTAGAAATACATGTTCTTACTTTTATATTCTCTTCCATATTTAAGTGCATCCGATAATTTATCCTACTAATACATTCATTATAAAATAATTATTAATGGATTGTACCAAATCCATTCATTTCATAGGATGGATGGATCATAACCATCCACTTGTTTTTTAATCCAATAGATCACCTCTAATAATATTCAAAATTCTTTTGATAAAATATAAATAATTTATTTATATATAAATTTAATTAAAAATTCAATATTATAACCATCTTATTAACTATAATAAAAAATAAATAACTAAAATATAATGATTTAAAAAATAATTAAAATTACTTATACAAATTATTTTTTTAAAAATTAAATATTTTTTAATAAACTTTATAGGTGATTAAATATTCATCCGTTGAAAATGTAATAATAGATGAGTTGATGTTTATTTTTAATAAATTGTTTATAAATGGATTATAAATTTTAGTGAATTAAAAATAAATTAATAAGTAGTTTTGATCCATATGTTATAATTCATCCATTTTTCCCACTAAAACCAAGACTCCACGGAATGCGCCAAAAGAGGGTTCGAGAATCGGCTAGACAAATCCCACACACGTCGGTAGCTCTATAAAAATCTCTATAAAAGTCAAAAAAACATTATTGAAAAACGGTTTTTGAACTTTTAGTTAGAAAATATTTTTTGTCTTAACAGTTTATTTTTCGTGAAATCAACAATTTATTTTGTTATCAAAATGCTGCCAAACTTTATAGATATAATTTATGTATTAATATGATAAATGTCTGTGTAAAAAAACAAGGTTTAAATTCGGGTTTCAAAATCTAAATTTCTATTATTTTAGTTGCTTAAATATTTACAGTTAAAAAGTTATGTTTTATTATTATTTATTTAAAAAATTTAAATTTTTGTGAGATATATAATTATAATATTATAAAAATACATACAAAACATTGAATTGTATATATGAGTTAACATAAACTAAAATTAGAGACGAAAAATATTATAGGACTAAATGTAAAAAAAAAAAAAGATTTTTATAAATTAAAAAAAATTAAAATTTTATAAAAAATAAATTTATATTTGAAGGAAAAAACGAGTTAAAATATCATACCATGATAACCCCTTTGACGTGATCAAAAGTGAGATCAAAAGAAAATGAACGACTTTTCTTGAGTTGGAGTAAGACATCAACAATATCCTCTTCATTATCATGTTGTCTATTTGGAAGCAAATGTTCATCAATAATTTCTTGGTATAGTTCATCAAAATCCTTGAAATTTCTTTCAAGACGACCATGCAATCCTCTAAGTTTGTCAATCCAACCCATGAATGGAATATAATCACAAAAATAACATTCTGCCAGCAAAGCCTGAAACTCATGCAACATGTCTTGAAACTTACTCCTTTCAATTCCATTATCCTCATAGCTTCTTCCAAAAGCAATCCTACATATTATAGTACTTGAAAGTGAAATCAATACCTCACTCAAATTTGTCGAAACCGAAGAATCAATATGCCCATAAATTTTTTTGATCATTTTCTTCACCTCAAATTTCCTTATAGAGGAGTAGGATGATACACGCTTAGAGCTAAATATATGAACAACACAATTTTTTTTTATTTCTCTCCAAAATTCATTGTATGGAGAAAATACAATTTCTGACCCATTATAAGACAATATCTTTTGACCATATGATACAGGTCTATTGGAAAACACAAGATCATTGTTTTTCAATACTTCTTTGACAATTTCAGCTGAAGAAACAACAATAGCTTGTCTTAAACCAAGTTGAAGTGAAAATATAGGACCATATATTTTTGAGAATTGAGAAAATTGTAGATAAAGATTAGAAATGTCTAGTTGATGAAGATTTCCTATTACAGGAAGGCCTTTGGGACCAGGTAGATGAGGTGTAATGGTTATGTGTTTGTGGAAGAAAATAATCAAAGGAAGAGTTAAGCATAGAACAAGCAAAACTAGTAGTGATAACATTGTTTAGAAAATGGTTTAGAGTTGGGCACAATTGATGTAGAAAATGGTTTAGCTGGAATAGCCCAACTTAAATACTACCTCTACCTAAAAAAAGAGATATTTTTTATTCTCTAGTACCAATTTTGTATATTGATTAACAATTTTTATATTTAAACATTCTTAATTTTAATACTTTCTTTCCATATCTCATTTTCTTTCCATTTTTTTTATCACACTATAATATCTCTATCTCTATCTATCAAAATATAAAGACGCAGGTCGACTACCATCAAACTCAAAATGAATTTTGAGTGTATATCAGATATTTTTCACTTACTAAAATTTTAACTAAAAAAGGAGCGGGTCAATGAACGATATATCATTTTGCCAAGTGTCCATCAGTAAATGTGAATGTATTATATGTCAGGGAAACACATATAAAGAGCAGGTCAATTAAATACTACTCCCTACCTACTACAAGTCATTATAAAAGATAATTATTTTAATTTTAATCTTTTTATTTTCTTCAATTTACAAAATTGATTGTGTTATTTTAAAATCAACAGATTTGATTTTTCTTTTCAAACTTTTTTTTTATTAAAAAGTTATAGTATGATATATTTTAAATTATGTGATATGTAATACAATGACATTGAATAAATATTTATGAATTAATTGCAATAAAATCAGTTAAATTTGCCCTTTTAATTTTAAAAATTATTCATTTTTATAAATTAATTAATAATTTATAAATAATTAAAATATTTAAAAAAATTCTATATCATAAAATCTTATACTATATCATTTAAACTATGTCAAATTATAATTTTTTTAATTAAAAAAATATGAGAGAATAATCAAATTATTAAATTTTAAAATAAATAGATAATGATAAAGAAAGAAGAATCACATATAAAAGAGGGCGGGTCCACTTCTAGCACAAAATAAAATATACTCACGTGGAGGATGGTGATAAACAAAATCATTTTTTATTGCTCGAAGCTATAATTTATTTGTTGATAAACCACACAGAAGTGTTGAGCTGGCTATCACGTAGGAATGGCGATATAACCCGCACCCGCGAGTACTCACTCAAACCCACTTGATTTGGGCGGAAAAAATCCGCTTTGATTGAGTGCGGGTGCGGGTGCGGATTTTTCCCGAAATTAAAATTCGTGGGCGGGGACCGGTTCGGGGGTGGAGATATCCAACTCACACCCGCACCCGCACTCGAACCCGCCCTACAAGTAATATTAATGTAATTTTTAAACTTTATATACTTATATATATTGAATATACTTAATTTTTTAAAATATTAAAATTTATAATCTAATCTCAATAGAAAATATTTTTTTATTTTATAATTGTCTAATAACAATTATTTTATTATATTAATTCTAATAGATATGATTTTTAAATTTATAATTATATATATATATATGAATGAGTGCGGGTGTGGGCGGGGATGGGGCTTAAATTCTACACCCGCTATGAAACGGGGGCGGGTGCGGGTTTTCCCCGATTAGTCGGGTGCGGGGGTGGAGGAGGCAAAATCCGCTCCCGCCCCACCCCGTTGCCATGCCTACTATCACGTGAAAAAGTTATTGTTAACATGTTGTATGTATTATTCTACGAATTTTATTAATATAAAAATGCAGTTCAAATTAGTTGAGATCCAACTCCAAAACTGCTTACTAAACATCTTATCAAGGCTATTATTAAACATATTTGTTAATTAGTTACTTGATATAATTAGTTAGTATAATTAAAATAATATACATAAAAACAAAAGTATAATTTTAATTAAAATAAAAATTAAATATTTATTAAATAAATAACTTCAAATAAAAAATTAACATTAAAAATAAAACATAAAAAAAATACTTACGGAAATTCAAGAGAGAAGATAGAGAGAAAATTTGGAGAAACGTTACAATTGTTTTAAAATAAAAGTTAAGAAATAATATTTGTAAGAGAAAAAATTTAGAGAGAAGTTAGAAGTAAGAAATGAGGGGAAGAATGATCGAATGATATATATAATGAGAAAATAGAGCATTTGTGGCGGTCAAAGCGGCCACAAAATTCCAACGGATCTATTGATTTTGTGGCCGACTGAACAATTATAAACTGAATGCATTTGTGGCAGTACGTTGCAATGCATTTGTGGCAGTACGTTGCATTTGTGTCATTACGTTGCAATGATTTGAATTTTGTGACAGTATATGCCGCCGCAAAGTCTTGTTGATATTATCAATCAATCAAACTCATTGTAAATGTGTTGACTGCCATAAATTCAAATAACTTTTCCCTCCAACAATTTTGTGATTGTTTTTTGCTGCCCCAAAAGTTACAATAAGCCAAAAAAAATTATTTTTATTTGTGAGGGCTTTTTTCAGCCACTAATAACAACTAATTTGAATTTTAGTATTTGTGAGGGTTTTTTGGTCAATAACTTGTGACGGTTTTTTTCAACCACAAAATCTTTTTTAAGTTGGCCACAAATTGATGTTATTCTTGTTGTGTTACTTGTTGTTACTTATTGGCTATATAAGCCTTATGTATCATTTGAAGTACTTCTCAAAATTTTCTTGAGAAAATTATCATTGAAACTTATTTGATTATATTTTCTTTCTTAGTTGATTCTTGAACAATTTGTTCATCATCTTCTCTTGCTTTCTTTAACATTTCAAAAGTGAAGCATTTATCTTACATAAAAAAATATTATTTCATCTCCTTTCTCTCCCATAAAAAAGAAGCATTCATTTTTCATCTTCTTGCTATGCACAACACAAATTTGTTAATTTTCTTCTCATTTTCTCTGAAATTCCAATTTAGAATCGTCTCATCATGATAATGGTGATAAAAAGAAATAAGACAACGAGTATCAAACAACAAAAATTATGCCCAAAAAGATATTCTTTCTCAAATTCATCTTCATGACATAACCTTCTTCTCAAAACAAAATTTCATGTTTCTTTCTTTCTTCAAATGTCAAACATAATTAATCCTTCCCCACTACAACCATCACAACCTCATCTTCACCCTAAAAAGATTCGTCAAGATCGATTTAAAGGAGTTGATATAAAAAAAAACAGCAAAGACATTAATTATAATTCAAGAACTTCTTCGTCAGCAAAATCTCCTCTCAAAGTTGCATCTTATTGGTTCAAAAAAATCGGTTGTTGATTGGATTATTTGATCGAGATCAAATATTTGTCAATATTTTTCAAGAACACAAAAAATTTGATGATATAATTTTTCTTTCTTTTATAATTTGTCTAATTGACATTCTAACTTATGTCCATACAAAAATGGATGGTTAAGTGAATTTTATTTCTTTCTAGCCTTATTTGGCATTTTAAATTCTATCCATAAAAAAAATTATGGATGGTTAAAAAACCAATTAGTTGATAGATTTCAATATTTCACATTCTTTGTAATTGACGTATTTCAACATTTCTTTTTTGTAATTTTCAAACGAAAAATGTAGTAAACACGTTTCTAGCTTTTTTGTAATTAACTAGTAAGTATATACATGCAAAGAAGGAATAAAAGAGAAGAGTAACAAGAACAAACTGAAAAATCACAAGTAGAATCTAGTTTCCAAATCCACGAATCATCAACATCAAGGTGCACCGAAAAATTAACCAAACTTTCTTCCAACTGTAGCTCCAAATCCCACACATAAAAGACACACCTCCATTTCCCATGACACACCCTTCAAGTCAAACAATCCCACTCCCACCAAAGTACCTAAGAATTTGAGAGGAACAATATCTGTGACACAAGAGAGGAAAGAGGTGGTAGTAGACATAAAACCATCATCAATACTCAATCTAAAAATATTAATCTTCCTAAAACATAACTTTGAAGTTGAATAAATGGTCACAAGGAAATGGGTTTAAATTGTGACCATTTTAAAATTCTATCATGTATTTTAAACAATAACTCTCAAGTATGTTAACTTAAAGTATAAAGAGAATAAGTACTTCAGAATGTTATGAAAGGTTAGTATATAAATGAAATAGAAATGTGAATTAGTGTGTGTGTGATTTGTGAAGCATTAAAGAATAAATAAGGGTAAGGAAAATACACATGATTTATATTGGTTCACCCAAACTTGGGCTACGTCCAGTCATCATCCTTAGTGAGATTTTACACTATAATGATTAAGACAACTTTCTCAAATCCTGCATTAATACAACTTTGTCAATCTGACCTTTCACTCTTATATTTTTCTAGCCTTAACAGGCTTATAATCCTTTCTCAAATACACTCTTAGAACTAGTAGAATTACCACTGCATACAAGTCTCTTTTACATACTAAAAAGAACTTAAAAAAGTTTACAAGGAGAATGATTTGTTGTTGTCAAGTTTTCTGAACTTGACAGTAGCTGAAGCATTTACAACACTCTTGATACTCTAGATTAAATAATCTATTTTTAACTTGAGTGATGATGAACTTTTAATCAAGCTTTTTCACTTTTGTGATAAGTGAGTTGTATCTTGATGCAAGTTCTTGATTCTCCAAGTTATGAGATCTTCTCTCTCTCTCTCTATATATATATCCTATAAGTGAGCTTCAGTAGTGTGTATAGACCTTCATGTGTATGTTGGACACAAGTTCCAACACATGGTAACCTTTAGAATAAAATAATTATTTAGGAATCATTAGATTGTTTACAATAAAATAATTATTTTGAGTCAAGTTCTTACCACTTGACTGGGAGGAACATGAACTTGACACTCTTGGATTCTTTAGATTTGGTGATCTATGATGAACTCTAAATGTGTTTGAACTTTTAACCAAATTTTACTCTTTCAAAATATGAGTGTAGAATACTTGATGTATGTTCTTGATTCTCCAAGTTCTGAGCTTTTCTCTATTTATAAGCAACAAGTGGAGCTTTAGTGATGTTCTTAGGCCTTCATGTGACTATTGGGTTCAAGTCCCAACACATGGTAACCTATGATGAAGCTTTTGTTTAAGAACTTTGAGCATTTTGAAATTGAAATGGATTTTAGAATGTTTGTTGGGTTTGTCTTTGACATGTGATGCCGGAGAGAGAAAAAGTAGGGTTGAATCTCATTTATCCGTGCTGATACTATTTACAATAGTAAACAGTGCTAGTGTCGTAGTCTTTTGTCACTTTTCTTTTGCTTTTGTACTTTTGTACGAACATTGTGAATTCATAATCTTTCTTAATTCTGCACTGATCATTATGATCCTCATAATTGTTAATGTTTTTTACAACAAGGATGAGTTGTGCATTTCATATTTGATCTTTTACAATCTTAATAGTGGATTATTTATGACACCCCGATTTTTAAAAGCGTGACTGTATTTTTTTATTTACCTAAAAAGTAATTGAAAATAGGAATCATTTTTCTCAAAAATATGAATTAATTTTTTTCCTTTAAATCAACTCAAATAAAAATAATATATCGCAACCCTAAAACGAAAAACATAAATAGATAGATCATATGCGCCTAGTAGGCAAAAGTTGTTTGAGACGGTAAACCCAAAATATGTAGAACTGGAAAATACATCGAGCCTATGAGGCCTATCAAATCATTGCTCATACCCATGGGTTATTCTCGGTAGATACAAATGGTATTTTGTGTGTTAAATGCCTTAAAAATCTTTTTGGATCCCCGATTAAAATTATTCGTCGAAGAATAATTTTGTTTTATTTCGGTAAACTTTTAGCGAAATAATTTTTTTTTGAGATGTCGCGCTTTTCTGAAAAATTCATCTGTCGAATGAGTTGCGGCGAGAGTAGATATTTGTTTTGAAAAAGTGGTTTGTGATGTGATGTGAGGTGATGTGTGAAATGATGACTTTTTAAGATATTTATATATCTAGATATTTTTGGTGTTAGTTATGTATATATATATACACTTGAAAAGAAAGAAAGAAGATCATAAAAATTTTCTCGCTGTAACCGCCTTCCCTCGTGCTTCCATATTCTTCTTTTTCTTCATTGGCTTAAAAAAAAAACACTTGTGTTAGAAAAAGAAGAAACATTTTTCTCCCTGCTTCCTGTCACCTTCTTCTTTGTTCTTCTTGTTGTTTCAAAAACCAAGTGTTGGAAGAAAAGAAAACAAAAACCCACAAACACAAATCTGCAATTTTCTTCTACCTCTAAGCTTCCATTCGAGAAGTGACGGAAGGGAAAGTTGTTCCTTGCCACGTTACGGTGCTAGTGAACTAACGTTGGAAGTGACATCGCAAATGAAGTTTTTACCGAAATTAATCGCAGTGCCGTAATCGATTATTAGAGCTACCGTTGAGGTAAAGGCTCCTTCCAAACTTTTAGTTTGCATTTAGGACCTTATGTGTGAATTTGTGGAAAATAAATTTGATGTGTTTGAGGTGTAGATTTGTGGAAAATGAATTTAATATGTTTATGGGTGAAAATTTTGAGATTTAAATTGGTGATTTGTGGTTGAAAATTTGGAGATTTAATTTGGTGTTTATGGGTGAAAATTTGGAGATTTAAATTGGTGATTTGTGGTTGAAAATTTGGAGATTTAAATTGGTGATTTGTGGTTGAAAATTTGGAGATTTAAATTGGTGATTTGTGGTTGAAAATTTGGAGATTTAAATTGGTGATTTATGGTTGAAAATTTGAAGATTTAAATTGGTGTTTATGGGTGAAATTTTGGAGATTTAAATTGGTGATTTGAGGTTGAAAATTTGGAGATTTAAATTGGTGACTTATGGTTGAAAATTTGGAGATTTAAATTCGTGATTTATGGTTGAAAATTTGGAGATTTAAATTGGTGATTTATGGTTGAAAATTTGGAGATTTAATTTGGTGGTTTATGTTTTGAAATGTGGAGTTTTGAATTAATGTGATTAATGTGGTTGATTTTGTTAGTAATGGTTAACAAAAAAAGAAATTGATTTTGACGTGTTTGAGTTACGTTATGAGTTATTTTCAAATAAATGAGTTTGAACTGAAGTTGAAATTTTAAAAAGAAAATGTTTGGAGTATTTTATTAACTCAAAATTTCGGTGCTTTAATAGTCGAGTGTGCGTATGTGTCATTTGGACAATATTTGTTTTATTTAGTTTTAACTAAATAATGTAGATTATTTGGTTGTAAAAGTTTGGTGTGTGAAAAAGATATAATTTTGGGAATTTTGTTGTGGTTGGATAAATTTTAGTTGTGAACAAATTGTTATAAATATTTATATTTATGTAGTTAGCTCCTTGAGTCTCGAAAAGGAATCGAAACCGTTGGCACCGAGTTAGCGGTGGGGAGAACTCTGATATATTAATGTTGTTGTGGTGATTCAAGTTTGGTGTGGTTTGTGTTCATACTTAATATTATGAATTTTTGAGATGTGATTTATGTGTGGATTATGGTTGAAAATTTTGGAGATTAAATTTGGTGATTTATGGTTGAAAATTTTGGATATTAAATTTGGTGGTTTATGTTTGAAAATGTGGAGTTTTGAATACGGGTGATTCTTGATTAAATTTGGTGTGAAATTTTGGAATTCGAATAGATTGAATTTGTTGTGTTTGAGATGTGGATGTGTGGTGAATGTGCGATTGATGTATCCATAATTGATGGCATATGCGTTATGAATTTTATGGATGAATATATGTTTGAGTATGCTCTATGAAAAGATTGAAAAATCATTAGTGTTAAATGAGTATTAAAAAAGGAAAATCTTTTAATAGCTGCATTTACGTTATGATTGTGGTGAAAGAGTCAGAGTATGCTCATGCATTCATAGTACATGGTGACCGCGATGGTGCCATTGTGATGGGCCACGAGATGATGCCATGTGAATAATTGGTTGATCTTATCCTTGCGGGGATTTTTGCGTCGTGCTGATCTGTGAGAGATTGCACTCTTGTAAGTCGTGTTGATCTGTGAGAGATTGCACTCTTGTAAGTCGTGCTGATCTGTGAGCGATTGCACGCATAGAAAATCGTGCTAGTCTGTGAGAGGCTGTACGATAGTAAATCGTGCTGATCCGTGAGAGATTGCACCTTGATAATTAGTACTGGTCTGTGAAAGATTGTACAATTATGATTTACGCCCCTTCGAGGAGGGTTTTGGTTTGGAATTTCGGAGTCATGCGCATTAGCATATACGCATTGCATTAGGCACGCGAGTCATGTTTGATATACCATGATGATTGTATATACATACTCGGTTGTTGTGATTGTGCCGTAATTGATGAGTGTGATTGTTTGATTTTGTGTGTAAGTGTTGAATGATTTTCGAAGCGTTTGCGAAACTGAAATCTGCAATTTTTAGCAGTTGTATTCGAATATGTGGTGTTTGTATTCGAATACATTTAAGTGGATTTTGCTACTGACTTGTGTTTTAGCTCTGTATTCGAATACAGTGATGCTGTATTCGAATACGACAATGCCGTTTTGTTAAAAACTTCATTTTTCAACTTTTTTATGCATTGTTGGCATACGAAAACCCTTTCAAGGTGTATGTTAAGTTGAAAGGTTATTTTGTGCATTTAAAACTTAAATGTTATGTGTTGTTTGTTAATTTCGAATTGGTGACCCTTTACAATTATTGTGGAAATCTGGGCTTTGCCCTCATATGAGGATCAGGACCGTCCTTCCAGTTAGTACCTCGGAGAAGGGAAGGTAGTGGTTATATCTGACCGAGGCTGTGTCAGAAGGTCTTGCTGGGCGCGTGGAGTTTACCCGGGTTGTATAGCTTTTTGTGGTATGATCAGATCAGGTGGCTGTATAGGGGCAGGGTGTCTTCCTCTTGTGGTTGTATTTATTTTATTTTGGAAGATTGTATCCCTATATTTTAACTGTTTGTTGACTTTTCTTCTAGTGGGTCCATGTGTCACTTTTTGATGTGACGTGGGGGAAGTAAAGATTCTTAGGGCAGTGTATTTGTGCAGGTGACTGCCGAGAATACCCCAGGGGTATGAGCTATGTTTGATAGGTCTCATATCCCCGGTGTATTTTTCTGTTGAAAATACTTTGGACTTTTAATTCCGAAAACTATTTCCGCTGCTTGCAATTATTGTTGACTTTTGTCGTTGTGATACGACTTAAATGTTTTATCCAAAAGTATTTTCTTGATTTTATGAACTTGAATTTATTTATTTTTTTTTTAAAAAAGGGTTGTTACAATTTTGGTATCAGAGCTTTGGTTTGGATTTATTTGGGGATGTGGAGTTTTGATCATAGATTGTAGGTCAACCTGTAGGTTGGGAGTCGTTATCTGATTATGCGTCGGGTTAAGTTGTCTAAGTTGTCCAGTCTGGTGGAGTTGTCATGTCTTGATGTAGACTAAAGTTATTTTTGGAATTATTCTAAGTGGTATTAAGATTTCTTCTTGATTATGGTTTGAGGAACCAATGCCTCCAAGAAAGAGCGACGCTGCAATAGTCAACGTCAATGGGGATGATCAAATGGCTGAAGCTATGAATAACATGACTGCTTCTGTTGCTGCACAGACTACTGCAAAGACTATGCTGGAAAAGAGGGAAAGAGAGATCCATGCTGTTGAGTCAAGGGGATTGGAAGATTTTCGTTGTTACAATCCTCCAAAGTTCAAGGGTGATGAGAGCCCAGGAAAAGCCGATCAGTGGATTCAATTAGTGGAGAACTTTTTAAGAAGGGTATTAGATGTTCGCCTGGTAGATTTAAGGATGAGACTGGATGAAGTTTGATAACTGTCAAAGAGGTGTGAACACCATAAAATTATTGAGAAGACAGGGATTCCATTTGGAATAGCATTTGATGCTTAGGTGTCAACGAAAGAGGCTTGTATTGAAGTTAAGAGGCATTGTACGTTAGGGGTAAATACTACCTTGGTTAGATAAGGGACGCTTTGAGGAATAGTCGATACCTTGAGGGGTAAGGTCGAGCATTCGGGTTAATATATATTTCATGACGAGTATAGGAATGAAACTATATATTTCATTGGTAAGTGACAAATCTTTGTGTGGTTTAGGAGACGGTAAGTATGGATAGTGATTTCAGATGAAACTATAGACGCGTAAGTGTGAATTTTGAGTGATATTCAGAAAAACATGAGTTAAGACTTGATATATTGAACCGTATGTTACTATTAAGTGGAATTGGAAGTACCGAGTACGAGAATACTTAGAGATTGTAGCAATGTAAGCTTTGAGAGTCTATTAAAGGATGGTAATTACTAGGAGAATATTAATATTTTGATAGGTCGGAGGGAATATTCGAGATTTGATTTGGGACCCTAAGATGGTTAATCTTTAAGTCGATGATTTAAAATCCACAAGGTTGTATGAAGGACCAAGTGACGCCATAAACTTGTATAATTGAGGTAGTTGAGGTAGGCAAGGAATAAATAATTCAGGTTATGGTTGAGAATGTTAAAAGATTTACTAAAAATATTGTGTTATGCTTAGAAGAGTTTTAATTAGTGAGATTACTAAGACGATTAGAGTCGATGATGAATAAGACCTTGAATTGTATCTTAAGATGAAATGGATAAATTTAGACGGTGTGACTAGTATTTGGAGATTTCGAGGATCAGATTTTAGAATTTTATTCAATGATAGAAAGTGAAAAAGAAGAAATATAACAAATGAGTGTTTCAATGCCTAGATGGACGATGAAAGGTATGTGGGACTTTGAGATATTTTACTGCAAAGTTATGAGGATGGGGTTTATAGATAAGTTATTCTTAGTTAATGCTTATTGGGAACATTTGTGAAATAGTTTTTTTGGACGTTCGATTGTTAGGATTCTTTCAGTTTGTATCTCGGTGGAGGTTGAAAAGGAATAAGAATTCAGCGAGTGAGCCAAATTTTGGAAAAATGTGCCAAGAAAGCTTGTTGAAGCAGCACATGGAGATGTAGCTTATGTCAATTAAAGATTCATGAAAGGAATTATCTCACCTGTAATTTAGACAATGTTACTTTAAAGGCATTACTTGAGTACATGGCATGGGGGTTGCTTTTGTGTTTGCCAATCAACAGAGTTAAATGTTTGTTTGATAGGGAAGAATTACGTATGAAATGAAAAAGTTTGGTGGGAACTAGTAAGGCTTGATTTATTGAAATCACCATAATGAAGATATATCAAGGTTCGAGGTAGAAATTTAAGGGTTGTATAAATGGAAAAGGGATGGAGGGAAATCACCATAATGACCTGTCAGAATGAAAAGATAATTATCAAGCTGCAAATAAAGGACGCGGCGAAATTGAGAAGTATCAGAATGAATGTTGGCAGTAGATGTCGGAATATTATTTTCAGGTTTGTTCAGAATGGCGAAGTATGTAAGAATTGACTAGTGAAGCGTGAATTTGAGGGGTTAGGCATGAGACAAATGTAGGTCTTAATCAGTGAATGAAATTCAAGTTGGGTTTTTGTTGAAGACGTGACTCTTGAAATGAAGTACTAAACTGGAAGGAAGTTTGTGTATCATGAGTAGTATAGTTTTGGCATGTTATCGAAAATATTTGAGGAAGCTTGGATCACCAAGCAGATGTGGGGATGGAATTCTTAGAGTTATAATTAGAACAACATACTGATAAGAACACTACGGTTTGGCGTAGTTGTGCGACTAAAGAAAAATCAAGGATTTGTAGTCAATGGAAACATTCAGGAGTTCTCGACGGTAATGATTGTTGGTGCTAGGTGTGTTGGTGTCATACTCAGTGTTTCGGTTTGGATACCAAATGGATGTTTCGTACCAAGTGGATGCATATGAGGCTATGTGACATAGCTATGGGTGATTGAAATTCGTCGATAGGATCAGTGGACTTTGAGAAGATTGTTTGACAACTTGTGCATTAGGATAACCTTAAGTGCAAGTTGCGGGGAGCGATATTACAGTTCGATAAAGATAGTCCAAGCCACCATCATGGTTGTTGGCTATTTATTAACAAATTGAGGAACTGATCATCCTTAATCTATTGTTGATAGTAGACAAAATCACGTGTAGTGAAATGGGCAAGTCTTACCGGCAATGGTAATGTATGGAGTTATTAAGCACCCTATGAAAAGGGGTAGGCAACACTTTCTTCGAATTAGGTGGGGTGAAACAAGTTGTAACTTGTATGTTGAATTTGAGTACAAACCTAGTGTGGATTCTCACTCGTACTTTAAGTTTCGAGGACGTAACTTCTTTTAGGGGGGTAGTAATGTAAAATCCTTAATTTTAGTTTGTAAATTATGAATTTTAGTGCATTTTTATGTGGAACTCTGAGGCTTTTTAGCCAATTTTAATGGTATTTTGTGTGTTAAATGCCTTAAAAATCTTTTTGGAGCCCCGATTAAAATTATTCGTCGAAGAATAAATTTGTTTTATTTCAGTAAAACTTTTAGCGAAATAAAAATTTTCTGAGATGTCGCGCTTTTCTGAAAAATTCATTTGTCGAATGAGTTGCGACGAGAGTAGATATTTTTTTTGAAAAAGTGGTTTGTGATATGATGTGAGGTGATGTGTGAAATGATGATTTTTAAGATATTTATATATCTAGATATTTTTGGTGTTAGTTGTGTATATAATATCTGATTTGGAATCTTCTAGATTTTATCAAAATCATATCTCCAAGTCATACGCAATTTTCATAATCGTTGACCTTCATCAGAGGCATTGACTTTTGTTAGAGTCAAACAGATGATAATCAGAGTCTGTGTAGAATGTGTGAATATCATAAGCGAGTTAGAATATTAAATGCATAATCAATAATCTGCTTGTGTTGAATTGCTTTCAAAAGCATAGGCAAAATATCAGAAACATGGTGAATATTAGAGTTAGAGTCAAATTATTAGACTGAGCACTTCATATCTAGCAAAGGGCGCACTTCCTCTAATTGTGTTGTTTCCTCTATTTATTGTGTTTCCTCTTATCTGTGCGTTTCTTCTAATCATTGTGTTTCCTCTGATCTGTGTGTCTTCTAATTAGTGTGTTTCCTCTAATCATTTTGTATCCTTTGATCATTCATTTCTATCTTCTATGATAGCACTTCAGCCATATGTTTAACCAAAAACTCTATTCTACATTCTAGAGCAAAACATATAGAGATTAATTATCACTTTATAAGGGGTTATGTCTATAAGGGTATTTTAGACATTAAAATTGTCGACACTGATCATTAGTGGGCTGATATTTTCACAAAATCCCTTGCTAAGGACAAATTCAATCTTATAAAGCAACATCTAAAGATTTTGTTTATCAAAGAATGATGTTTAAATCCTCCATATGCCTTGCCTCTAGTAAACCAGAGTGAATGGTTAAAAATATGTTTTCATTGCCTCTAATTACAATGAATTTATTTGTACCTCTAGTTAATTTAAGTTCAATTAATCTTGAATATGAACCGTTTTTATTTTCATAAAGTGTGATACTCTGACATGTGTCTCACACGTGCATCTAGTAATTCTATTCAAAACTCAACCATTTTGGCTTTTAAACATTTTTATTACTCACAATCACTCACAATTCCCACACTTTCGTTCTTTGCAAACCGTTTAACTTCCCGCTCTGCCTAAATCTCTCCTACTTCATGGCGTTAAGTTCTTCCTAAATCTCTCCCTATCAAGGTCACTCAGCAATCCCTTGCTGCCATCACAAGATGCCTAGAGGTGATGCTCGAAAATGGGTATGAATCAAGGGTTGGCACTTTCAGAATCAACAAAGAACTCTTTGAAGACCCCAAGGTGAATTCCATGTTTGTTCATCTCAAACCTAAGTATCGAGTTCTTTTCAAAATTCTTATTGGGTGTGTGGTTTCCAATGGTGGATCGGTGGACCATGTTAGCAAAGACCACAAGAGTGTAATGTGGAACATCTCTTGAAGAATCAAGACGAACCTTCCCCACATCATCTTTGAGCACATAAGGTCATGCGTCATTAACTCTAGAACAAGAAAAATCAAGACTATCCCCTACTCTAGATTGAAAATTGCAGTACTCATGCTTAATGCTCTCATTCAGGCTCTAGAGAAAAGATTTTTGAAGTGTTTCAAACTATGCCAATGCAATATGGTCATGCTAGGAAGTTAATGCATGCTAAAACAACATGCGACAATAATTATGCATGATAAACTTCATTTTTCATGTTTTCTTTCTTGTTCAAGTAGCCTATGCAAAAGCTACAGAATGATAATCAACAAAACAAACACACATCCTCTAAACTAAGCTAAATTTGACGTCACTCAAAACACTAAGTATAAATCTCTAAGATTATGTTATCAAGATATACTTGACAATTAGAATTATAGTGCCAAGTATATCTCTATTGAGTCAATTTTACTACTATGGAAGAATCGAGAAAGATCTGACAACTTTTTTTCATATATAGAGTATAAAACTTTATACTATAATAATAAAATATAAAACTATTATTCCATTATATAATACAACTATAATAGCAAAAATGTATAAAATATCTTACAACATGAAACTTGACTTTTTTTTATGGGTTGTTCAAACCGAAAATAACAAACAAAATAAGGAAATAAAAACAGTAGATATTCTCTTTGTTCATCGAAAATTACTTAATTGAGCTAATTAAATCAATTTGGGTATCTTTACACTCACAAAAACTCAATTAGCATTGTCAACAAAAGATCCTTGCAGGACTGTGTTTTTTTAAAAAAACAATAGACAATGTTAATAATTAGTTGTTAATTTTTATTAGAGAGTTTAATTCATGATCTCCATGTGAATCCAACTCCTTCAAACACCAAACTACCTTGTGCCTCTCCCATAACCACCAAACCACCTTATGCAGGACTGTGTTGATTGATGACATTGTGAAAAGCTACATGAGTTAAACAACTTCACCTTATGATGAGTTCTGATGTTGATTTTGAATTAAGCTACCTTGGAAATATCTACCATTTCTACAATTATATAAAATGTAACGTTAACTCCTCTTTTGACACCCCTATTGACTAACACACCTTTTGACACATTATTTTTCATAAAAAAAAAAAATTATCTTTTACATCTTTTAATTTGAAGTTGTAATGGGAATCCAAACATACTAAATCATTATGTTGATTGCTGATTGCTCGGAACTTCCTCTCGCATAACCGAAATTAGTAAACATGAATGAATGATTGAATGTACAAGCTCCTTTGTTCATTGATTAATCTTTAATCTTCTTTGGAGAAAAAATCATCATCTTTGGGAGGACCCCTTCTAAGTTTTCCTTGTAGTTCAAGACTCTTGGGCAAAACAAGCTCAGTTTTCTGACCTGATGTGGAGAAATACCTCTCAAGTACCATCTAATTGAAAAAAAATACAAAATACAAAATGATAATTATTTCATAATTGTCTTCTCTTCTGATTGGCACTTCAAAGCAAAGAAAATATGAAAATAGGTATCCCAAATGCAAATAGTATTTTGATTGTTTTCTATAAATGAAATAGATTTCCATAAAAACATGATATCAACATACCATGGCAGCATAGGCATCAAGCTTCTTCTGCTGAGTGGACTTACTCAAGCCCCTAAAAGAGTTTTAAGTATGTCAATTCCACAATATAAGTAATAAATTCCATACAAAATGTTGTTTGAAATCTTTTAAAAGGAATTTATGTATAAAAAATAAGACAATTTTATTGATGCAGTGTTGGTGTAACTTTTACACTGTCATGTCAACAAATCACAGATAATCATTTGTCAGTCTTTTTAAGATAGATATAATTAAAGTCAAATATTTTTAATAATCTAACAATTATGATTGATTGACGGTCTAAAAGGTTTTATATTGCCAATGCATATCAATTAAATCATAGAAAAAAACGGGAATCTTTATTTGACTTTTGCACCCTATAGTGTCGATAAAATCGTAAATGTAAGTATTTCCTCTGAGACTAATGACCCTTAGCTCAACACTGTGCCATAAGTAATGATGAGAGGGTCGGAAAAACACTTTCTTTTGAAGCAAACAATTTTATATCCAAAATGGTTTTAAACTACATAAAAAAATTTAAAATATTTCTCAGAGATTTCAGAAATAACATGCATATGAAATTCATAAGAAAATATTTGTTATAGACCATGCAGGTTTAAAAATCAACCTACACATTAAGTACTTTAATAACTCTACAGAATTATTATGCAGTATGTGAACTGTGCCATTTCATCCAAAATAGAGTATTGAAGGACACAATACAATCAACAAATAAGTTTAAAAGCAATTACAAGTTGACCATTCGATTTATGGCGTCTGTTGTCGTCCCATGTTCATCCTGTAGATATACTCTCCAACCCCTGAAATTAGAATTTGAGATATAAAATAGAAATAAAAAATGTGATAAAAAATAATTACACCAATTCACTAACCTCTATTAGGCGCCTGTCAAAATTATATTCAAATTTATTGCCAAATTTTACATAAGCATGAGAGTCCATATTTGCCTTCTCCTTTTGGAACTATAACAGCATTTCCAGCGGTGTTCTTAAGTTGGTTCTTATTTCTAACAACTGATTCTTCCCATTTTTACCATAGGAGCAAGCTGACGCATATGCCATCTGTAAGAACGGTTCTTCTATATATGTTCTTATCATTTGAACATCATATTGGGGTAATCTATGAACTGTGGACCCATTTTGAGTTCTTAAAGGGTTGCGCAGTTAGAGGAAAAAAATAGTAGAGTTCTTAAATCAAATGTGGCATTGTAGGGGACCACAAAAAATGAAATAACAACCTCTCATGGTGTTTATCACTGGAGATGCTCTAAGTCAACATTGGAACGAAATTCATCATAGACATGGAAGAAAACGAGATGAATTGTTAGTTATACAAATGTATGATCTGTATAAGAATAACGAGGCTTTATATGCTCAAAGATTATTAGAGGTATTCCAATAGTCATATAACTCAGGGTTCTATCCAAGAGTGCTTGAATAAATGATTTGGGTCTCTTCCAACTTAACCAGAGATCTTGGATTCAAATCCAAACTTGAGAACGCAACAGTGTTAAAACTTTAGAGGGAGTATTTTGCCACCCATTGCAGTCCTACTCAACTTGAGGGATTAGTTGTTGCAGTTGTGCGTAGAGGATATTCGGTTTACACAAAAAAATAATAACTCAGGGTTTCTGGTCATTTAGCAGGATGTAAAATGAATAGAATAAAATAGAATAGAATATACAAAAATGACACTGAAGAATGTGCTTGTGAATTGTAATTAGAATATAATGAAGATTGAAGAATTTAAATTGTCAACACTACATTAAAATGCATTACCTCTCTGCAGCTCGAATAGCAAGCCTTCCAGCAATACTGTGGACTATGTTTGACTGCGGCGTTTCCTTTCCATCAAAAGATTTTGGAGTCCAACTATAAACTCATCAGCCTCCTATATAGTTTCAAAACCATGTTATGGTATCTCTAAGATTACAAAACAGATCTTTACCAAATGAATTTTAAGAAATACAATGGATAAAGGATGAATCCGAACCTCTTGTTCAGCGATGTTAATAATCCGGAGCTCGAGCTTCTCTCCTCGCAGTTCCAAAGCCTAATAATCCACAATTTGGTCCCTCACTTTTATAGTGTGTATCAATTTGGTCCCTCACTCTTAAAAAATGTCACATTAGTTCATCACTTAAAAGAAAGATAGACAAGTTAGTACCTCAATCCATCTCAAAAAGTTTTTCATGTTAGATTAGTCCTTAGAATTAGAATTACATACAAAGTATCAAAATGGTTCATGAAATACCTAATTATTGTCTATTTGGTCCATGAAATTACATAGTTAATATCAATGAGGTCCCTGCGATTAACAAGTACATAACGAAAGAACTAACTTGACAAACTTTCTACAAAGTGAGGGACTAACTTAAAAATTTATGAAAGTGGAGGACTAAATTGACACGATTAAACAAAGTGAGGAACTAAATTTGGCTTTTACTCCATAAATAAGATAAATTGCACTTAGTAACACAAATTTGTTATCTTGTCCTGGTTAACTGCAATTGTTTCTTAAATATTGCAATAATATATGCTCCACTCAATTTCTTAAAGAACACCAAAAATCACTAATAAGTACGTAATTTCTTTCAGAGTTTTGACATATTAAACAACAAACACATGGTATTCAATTAATAAACTTACATGGCACCTAACCTCATAATAAGCACACAAATGCTTTCAGAGTTTTAACATACTAATCAACAACACATGGTATCTCAGTGATATAGAAACTACATATGCAAGGGTTGAATCGCAACATTTTTAATCCCAAAAAAAAAAAACTCTCTTAGAAGTCAGAACTTTCTAATCCCTCGGCATTTTTGCAGTTGCGTTTACAAACTGGACAAAAAACCAAAACAAAGTAACAAATTGAATACTCAATTCATTCAAATTTTCAACAGAAACTGAAGAACAACAAAACATGGTAACATACATAATAGCAATAGATAATGAAAAAGCAAAAGAAAGAAGAAAGTGTTACCGTTAAAGGGCGAATAGAGAAGCCTTTGCTGAGTGCAAGTCCAGTGCGAGCCATTCCCAAGTCTAAAGTCTACACTGTTCCAAAGTTCTTCCAAAGTTAATGTTGCCTTCACTATTCCATTGAAATTTTTGGAATTGTGGGTCGAACAAGGTTTGACAATAGATGGATTCTTGGTGAGATTTGAAGGTGAATAAGAGTGGAGGAGTAGCACAGGTTGCAGCAATTGCTGCGTCCACATGAGAGAGAGAGGATAAATGAAGTAAAGCACTATTTTGCAATTTGTGTTACAGGTTATTTTACCTACACATCCGTTTTGCTACTTACACCTATATTTTTATTGAAAAGATTAAATTGTCCTTAATATTTAATCAAAGTTTAGTATCTTTTTTCCCGTTCTTTCTCCCTCATCATGAACCCCCTTCATTCCTCATCTTCATCTTCTACCTTTTTTCTCACACCCCTCATTTCAAGCATCTTCATCTTCTTCCATTAGATTCATCCATCCTCATCTTCTCCCACATTTAGTTAGGTTTCTTTGAATTAGTAAATCATAGGGTATGATTTCTGCATAGGATTTGTGGTTTGATTAGGTTTTTTCTACTTCTGCATAGGATATTTTGTCTCCACAATGTCGTCGAGCAATACAAATTGTAGAAGAGTTTTTCGGCCGTTAATTGGTATTATCTGATGGTATCAAACTCGTCGATGAGTTGATTGTGATATTCCGTACTCAGATGCGTGGTGGTAGAGATTGAACAAATGTAGTACCATATGGTAGGAAGCATAGAGAGGCTTAAGCATTATTTCTTATCTTTAATTATTTTGGTTCACACTTGGTAGAATATTTTTGATACGTTAGTTGAATATTTTGAATATGTCTAGTAAAATATTTTAGATATGTTTAAGCAATGTTTTAGTAATATTGAATGTCAACAATTTGGATACTGATTATATATATAATACAGAATGTCGATAATTAGGAAATATCAATCATTAACGTTTATAATAAGTTTGTTAATAATGATAATCTAACATAAACATAGAAGAGGAAGAAAAGAAAGAACCCTTAGCTAGGGTTTCATAAACAAATGAACAAAGTTTAATGTAATTAATGTTACAATAGGTATATATACTAGAAAATAGAAATGTCTAAAATAACCTTACTACTAACATATAATAATAATAATAATATTATCTAACATCTCCCCTCAAACTCACGATGCATTAAAAGGGAGCATCGAGAGTTTGTCAACAAAAAAACAAAAATGTTTAATAGAATGCATCTTTGTGAATAAATCAACAATCTGTAAGGAGGAGAAGACAAACGGTAGAGTAATGGTTCCATGTTGAAGATGATGAGGAGTAAGATGACAATCAAATTCAATGTGATTGGTGCATCTATGAAAGATCGAGTTTTGAGCAATTTGAGTAGCACTCTTGTTATCGCAGTGCGTCAGAGTTGGATCAGAAAGAGGGATACCCATATCACACAAAAGCCAACGCAACCAAATTATTTCGCAGTAATGGATGCCATAACACGATATCTAGCTTTTGTAGTCTATAGAAAAGTGAGAGACAATGTCATGTTTCTTACTCTTCCAAGAAATAAGAGAGTCTCCTAGAAAGATGCAAAATCATGTCCTAGACTTACGATATGTGCCAACCAACATCAAAATAAGCATGTAACTCTAATGAGGACGACGATGAAAAGAAAAGGCTCTGATTTAAGTTCCTTGAAGATAATGAGGAATACGAAGAACTGCCTAATATACTATAGTGGGAGAGACAACACACAGACTAACAACATGAACATCATAAGGAATATCAGGTCTGGTAATTGTAAGATACAGACTGCCAACCAAAGTACGGTACAAAGTGGGATCTGGTAAAGGAACACTATCAAATGGAGCATATTTCACATTCAACTCAAAAAGAGTATTTGTTGCTCTAGTATCAGAAAAAACAAGTCTGTTCAAGAATATTGGAATTGTACTTGGATGGAGAGATAAGGTAGCCTCTAGGAGAGTAGACAACTTCAATCCCCAATCCGCAAGGAGAATAGACAAGTCTTCTCTAATATCATTGATTCCACTAACATCATCACCCGTAATAATCATATCATCAACATATAAGAAAAGTATAATGCAACCATAAATGGTGAGACTAATAAACAATGCAAAATCATGTTCATTAGAGCAGAAATCAAGAGATGTGATTACATTAGAGACTAACATCTCCCCTCAAGGAGCTTGTTTAAGACTATATAGAGTCTTTTTTAACTTACACATTTCTCCCTAATTATGAGAAACACCTTATGGAGGGACCATATAGACATCTTCATGAAGCTCACCATTTAGAAAGGTATTTTGTAAATCCATTTGAGAAATATGCCACTGACAAATACATGCAACTGCAATAAGAGTAAGATAAGTGGTCATCTTGGCTACAAGAGCAAAAGTTTCTTCATAATACATACCAAATTGTTGAGAGAATCCCTTAGCAACAAGATGTGCTTTGTAGCGCTCAACTGATCCATGAGACTTAGTTTTGATCTTGTAAACCTAACAAGACCCAATAGCTCGCTTTCTAGGAGGAAGAGGTACTAATTCTCAAGTATCTATTTTGTGCAATGCAGAGAGTTCTTCTGCCATAACTTGCTGCTAAAGAGGATCAAGAATAGCTTCTTTATAGGAAGATGGCTTAGACAAACTGTGAATAGAGGTCAAGAAAGAAACAAATGAAGTTGAGTAAGTGTAATAGACAAAATCAGGTAATTGAGTAGACTAACGGTGATGATAGGGGTAACGAGGAGGCGGAGACGAAAACGATGGATCAACAATCGCATGAGATGATAGGACAGCAAGGGGACATGAGGGATGTCATCATGTGAAATAGCAGTATTTGTCCTACAATTCTCAACATTACAATCATTAGAAGGATTATCATTAAGACCAAACAGATCAATATAGGTTAGTTCTGAACTGTTAGTAATATGAGAATTCGAGGAAATAGAGTAAAATGGGATGTGCTCAAGAAAAACAACATGACAAGAAATATAAAGTTTTCTTGTATTAGGATCATAACAATGATAACCCCTTTGACCATCCCCATAACCAAGAAAAACCAACATGGCAGAACGACAAGACAACTTACTAGGTTCTACTTGTGGACGAAGAACAAAACAAGTAGAACTAAGGATTTTCAGAAAAGAGTAATCAAGGATAAAAGCATACAATTTTTCAAAGCGAGACAAACCTGATACGACAAACGATAGGATTCTATTAATAGCATGGACAACAGTAAGAACTAATTCACCACAAAACTTAATGGGGACCAAAGCATATAGCAAAAAAGAACGAGCAGTCTCAATAATATGACGATGTTTCCTTTTAGAAACAACATTTTGTTGAGGAGTATTAGTACATGATGTCTAGTGGGGGTGTCATCATAAGCAAGTAATTTAGAGAATTTATTGGAGGTATATTCACCACTTAAATCACAACAAAAGCACTTTATAACAACATTATGTTGAGTCTATACCATAGCATGAAACATAT
Organism: Cicer yamashitae; assembly: GCA_037974755.1. Lineage (NCBI taxonomy): Eukaryota > Viridiplantae > Streptophyta > Magnoliopsida > Fabales > Fabaceae > Cicer > Cicer yamashitae. Next base: position 40,344,770 of record JBBPBQ010020323.1, on the reverse strand, counting down.
GATAAATATCAAAAAATTCATACTGATTTTTCATAAGATAAACCTAACAATATCGAGTGTAATCATCAATAAACGAGACATAATATCTAGATCCACCTTTGGTAAGAACCAGTGATGGACCCAAAACATTAGAGTGAACTAGATCAAAAGGTGGATATGAAACGGAAACACTTTTACTAAATGGTAAAGTTGAAAATTTTAGCAACTTTACAACCACAACAATATGAAATATAACTAGTTTGTAACTTTCGTAAAGCTCCATTAGAAGCCAAATATTTTAATCTACAAGTAGAAACATGTCCAAGCGAGAATGCCATAAATAAAAACTAGTAGATGAATAATTCAAACGAAAACTAGATAATAACTCAGCAGTGGATGTTAAGGCTACAGTATATGGGACTCGCAAGTCATCCAAAACATAAAGTTCCCCTTGTCTATGACTTGCCTCAATCAGCCTCCCACGATGCAGATCCAACACAACAAGAAGTGGGAAAAAATATAATTGAATAACCGAAATAACACAATTGACTAATAGAAGCAAGACTCTAAGTGAGATTAGAAATATAATAAACATTAGAAAAAGACAAGTTAGGTGTGGAGACAGAATCAATGCCTGTTAAGGGCATATGAGTACCATCAACAGTCATAACCAACACAAATAAGGCATGATTCACAAAAAAAAAAAAAAAAAAAAAAGATTTATCATTGTATGACATATAGTGCAATGCTCCATAATGAAGAATCCATACAGAAGGAGATATACTTGACATATTAGAGGAGTTTAAACTTTTAGTAGAGGAGGCATACATGGCATGTGACAGAGTGGCAAGAAGCTTTTGGAGCTGTTATGCAATATCAGATATTTGAGAAGTAGTCTTAGATGGGTATGCATAACGAGAACTAGAGCCAATGGTAGGAAAAACTAAAGCAACAACATTGGGTGATGGACCCTTAAAATTCTTCTTATGCGGTCTTCCCGATTTTGAACATTGTGATTTCCAATGGCATTTTTTTTTTTTTTTGCAAAAAGAACATTCATCATTACCAAGCCCAACTCTCCCTCTGAGGTTTTCCTTTTTGAATAGGAGCAGAAAAAACAGATGGAGGAGTGGAGATAATTCCCTTATCTAACATAGCGGAGTGGGTCTTGAGTCTGATTTCTTATGCCAAATATTCACTAATTACCGATTAAACATTAGGAAGAGGAGTACGATGCAAAATACCCTATGAGGGCCCTCAAAATACTAGATGCAAAATACCCTATGTTTCTAAATCTTATGCATATTTAGCTTCATATTTTTTATCTACAGGGTTAACTAAAGTGCTATCAACATAACCCTTCATATCTTTTCCAATCAAATAACTTTTTCATCGCGTTACTCCCATAAGAGTAACTTTGTCCGCTGAGGTGGACACTAACAGCTTGAAAAGAATCATCTTTAGCACCAGCCGTCACAAACAATGATAGAAAATAAGACAAGCAAAATCAAGAGAACAAAATAAATTAGGGATAGCCTATTAATAGCAAAGTCAATCAAGAACCAAACGAAATTGCACATGAAACAGAAAAGCAGAACCGCGCTGGAAGCATAGACGTAGCATCAGGTCGAAAATGAAAACGAAGGGTGTAAATTGGTACTAGCCACAAATCGGCACCTCAATAAGCTGTGGACCTGTCACGACCAAAAACTAAACGCCGTGATCGGCGCACAAGCTATACCCCTAGCCTGGCAAGCCTATCAACTAACTTAACAATTTACCAAATAAATAGTTCTGAATAATCATTTTAAAAATATATATATATAATTTTTCACGAAATTTCGACAGAGTAACCTCTGTAATTTCAACATTTCCAAATTTACAAAATCCCTATTTAACTTCAAATTCAGCCAAATTCAAATAGCATAATCTAACCATTAAGTACATTACCCAAAAGACTATCTAAACTCCAATAGCTGCAAAATACATTAGGACTCAACAGACTTTACAAAAAAATGGTCCTCGAACAAAGAGGCCTACCAAAACAAAATACGACCGAGACTTGAGCCTACTATCAGCTTGCTACTCAGCTGCCTGTGAATCTAAAAAAAATAAACAACATGAAGGAGTAAGTCACAAAGACTTAGTGAGAAGACAACAATCACCATCAACTAGAAGGGAAACACAAAAAGGCACGAATAACTGTTTTACAATCTTGAGACGATTATGGTATACACATAATAAAATTAATAAATTTATAGTTTAGCGGTTCAGATAGAATATAAAAAAAAAAAAAAAATCCAATTAATAGCGAAGCGAAATCAAAATGAATAACATTAAAATCATTATAGAAAATCAAACAAGTAAAAATAATAATTATTGAGAACCAAGAGGCGGCTTCATCTCATTGATAGCCTTTTCCTCCTAAGGGTGGCCTTTCCCTTAGGGGTGGCTCCATCTAACGGATAGCCCTCTCCTCTCAATCCCGCAACGCATCATCACGCATCAATTAGGGAGCTTACATCTCGTTGATAGCCTTCTCCTCCTACAGATGACATTTCTCATAGGGGCGGCTCCATCTAACGGGTAACTCTCCTTAATCAAAACGAGGTAACTAGGTGCACCTAACGCCGTTAAAGATTTAATAATCATAGCAACGATTTCCCAAAACACGTATTTAAAATCATCTTTCAATTCATCGTAATTCATGGAAAATATATTCAATCGCATAACAATTCACAATTTAAATACTTTTAACGCGTACGTATATCGAATTAATAACATATTATATAATAAAGAGCATTAAAATAAATAAATGACGAAGTCGAGATAAAATTTCAAAGGTTGTGTTTCCCAAATTTTTAAATAAATATTTTAACATAGAAAACGAGTAAAATAATAATTATAGCATAAAAAAAATAAATGACGATAACCGTCGTCAACTCACTACTACGGAGAATCGGCTACATTTGTTCTCCACCAACTCCCAGAGTAGCCGGCAGGACCTCAGCTGACAAATCTGAGTATCAAAAATATTCTTAAGACTTTAGAAAAAGTTATTCTAAAGTTTAGCTAACTCTAAGAAACCATAAAAATTCATTAAATCTACTGTAAGCACAAAATAAGTTTTTGAAACAAAACTACATTTCCTAGAGATTTATTAACATAAGAGTTGTGATTTACCTCAAAGAGTCTCAATAACAACTCTCAATAAATTGGTACCCTTCTCCTTGCTTAGAGCCCAAACCCTAAGCCAAAAATTATAACCAAGAACTTGTGAAAAAATGAGGAAGCTTGCTTGTGACTTTAAGAGATAGGAAGAGGATGAAAAAGAAAAGAAAAAAGAAAAAAAATGACAAAGGGGGAAATGGGGGGAGTGGGTACTGTTAGAGAGAAAGGGAAATGAGAGAGTAGGGAAATGAGAGAGTGAGATTAGAGATGATGAAGAGGAAAGGGAAGCAAAATAAATAAATATGAAAAATGGGAGTGAGGGTTGCCGAGAGGGAGAGAAGAAATAGGAGAAAAATAAGGGAGTGAGACAGAAAGAGTGAGAATGGGTGGTTGGTTTTAAATTAATTAATAATATTAATATTAAAAATAAATAAAATAAATAAATAATGAAACGGAGCGTTTCAGGACCACTTTACAGTATATCCCAAAATCAACGAAAGCTCTTTGATACTAGTTAACAATGATAATCCAATATAAACATAGAAGAGGAAGAAGAGAAAAGAAGAGAAAGAACCATTGGCTAGGGTTTCATAAACAAATGAACAAAGCTTAATGTATTAGTGTTAGAATAGGTATATATACTAGAGAATAGAAAAGTCTAAAATACCCTTATTACTAACATATAATAACTATTATCTAACAAGGTTTATTGCGAATATGTGGAAATATTTGCAACCAATATTGCATGCGACGATTGTATATAATCTCCTATTTTTGTGTTTCTTCACTGCAATACTTATTCCACAAATTAGTTGCAAGTGGTATAGGTGAATCTGGGTTCAAGTAAACATGTTCAAATCGATAAGTTATTAAACATAAAAAGAGGTTGATAGAATCAATCTAAATATCACAAATAGTACCTGCATGAAGTGATAATTCTTAACAAATGCAATAACAACCATACGATGATTTGACATGGAATAAACAAGTAATTATGTTTACTAAAACAGCAAGTCATAATATAGCAATAAGAAGTATTGAAATATGCATCTAATAAATCTATAGACAAGTGGACACATCGACATAGTGGATGGGTAAACGATGTCACACAATCTACCCTTAAGTGAAAATTTTCCAGGTATATCAAGCTCATCAAACTTTTTCATTATGACATCTATTTCATGTTTCAGAGATAACTCAGAAAGTTTACCCAATCCATTGTAATGAAAATTTAATTTTCTCCACCAAACTTGAACAACATCTAACATAATGGGACATGGTATCATACAATACTTGGTTATTTCACATGCATAAGGTAGATTATGTGTTGTTCTAATAGTGCATGGATATTCAGACTTATCAATACCCACACACTTTACGCGATCATACTCAACAACAATGTGATCTATTGTATTTTTAGACACAACACCGTGTAAATGGGCATACATTTTGTTACTATGTCGAAACACCTTTTGAATGGTGTTTTTTTCAAAATGATGTTATTACCTCAGTGTATTGTAGTACAATCATGCCAAAAATAATTTCCCAAACATTGCATATATCCCCAATAATGTCTTGTAATATCCTTTTCAAACTCGAATGGCTATGACATTCTGGCATACATGAAACAAGCATAATAAATTGACTAGTTTTGGAAAAACATATTGAACTGCGTTCAACAAAGCAATGTCTTTATCAGTAACAATGACTTGAACATTACTAGATTTTATTTATTCTTTAAACATTTGTAATTCCCTCATGAAGTTATCTTCACGCTAAGACTGTAGATATGCAAATCCCACATAAAATTTCATTTCAGTAGAAGTAACATCAATAATATCAAGTAATGGCATTCGATACGTGCAAGTCTTGTATGTGTTATCCGTAATCAATACAATGTGAAAATTATTTACAAGAGTGATAGCATGTGGATGGGCCCATCATATGTTCCTAAACTCATTTGAATCATCTAACTTCCTATGTCGATACATATAATTATTGCGTTCCTCATTAGATATTGCATTTCAGTTTTGTTACCTCTAAGTGATGAACAATATGCTTGACGTGCATTGTAAACTTGTGTGATTATCGTTAAACTTTCAACATTATGAACCTTTTTTGGTGTAAGCCCTAGCGCCAATTTTATTTGTATCATGAATTTAAATCATATATCTAAGTTTAGATGTATGTACAAGGCATCATTTATTATGTTATTAATCGCATAATATAATAAACTCCTTAGAATAGATAGTTCATTTAATAGAACATCAAGTATGACTTGATCGTGAAACCCTATTGTATATTATAACACTATTCTTAAAGTATCAATAGTCAAAATATTTTTGTTAATTAGGACGACAATAATACATTGAGACTATTTTGTGAGTAGACTGTAACCACATCTCACATGTCATTGATATGAGATGTGAGATGTGACACACACACACACACACACACACACACACACACACACACACACACATATATATATATATATATATATATATATATATTAGGAGTAATAATTATACTAGATTGACCCGCCATGAGAATGCTACATAATTGTTATATAAGTGTCATTAGCGATTCTGATGCAACCATAGAGAATAGTCCTTCAACTTGAAGTCACTACGTGGAGGCGTGTGAGTGATGTAGATAGAATTCATTCCTCCTACATGATAGGAGCTATGTCTTATTCCACTCGATAGGGTGAGACCGTTAAAATGCATCACCATGCTAGAATGAACCAATGGGTATTTTATTGATGCTTGATTGGCTCTAATGCTATTGGGAGATTGTTGGTGTAACCCGTAGCGCCAATCTATTTTACATAGATTATTATTCGTATCATGGATTTAATTCATACATCTAATTTTGGATATATGTACAAGGAGTCATTTATTATGTTATTGATCATATAATATAATAAACTTCGTAGAATAGATAGTTCATTTAATAGAACATCAAATGTGAGTTGATCGTGAAACCATATTGTATATTAGAACACTATGATTAAAGTATCCGTAGTCAAAGCATTATTGTTAATTAGGACGACAATCGAGACTATTATATATCTAGGCTAATGACCACATTTCACAGGCCATGGGTATGAGATATCAAGTCGTTGTACATAGATATAAATATTAGGAGTAATAATTATATTAGATTGACTCGCTAAAAGATTGCTACATAATTTTTATGTGAGTATCATTAGCAATTCTCATGCGACCATAGTGAGTAGTCATTCGACTTGAAGTCACTATGATTCCTAGATCGAAAGTTGTAGGCTTTAAGACCATCAAACAATGTCTGTAACAAGACAATCATAAAAGGTGTTATTAGGCCTGTAATACACCATATGGAGGGGTGTGAGTGATGTAGATGGGATTTCTCTCTCCTACATAACATCAGTTATGTCTTGGGTCACTCGATAGAGTGAAACTTTGGAAGGATAACACATAGTGTGACTTCCGTTCAATTAGACATTTGGAAGAAAAGACAATTACTGCACAATAAATAGTGTTTGTGGTAAGGATTAAATTGTATCACCGAAGTTCTCATGATTTGGATAGCAATGATGCATTGCTAGATGTCAATCATTGTTTATAATATGTTATCTAATAGTTAATATTATTATCATTTCAGTGAGAACCTATAAGGGTCATAAGCATATAGTTCTAAGAGTGGAACGAATGATTCAATTCAATAACATTTGATTTGATTAGATGTTAATCGTATTAAATATGAGTTAAATACATTAACATATTTATAATTTATTTAATTAAATTTGATTTGATTAAATAAATGAGGGTTGACAATTAATTGAATTAAGGTTTAAATATGTTTTTGGTCCTTGCAAATATGTTTCGTTTTAATTTTAGTCTCTGTAATTTTTTTGTTTGATTTATACCCTTGCAAATTCTAACAAGTTTTAAAAAAAGTTCTTTAAGAATCCTTTTTACTAAAAAAATGGTGACATGGCTAATTTTGGATGAAGTGGCACATGGTGACCGTGTAATTGTTGTTGACTAGGCAATATTTAATATTTAAAATTAAAATTCATTTTATTAACTCATTTAATCATTTAATTAAAAACTTAAAACTAATTAATTAATTAATAAACCAAGTAAATAATGTAAACTCAATAATCTTCATCTTCAACCCCAATTATTTTAATAAAAACTCAACAACCTTCATCTTCAACCCCAATTATTTTAATAAAAACTCAACAACCTTCATCTTCAACCCTAATTTCTTCATCTTTAAATCACAAATTCTCAAATATGATCCAAACCCTAAAAATTTTAATCTCTCATTTTTCTTATACCACACATATAATTCTAACTATATGCACTATCTCGGTTATGGAAGGGGGCTGGGATTCGCAGCCAAATCTATGCAGGGTAGAAAAACTTACAATAGAAGCACTAAATCCATCTTGTATAACATTTTTCAGTCTTCAATTCATCCTGCAAACACAAATGTCAAACTATTGATCAATCCAAATTATACAAACCCTTACACAGAAAAGTAAAATTAAAAAACCCGAAAGAAATTTTAGGAGGAAAATTTCAACACTGTGATGAAAAAGGGAAAATGATAAGAGAGACTAAGACCATAATAGGAGGCCATAGCCAAAAGCACAAGAAGACGAACATGTCCATAATAGTTGTGGTGTAAGAAAAATGAGAGATTATAATTTTAGAGTTTGGATCAGATATGAGAATTTGTGATTTGAAGATGAAGAAATTAGGGTTGAAGATGAAGGTTGTTGAGTTTTTATTAAAAAATTTGGGGTTAAAGATAAAGATTATTGAGTTTTTATTATTTAATTGGTTTATTAATTAACTAGTTTTAAATTTTTAATTAAATGATTAAATGAGTTAATAAAATGAATTTTAATTTTAAATATTAAATATTAAATATTAAATATTGCCTAATCAACAACAATTACACGGTCACTATGTGCCACTTCATCATAAATTAGTCATGTCACCATTTTTTTACTAAAAAAGATTCATAAATGACTTTTTTAAAATTTGTTAGAATTTGCAATGGTATAAATAAATAAAAAAATATAAATTACAGGGACTAAAATCAAAACGAACCATATTTGCAAGAACCAAAAATAAATTTAAACCTTGAATTAAATATGATTGAATTTAATTAATAGTTTGTATTTAGTTAAAAGAATTTAATTAAATATAATCATTTATAACTTATTTTTGGTTGGGCCCAAAATAGGAGTCTTAGGGTTTGCATGACTCATTCTCTATAAATAGAAGAAGAGAATATTGCCCTAAATAATTTTGATTGCCACTACCCTCATAAAATGGCTAGCGCCATGTCTTGTTTTGTGCTCGCATGGACTATTTAGAGATGTCGATAATTTCAATGTTGGTGGTCAAAGCTAAAGTGCACTTGAAGAAAGATGCTTTGAGTTGGTGATATGTCTCCTCGTATCTTGAAGACGTAAACACATGAACCCTTCTAGTGAAATTTTGTGCTTATGTGATTCTTGGCTAAAGGGATTTTGCGCTCTTGAAATTGATTTTCAAAGAGTTTTAAAAGTATATATCTTGATTTCTTGACACCTTTAGTGTCATCAATTTGTTTCTTGGTTTGACCATGTTCTCTTTCTCTCTATCATACCAGGTTCAACACTATCATTCATTATGTCATCAATTTGAGGTTCAACATTGTTATTCATAGCATCAAAATTAGGTTCCAAAATGAGATTCCAAAAATTCATACATTTCATCACTATTGTCTTCCCCTTGATCCATTTATGTACACTGAGTTCACGCACATTACGTGAACATAATTGACGCAAACTACGTAAACTCAGTTCACGATTGTATACATATTCACAAATCACCTATGTATTTCACCTGATCACTACAAAATTTTACATGTATGTAGGAGTGTACGCGGGTTGGGTTGGGCCGGTTTTGACTAAATCCGATACCTGAACCGATCGATTATCTTTGGGTTCGTTGAGTTCTAAATCCGTATTTTTTTCATTTAACCGAACCGATCCGATCAAGAACGGGTTGGGTTGGGTTGGGTTTGGTTGGCGGGTTATACATAAATAGTAACCTATTTTTTATTTTACGGGAGAAACATAAGTAACAACAATAACAATTTAATTGAATGAAAATATATTTACTACTTGAATGTCTCAAAAACCATAAAATTTCAATCACATCATTCACCACCTTTTAGTTTACTAAGCTACCACAATTTTTTAATAGTAGTGCTTCATTTGTTTATTTTTAGAGTACTTACTATTTTTAAATAAAATACTAAAAAAAAGTGTTTAATAAATTTAAATGTAAACAAATTTAAACTAGATTCATCATATTTAATATTAATTTTTTAGAAATATTAATCAATTGATATTAAATATTATGATGAAATGTCTGTAAAATCTATAACAATTATTGATTAATCTGAATATTATGTTTCATATTCGAATACGCCGTAAATTTATTTATCATTTTATCTAAATAAAAAAAGACTATAACAAAATATAACATTTAAATAAATAGTATTTAACTCAAACGAAGCTTTTTTCGTGACAATTATTTTTGATATAGTTTCGTCACAACCACATTTTAATTTACCCAACATTTTATTACATAAAATTCAATTTAACATAAAAATCAATATATCCGAATGACATAGATAATCTAGGGAAAAATAATCTACACGCCTTACTTTGATAAAACAAATTATCTAGAAGAGAAGAAGAAGGTGGACGGCGGCACGGCTGCAGGAAGTCTGGAACAAAAGAAAAAGGTGGGTGGCAACGCGGCTACACGAAGCTTGGAATAGAAAAAGAAGGTGTGTGACGGCGCGACTGTTGGAACAGAAGAAGAAAGTGGCGCAAATGTGGAAGAGAAGAAGAAGGTGGATGGCGGCTGCTGAATATCTGAAGGAGAAGAAGAATAATGAAACCCTATTGGACTGCTGGACTATTGGGATGCCAAACATATTAAACAAAAACATAACTAGTTACTAGGTCGGGTCGACGGGTTCAAATTGTTGAACCCATTACTCGAACCGAATATAAGCGGGTTTCAACGGGATGGATTGGGTCGGACCCGAAAGTGACCGGGTATGGATAAAAATCGGGTTGGGTTGGATTGGGTGATCGGGTTAGCGGATTGACCTGCACCCAGGTACACACCTACACATGTATGGGAACTAAATTTACGTACATTTACGTGAACTATATTTGCGTAGCGCCTATAATTTCTTAAATTACAGGTCATACATGAACTGTATTTGTGATGCACCTGTAAATTCTTAAATTGCAAAACGTATGTAAGCACATCATACGTAAGGGTACATGATTTAAGTTTGCATTTGGTGCGTGAATGCTTTACTTAGAGCTTGGCAGCAACCATTTCAACTGGATACCATAAAGAGGGCAAGAGAGGAGGAGCTGATTAAACTCTTTCAAAGTTCTTCCCTCTAAGCTCTCAAGGACTCGGATTAGTTAAAAAGAATTATATATAAGAAAGCTGGTATTGTATGACCCTAAATTTCAAACTCTAATTTATGCAATTTTAGTATATTTGGTGTTAAATTGCTGAGGCATTTAGCCCAATTTTAATTCATTTTGTGAATTAAATACCAAAAGCATATTTTATTAGAGTTTGCTATATGTTTATTATATATATTTTTATACATATATTTTAGATCCGATTGAGAGTATTCGTCGAAGAATAAATTATTTACGATATGGAGAATTTATTACCGGTCTATTTTGTAAAAAATATCTATGGTTGCTGAAAATTTTACCTGTCAATTGAGTTGCGACGAGAGTAGATATTTTTATCAAAATAGTTGAGATGCGGGTTATGTGATGTGTGTATGTGTATGTTGACTTTTGCTGGTTTGGTCTATATATATATATATATATATTTGTTTAAGTTAGTATGTATATATATATATGTGAGAGGAAGGCTAGAATGAAAAGCAAAAACATTTCCCTTTCTGCCTTACGATTCTTTTCTTTCTTCCTCTGTTCTGTGAAAACCATGTTGGTGGTTTTCAAAACCACCAAACGTAAACCTCTACTTTTCTTCGACTTCTGAGCTTCCTCTCGCGAAGTGACTAGAGGGAAAGTTACTCACCTCCACGCTACGGTGCTAACGAGCCAACTTTGGAAGCGTCGTGCGAAGCGAAGTTTTACCGGAATTTAATCGCGGTGCCGTAATCGGCTGTTAAAGCTAAAACGAAGGTAAGTGCTCCTTCCAAATCTTTAGCTTGCATATAGGACTCTATATGTGTATTTGTGGAGTTTGATTTTGATGGGGTTTATGTGTGAATTTGGGGAAAAGAAATTTAATGGGTTTATGTGTGTTGTGGAAAGGAAATTTGGTGGTTTATGTTTAAAGATTTTGAGTTTTGATTTGGTGTATTATGGTTTAAAAAATTTGGAAAATAAATTTGGTGGGTTTGAGGTGTAGTTTTGTGAGAAATGAATTTAATGCATTTTGTGGGTGAGATGGTGAAATTGAATTTAATGAGTTCTGAGGTGTGGGTGGTGGTGAATTTTGCTTGGTGTGATTGATGTGTTTATGGGTGATATTATGAATGTGGAGATTTGCTTTATGTTTGAAGATGTGGGGTTTTGAATAAATGTAATTTATGTGTGGATTTTGATTTGGTGTGAAATGAATTGATGAGATTGGTGTATATGGTGATTTGAAATTCCTGTGATTTGAGGATTATATGTTTGAGTATGCTCTGTGTTAAATTTTAAAATCATTAGTGTTAAATAAGCATTAAAAATGGGGAATCTTTTAATCGCTGCATTTACTTAATGATTGTGGTGTTACGAGTCAGAGTATGCTCATGCATTTCATAGTACATGGTGACCGCGATGGTGCCATGGTGATAGTCGTGACGGATGGGCCACAGGATGATGCCATGTGAATTGTTGGTTCATCTTATCCTTACGGGGATTATCGCGTTGTGCTGATCCGTGAGACATTGCACTCTAGTTGTGTTAATCTATGAGCGATTGCACTCTAAAAAACAGTGTACAGTCTGTGAGCGGCTACACTTTAGTAGATCATGCTGGTCTGTGAGCGACTGCACCTTGGTAATTAGTACATCGTCCCGTGAGAGGCGGTACAATTATGATCTACGCCCTTCGAGGAGGGTTTTGGTGATATTCCGGAATCATGTGCATTGGCATATATGCATTGCATTAGGGTGCTTGGCACGCGAGTCATGTTTGATATACTGTGATGGTTGTATATGCGTACTTGATTGTGGTGTGTGAATTGTGCCGTATTTGGTGTTCGTGATTGATTGAGTTGGTATTGAAAGTGTTTGAATGATTTTGGTATGTTTTCAAAACTGAAAATCTGTCATTTTTACAGCTGTATTCGAATACAACAGGGTTGTAGTCGAATACAGATGACTGGTTTTTGCCTCTGACTTGCGTATTCGCAAGTGTATTCGACTACGAGGAGGTTGTAGTCGAATACAAATCACAAACTTTTGCCACTGACATCACAATTGTATTCGAATACAAGGGGTTTGTATTCGAATACAAAATCTGCAGGATTTTTCACTGTTTTCGCATCTATTTCGACTACATGGAGGCTGTAGTCGAATACAGTTGTGTTGTTTGTGCTGTTTTGCTGTTTTTCTCTGTTTTCGCATCTGTATTCGAATACAGATATGTTGTATTCGAATACAACAGTGCAGTTTTGTCCGAAACTTCATTTTTCAACGTTGTTTATGCATGTTTAGCATATGCAAACCCTTTCTAGATGTATGCTTAGTGGAAAGGTGATTTTGTGCATTTAAAATTTAAATGCAATGTGGTATTTGTTAATTTCGGTTGGTGACCCTTTACAATTTTGTGGAAATCTGGCCTTTGCCCTCAGATGAGAACTAGGGTCATTCTAAGGCGTGGCACAACGATGGGTTGGTTTTGTAACTGAAAGCAGTGGGGCTTGATGCCGCTCGTGGATTATCAGTACCCAGTCACCCTCAGTTAGATTAATGATCAGCTTAGGGTTCTATTTAAGAATTTTATTTATGTCATCGTTCTTATTTCAAGGTTGTTTTTGAAAAAGGAACTTATGTATTTGAAACAGATTATTTTAGATGATGTATTTTATATTTGGATACTTTAGATTTTCGTTCCAAAAACTATTTCCGCTGTTTGTAATTAATATTGACTTTGTCGTTTGTGTTACAACTTTAAATATTTTATCCAAGGGTATTTTCTTCATTTATGGATTTAACATTGGTACTTTTATCAATTTGTTTTGAAGAAAAAAAATACACTCGCGCTGTTAAAAATCGGGGTGTTACAATTGTGGTATCAGAGCTTTGGTTTAAATTTCTTTGGGGTTGTGAGTTGGGTGTCCTAAGCTGATCAAGAGTCGAGGTTAGGGGTATCAAGTGACTAGAGTTCGCGTGTACGTTGTGTTTTGTTGTCTTGGGTCAAGCATGATGTGCTCAAGTAGTTTATTGTTTCTTATACGAAACAGCGTGCCTTATAGCACTTTAGTTGGAAGAATAGTTAAAACATAGAACATTAGTCAACTTTGTTCGACGAGTATCTCTGGATTCCTTAAACGTATCGGTCTAGGAAAGACAGGGTTGAAGCGAATCATGACGGCATGGGATTTATGAAGTGGTTCCAAGGATACAGAGGTTATGTCATTGGTGATAACTCAAAGATGTTATTGGTGTGAGACTCATAGGGGATTTCAAGTAAAGATCTAAATGGAGGAATTTTCTTTTAGAGAAGTATTGGATGTTTTCCTGGTAGATTTCAAGACGAGACTGGATGAATTTTGATAATTGTCTAAGAGATGCGAACACCATGGAATTGTTGAGAAGACAAGGCTTCCATTTGGAATAGCATCTGGTGCTCAGGTGTCAACTAAGGAGGCTTGTATTGAAGTTAAGGTGCGCTACACATTAGGGGTGAATACTACCTTGGTTAGATAAAGGATGCTTTGAGGAATATTCGATACCTTGAGGGGTAAGGTCGAGCATTCGAGTTAAACTCGATTCGCGACTTAGATTCTTGAGTATGAATCTCATGACGATTATAGGAGTGAGATTATATAATTTGTTGGCAAGTGACAAATCTATGTGTGGTTTAGGAGATAATAAGTATGAATAGTGATTGTAGATGAAACTATTGACGCGTAAGTGTGAATTTTGAGTGATGTTTGGGTAAACAGAAGGAGTTAAGCCTTGATGTATTGAACCACATGTTGCTATTAAGTAGAATTGGAAGTACAGAGTACAAGAATACTTAGAGATTGTTGCAATGTAAGCTTTGAGAGTCTATTAAAGGATGGTAAACACTAGGAGAGTGTGAATATTTTGATAAGTTAGAGGATTAATCAAGATTTGATTTGGGACCCTAAGATGGTTGATCTTTAAGCCGACAATTTAAAATCCACAAGGTTAGATGGAGGACCAAGTGACACCTTAAACTTGTATGATCGAGGGAGTTTAGGTAGACAAATGATAAATGATTCTTGTTATGAATGGAAGTGTTTGAAGACTTACTGATAATGTTGGTTTATGATTAGAAGGGTTTTCATTAGTGAGATTACTAAGGCGGTTAGAGTCAATGATGAATAAGACCTTGTATTGTATCTTAAGGTGTAATGAGTATTTGAAGATTTCAAGGATAAGATTTTCTAATTTTATTCAATGGCATAGAGTGAGTAGGAAGAAATATAACAAATGATTTATGGTTTAGTTGTTGTTCTTGGGAAGCCAAGCGTTAAGACTTGAAATGAGTGTTTTAGTAACTAGATGGACAAGGAAGGTAGGTGGGTCTTGGAGATATTTTACTGCAAAGTTATGAGGATGAGGTTACCGATAATTATTCCTTAGGAGATGCTTAATGGGAACTTTTGAGGAATAGTTCTTTAGGACGTTCGAGTGTTGGGATTCTTTCAATTTGTACCTCGGTGAAGATTGAGAATGAATAAGAAGAATCCAGCGAGTGAACCAAATTTTTGGAAGACGTGCCATGAAAACTTGTTGGAGCAGCACATGGTATGTAGCTTATGTCAATTAAGAATTCATGAAATGAATTATCCCAATCGTAAATCAGACATTGTTATTAGAAGGGTATGCCAATGAATTCAAAGGCACTATTTGAATGCATGTCATAGGGGTATGTTATTGTGTTCGTTAATCAAATGAGTGAAATGTTTGTGCGGTAGGGAAGAATTGAGCATGGAATGGAAAAGTTTGGTGAGAACTAATAAGGCTTGAATTATTGAAATCACTATAATGAAGCAAGACGAAGTATGATGGCAGATGATCTAAGCAAATAAAGAACTGTAGATGTTAACCACATGGACGGTTGAATGACGGTAGAGGTGAAAAGTGTTTGAGATATATTTCAGATGTAGAATATTTCTTAGGAAGTGTGAAAATTTGGAGGAATTAAGATTTTGTTGATTTGTGAAGGAATTCTTAATGATCAGGATGACAGGCTTATCTGAAGGAAGAAAAGCTTAGTAGTAAAAGGAAAGATCAAAGAAAACCAAGTTAAGTTGGATGATATATTGGAATATGACACACAATGCCAATTGTGGTTGTCAAAGAGTAGAACAATTTTTGGAAAAAAGACGTACAAGAGTAAGCTAAGTAATGATTTTGAAATAATGAAGATATATCAAGGTCCGAGGTGAAAATTTAAGGTTTGTATAAATGGAAAAGCGATGGAGTGAATACAATGTGTTTGACGTGTCATAATGAAAAGATAATCATCAGGTTGCAAATAAAAGACGCGACGAAATGGAGAAGTATCAGAATGAATGTTGGCAGCAGATGTAGGAAAATTATTTCCGGGTTTATCTAGAATTTTGAAGTATGAAGGAAATTGACTAGTGAAACGTGAATTTGAGGTGTTAGGAATGAGACGAATGTAGGTCTTAACCAGTGAATGAAATTCAAGTTGGATTTTTGTTGGAGACGTGACTCTGGAAATGAAGCACTAAACCTGAAGGAAGTTTGTGTGTTGTGGGTGGTATAACCCTGGCATGTTGTCAAAAATATTTAAGGAAACTTTGATAACCAATCGGATGTTGGGATGTGATTATTAAAGTTATAATTAAACCAATATTCTGATGAGAACACTGTAGTTTGGTGTAGTTGTGTGACTAAAGAAAATCGAGGATTTGTGGACAATGGAGAAATTAGGGAGTTCTTGGCGACAATGATTATTTTATGCTCAGGGGGTTGGTGTCATACTTAGAGTCTCAGTTTGGAACCTAATGGATGTTTCGTACCAAGTGGATGTATATGAGGCTATGTGGCATAGTTTTGGGTGATTGTACTTCGTCGATAGGAAATTAAGGGAAACCCAGTGGACATTGGTACTTTTATCAATTTGTTTTGAAAAAAAAAATTCACCCGCGCTGTTAAAAATCGGGATGTTACAGGTAGCTCGAGCGTTACAAGGTACGTGGACTCAAATCACGTAAAATTTCCAAATTTTGAAGAAAAAAAATACGAACACAATAGCAGATCAATAAACATACTTTGTTGGTGGCTTTAACCACAATAATAAAAGGAGAGCTATGGAGTGTAAGTTTTGAGTGATGGTTAGAGTTGTGAATGAGTATGAGTATGTGATATGGGTGTGAGATTTTATGAGGTGAGTGATGGTGATGAAGAGAGAAAGAGACAAAATTGAGTTTAAGAATGGATGAAATAGTAAAAGGCATTTTGGGTATTCTAATTTTATAAAAATTTGATGGGGTGTAGGTAGAAAAACAGGGGGTGTGAGTAGAAAAATTGATTATATTAGGGACAACTATATGTCAATTTTTACTTGCATAAACAAAATATCAATTTTTATTCAACGTACTACCTCTGTCTCTATATATAATACCCCTTGATCGAATCACGTGAATTAAGAAAGTTGACAGTAGTATTAAATTTATTGATAATTGATATTGTTTTTAGATGTTTACTCTTCTAGAGAGATGATTAGTTAATGTGTTCATTATAATATTTATTGATTGTGAAAAAATATGTAAATTAATTAAGAGTACATTAGTAAAAAGAATAACTAAAGTAGTTAAGAATTCAAAGAGAATCTTATAAAAAGAGACAAATAAATTTTTCAAGAGAGTCTTATTATATATTGGGACATATGTAGTATTTGGACAACAATAATTTTTCTACACTCGTTCAACCCTTCATTTTCTCGTTATCTCTCTCTCTTCTTATCACATCACCAATATATCATATCTATTACATCATTCTCTCTATTTTTTCTATCTCATGGTGATCGATACTAATTGATTAAGAGATCATTTCATCACTCTAGGGTTCATTGAGGTAGTTGACTTTTTGGTTTTTTTTTTCAAAGTTTATTTTGAAAACAAATGTTCGGATAAAATGGGATTAAATTGATTTTTTACTCATTTTGAAAACAATTTTCTCTAAAACTCAAGATCACAAAAATGAGTTTTATAACTAGACATATACTCGTGTGATACACGGGTAAGTAATAAAAAGGTACATTGCAAAAATTAACAACAATATTAATGAAAGCATATAAAAAATCCATCAAAAAAATTACTTCATGTTTGTTAATAAGTTTTCAACCAAAATGTCAAACAAACAAACAACATTTCTTTATACACTACATGAGAAGTGGTGTTTGTTTTTGGACATTCATCATCAACAATTAAAATGTTCAAACCCTTTTGTGATGTGACTCTTGAAATGGCAATATATAGTTGTCTATGTGAGAATATAGGTTGTGGTAGATAAACTCCATCATGCTTCAAATATTGACTTTGACTTTTGTTTATAGTCATTCCAAATAAAATGACCAAAAGAAATTGTCTTCGTTCCAATTTGAACGAAACTCTTGGATTAAAATGTGTCAATGACAACCTAGGTATATACACCTTATTTTTAATGTTTCTTCCAAATATAACATTTCCTTCAAATACATATTTGTCCATTTTTGTTATAATCAATCGAGTACCATTGCACAAACCTGAAGCTTGAATAATATTTCTCAACAACGGACATGGTCCATACACCAATTTTCAACGTGTAGTATAATGAACATGCTTGATATCTATTCTTTAATGAATTATTATGACCTTGGAAACCTATATGTGAGTAGGTTTTGTGCATGCGCCTACTTAAGATTAGTTGCAAGTATTGTTATCACGCGCATATGTGCACCTATATTGTTATGATATGCACAGATTCCTAGCTCATTGTTGTCTAATTAGTTTACATGCAATACCTCGAGCTTATCAAAGTTCTTCATCTAAGAAATATATTTAATAGCAACGAGGCCTATAATAGTTTTAACTTAGTATCTTTATTTGCATTAAGTAATACAGTAGAATCACACGAGACTGTAAAACAAACAATACTATGCATTAAACACTAAACCGATAAGTGCAAGCATTCGACACTACGGTTAGACCAGAGTCCAATAGAGAATTATAGGCATAAGATTAACAATACAACAAATCGCTTATCATTCAACAATGGTATCACAATTTCATTTTCAATATTCAATTTTTTACAATAGGCAAATTTTGTTATAGTTTGGACTCGAATTTTTTAACATCCATTTACAGTAGGTGAAATTATAGTTTTTCTAGGGTAAATTATTTGAATAATATATAGTACAAACATACCTTTGAGATTTTACAATGAAATTCTAGAGTAAAAATTGTTAAAGGCCATAATGAACTACAAGAAAGAGAAGGGAAAGAAGGACAAACCAAATATCAATGACCTAGCTTATGCCTTTATATATATATATATATTAAAGTCGGTGATGTATACAATGAATGGAGAGAGAATTTTAAGAGTGATGGTTGAGGCATATTTTTTGAAGTTCAATGTAATATTAATGACATCGGCTACCTGCTTTTAAAAAAATGACTTGGGTGCCTACCTTTTCATTTCCTATGTTGTGATAGAAGTTGCATGGTTAACTTTAAATAATGAGCGGATCAATGCAATAGAATATTCATGATGCAATTTATTTACATTTATGATGATGTAGAAGAAGTGGATGGTTCAATTGTCAATGTCGTTAAATGCTTCAGTCATACTATGATAATTGTTGTGTAAGTTGGGTGGGAAAAATCCTATGTATATTAATTATAGGGTTAACAAAGAAAAAAAACTTGTTTTCATCACCAACATGTCACTACTAGTAGTTGTTAGTTACCACTTCAACCACCACCAACCACTACTCTGACCACTGCTGACCACTACTCCGACTACCACTCTAGCCATCACATTGACCATTATCGATCATTACTCTAACCACTGTTAACCACCACATTGACCACCATCGCCCACAAATGCAACCTCATTAGTTACAATTGATCACCACTTTAACCACTGTCGACCGCCACTTGACCACTGTCAACCGCCACTTGACCACTGTCAACCGCCACTTTAAAATAAGTCCTTACAACTAAAAATCTTTAATAATCAAAATATTCAAAACTAGGCAATTAGTAATTAATCCTGAAATAAAAGTATGATGTAGACACTATGTCTACTTATTCTTGATCTACTAACCTAATCTAAGAAAATTACTCTTTTCAAGGGAGGTAGGACTTCTCAACTATCAACGTCCCCAACGGTCTCAGTCTCTAAAAACAACACTTTAATGAGATACTAAATCTCAGTGAATAATACACACATTTTTAAAATAAGTATTGTTCTTAGTCGGCGCGGTAACCGGAAAAATCGATCATGGCACCCGCGTTCTTCCAAAAACATTCTTTAAAAATTTACTTGATATAACTAAGATTTTTCTATAACAACCAATTACTTCCAATAATTAATAAAAACTCATCAATTAAATTAACGATAATTCACATCTATAATAATCAAATAAATCCAATACACACGTTTATTCTGCAGAAAATAAATCAATCAATTCAAAGACATCTCGTCGTTATATGGAGATATACTACTTCCGCGAAGTGAGTATTATCTCATCATATGGAGCACCAACTCATTTAGTGTGGGGTACAAGACTCATCCATGTGGAGTTTAAAACTCATCTCATGTGGAGTTTAAAACTCATCTATATGTGGGGTACAAGACCTATCTATATGGAGCACATAGGTCATCCGAGTAAATAACTGTAGGGTACAAGACCCATCCATATGGAGCATAAATTCATCTCAAACACATACAATAAAATAACTCATTTTTTCTTTTAACAATCATCTTCATAAAATGATATTCATAATATAATATTTCATTTGAATATATAATAACAACAATCATTCAAGAACATATAATAAAACGATCTTTTAAGCAATACGTATTCGAACAATCATAAAAAACGGTAATTCAACAAACAATATAGTAAATAAATCAATTTATAATCTAAGATTGTATTTCATAAAATCCCAATTTTAATAGAGTTAGGTTTTCGACAAAATATATTTTTATAAGAAAAAATCATTCAAAATATCTAACTCTTTTTCCATTCCAAATTCTCAAATAAATGTACGATAAAAGTTTAAAAGGTGTCATTACTCACCTTGCGTTCTTTGATAAAAAAAAATACTTTAGTTACTCTCTATTTTTGTATAGTTCTATCTTTTGAGTTTTTAATTTTTCTTTCTTTCTCAGTATCTATTTATATTTAAATTCTTATAAGATGATGTGACTATGTATCCTACCCTATTGCTCAACTAGGCTCCTTGGTTGTTCCACATTAAAATGAGTAACTTGCGTATTTTCGGTTGAAACGTGTAGCCTAGAGGGCTAATTAGTCTTTCATAAGGATACACTACTTAATCGGATCGGCTATAAAAAAAGGAATGTTAGTTATACACAATAGGCATGCGTACAGTTCATTCATAAAAGTAGTCGTCCTTTTTTTTTTTTTTTTTTT